>OZ020568.1:26437552-26877570 GCA_963971475.1 Chrysops caecutiens | reverse complement strand
AAGAGCACTTCAATATGGTGAGCATTTAAGTTTCTACTAAATATATAAACATTACACAACTCGGTTTCAGGAAATTCGAAGGTCTGAGCGACTTGGTAGAATGGGGAAGAGGTCTCGAATTGACCAGAGCCAGAGTGGAAGCATATGCACCGCCGCCGCAGCGGAGATCCAAGGGCCTGTTGGAACCTGACCTGGCTTACATGAACGAGTACACAGAAACATTGGCGAGTCTAGACCACCAAGGAGGAGTGACGTGTTGGAACTGTAAACAAAAAGGACATGTAGCCAGAGCGTGCAACAAACCCAGAAGATGCTTCGGATGCGGACGCGTAGGTACACTGCGAGCATCATGCCCAAACTGCAGCGGACATCGCCCCGCCAGGGAAACACCGAGAGAGCAAAGAACACAGAACTCCCCGAATGAGTCGGGAAACGCGAATGGCACTCGCTAGGCGACCAGGCGAGTGCGAACAACAGGTCGCATGCAGAAACGCCACCGAAATTGGCCTACGCACTGGAGGTGTATGAGGGTGATGGTAGGCCTCACATGAAGGTAAGAGTGGGTGGGGTGGAGATGGTGGGCCTGTTGGACTCTGGGTCGAGTAGAACCATACTCGGAGGAAAAGGATGGAGAAATATCAAGGACACAGGAGGACGACTCAACAAACATAGAACACAACACGTCCGCATGGAGAATGGAGAACTTTGCGTCGTGCTTGGAGAGACAACAGCTAAATTACAAGTGGACCAGAAATGCATGGAGATGGATCTGCTCGTTATACCTGACATTCCGAATGACATAATTCTGGGGATAGATTTCTGGTCAAAATTCGGATTAACCCTGGACATGAGAGGTCTGCAATGGGATATCGCAACGGTGAGACTAGACGACAAAATGGCATTAAAAAGCCACGGTGACTTGACATCGAAGGAAAAGGAAGAGTTGGAGGCAACGGTCCGCGAAGAGTTGGAGGCAACGGTCCGCGAAGAGTTGGAACAAATGGGAGAAGGCTTGGGAAAAGCAACATCAGTAGAACACACGATCAAAACAGACGCAAAACCAATCAAGCAAAGATACTACCCGGTATCACCAGCTGTCCAAAAACAGATACATCAGGAACTAGATGAGATGTTACGCCTGGGGGTAGTCGAACCATCGAAAAGCCCCTGGTCTTCGCCAATATTGCTGGTGCGCAAGAAGGATGGGACATTTCGATTCTGCGTAGACTTCCGCAAGCTGAACGCGGTGTCCGAAAAGGACGCCTACCCACTCCCGTATGTGTCAGCCACCCTAGACAAGCTGCGCGAAGCGAAGTATCTGTCGTCACTGGATGTGAAGTCAGCATTTTGGCAGGTGCCAATGGCAAAAGAGTCGAAAGCGTTCACTGCATTCACGATCCCCGGCAGAGGACTATTCCAGTTTCGCAGGATACCCTTTGGACTACATAACTCATCAGCAACATGGCAGAGATTAATGGATAACGTCCTAGGCTCGGATTTAGAACCCTATGTCTTCACGTACTTGGACGACGTTATCATCGTAACGCCTACTTTCGAAAAACACCTGCAAGTGCTACGAGAGGTTTTTGGACGGTTAAAGAAGGCAGGATTGAGAGTTTCACGGGAGAAGTGCGAGTTCTGTAGAGACAAACCCCAATACCTGGGCTATGTTATCGATAGGGAAGGTCTACACGTAAACCCTGAAAAGGTGGAGAGTATACACAATATACAGAGACCAACGGCTGTGAAACAAGTACGGCAATTTCTGGGAATGGTCTCCTGGTATCGGCGTTTCATCCCAAATCACGCGACTCTAGTAGCACCATTGAATGCGTTATTGAAAAAAGGTGCACGTTTTTCTTGGACAGACGATTGCGAAGCAGCTTTTCGGCTCTGCAAGGAGGAACTCACCACAGCACCAGTATTGGCCTGCCCAAATTTCGAAAGGCCTTTCAAAATTCAGACGGATGCATCCGACGTGGGTCTAGGCGCGGTGCTTAGCCAAAGTGATGAAAAGGGAGAACATGCCATCTGTTACCTCAGCAGATCTTTATCCAAAGCAGAGAGAAAATACTCTACGACTGAAAAAGAATGCCTCGGAGTATTATGGGCAGTTGAGAAACTCCGACCATACGTCGAGGGAACCAAATTCTCGGTCATCACGGATCACCAATCTTTGGTGTGGTTGAATAACCTCAAGGACCCCAACGGGAGGCTGGCTAGATGGGCAGTACGACTACAACAATTTGACTACGACGTGATTCATCGCAAGGGAAAGGAGAATCTGGTCCCCGACGCATTATCGAGAGCAATACCAGCGACAGCCAAAATCACGGCTGGGAAAAATAGCAAAACACAACAACCCAAATGGAAAAAAACCAAAGGACCCCTAGGTAGAACTTCGGGACACACGTGGAGTAGAAAGGTGTCGGACGAAGAGAAACCTGACGTATTGCGAGAGTGTCACGACGACCCCAGGGCAGGACACATGGGTATAAGACGAACGCTGGAACGCGTCAAAAGAAAATACCACTGGAGGGGCATGAACAGGGACATTGCAGAATACGTAAGACGATGCAAGGTATGCCAAGCGATAAAAGTCGAACGCAAACCGACCATGGGAGCAATGGCTTCAAGAGCAATCGAAGTAAGAGACCCGTGGCACACCGTGTGCCGACCTAATCGGACCTTTACCACGATCAAGTAAGGGAAACAGATATATTCTTACTATAACGGACTACTACACGAAACTCGCGGTTATCAAGCCGTTACGCAACGCCACAGCAAAGGAAGTCGCGCGAGTGTTAGAGGAGGACATATTCCTGATATTTGGAGTGCCAGCCAAACTAGTGTGCGACAATGGGGTTCAATTCCGATCCAAGGAATTCCAGCAACTAGTACGAGGATATGGCGCGGAACCATGCTACACGGCTCTATACCACCCACAAGCCAACCCAGCAGAGAGAACCAACCAAGAGATCAAAAGGATCCTGAGATCATATGTAGGAACGAACCAAAAACTGTGGGATAAGGAACTGTCGAAAATAGGATGCGCGCTAAGGACATATCAGCACGAAAGTTTGGGGGTGACCCCATACTTCATGAACTTCGGCAGAGAGATGATCACCGACAGAACGGGACCAGCCGCACCAGAGACTGACACCACCCTGAGAGACCCGAGAGAACGCGCAGAAAATCTGAAACTTCTACAGAGTCAAGTGCACGAGAGACTTATCCGCGCTATGCGTAAACAATGTAAGAGATACAATCTACGGAAAAGAGAATCAAAGTTCGCGATCGGCGACCAGGTGTGGAGACGAAACTACAGCCAATCAGACGCCACCAAAAATTACGCGGCGAAACTAGCACCAGAGTACATCGGACCCTTTATTATACAGGATAAAGTATCCACTGCCACATTCAAATTAACTGATGAGAATGACAGAGACGCGGGGGTGTGGAACGCAAAAGACCTAAAAATTTACATACCTTAGAGCACCCCGCGAACGAAGACGCCAGGACCAAATATTAGATCGGAGTAATCAGGTGAGACAAAGTGGAAGTAGACATCCGAAGGAACAAGTTCAATTAGATTAGAATAAAGTGTTCAAGGTATTCAAATAGAGTCAGACATGAATGAACAGTCAGTTAGCATTAGTAGTTTGTTCGACCGTCTAGTTCAAGGAAGGGCAGGACCCAAGTAGGACGAGGGGGACATACAGAATCGGGCGATTCTCTTGTGGTGAGGAGGGGGTGTAACGGGGTTGCACGTAGCATCGCATATAAGATCAAATCAAATCATAAAGTGTGCGTGTACAGCCCCAAACCTCGTTCCTGACCTACATCAATGGAATCAAAGTGATTCCATTCATGGGGGAGGAGCGAGGTTAAGACAATTTGAACGCACAATTTTTGATTGACGAATCGATCAAAAATTGTGCGAGTACAATTACGAATCTAGTTGCGATCTGCCGAATGAGAAAGGGGTATTGTCTCATTCGGATGATCGAACCGCTAGTTCGTCGGTACCGCCCCTTCGTTTCTGGTCAATTGTGACCCAAATCCCTTACGGGATCCTCCGATAGTAGAAACTCATTGCACAATGCGAGGATGAAACCGAGGTGGTTGAACCCGAAAAATTGTGCAATGAGTTTCAAAAAGAATGAATTTTGGATGCGAATTCCACAAATCTTGGATCATTAAATTTGTGGAATTCTGGAAAATTTGAATCCCCGAGTAGCTCCATTACGGGATCTTCCTCGGACCTTCAACTCTGGGCTTGGAGTTGAATGACCGAGGAATGAGCCAAGGACAAGGGGATTTGAGATATATAAGGAGCATGAAGCACGACTCGTCCTCTCTCTCTTTTTTTGTTGGTCAACGAGTAGTCAGGAAGCGAGGAGGTGGCAGTTGAATTGTGGTAGAGAGTGGAGCGGAAGGTGACGCGAGTATTATAAAGAGGAAGTGACGCGATATAATAAATAGGAAGTGATAGGATGTTATAGTGCGGAGTGAAAACAGCATCGATCCCATAAATATGAAGTAGTGTTAAAGTGGGATAAAGTAGCGTTTAAGTAGACGAATCATCGTTATCGTTAAGACTATCTTGAAGGTGATGTAATAGTTATGAAGGATAATCGGTGTATCATTATGAAACTTGCCAAAGCACCGAAGTGACTAACTATCTATATTTATTTGAAGAATAATCGGTGCACCATTGTGAAACTTGCCGAAACACTAAAGTAACTATCTATCGACAATTAAGTGAAGAATATGTTTATTTGAAGAATAATCGGTCCACCATTGTGAAACTTGCCGAAACCCTAAAGTAACTATCTATCGACAATTAAGTGAAGAATATGTTTATTTGAAGAATAATCGGTGTATCATGGTGAAACTTGCCGAAACACTGAAGTAATTATCTATCGAATTATTAAGTGAAGAACGATCGGTGTATCGTTGCGAAACTCGCCGAAACACTAAAGTGACTATCTATTTTTTTTTTTTATTTGAAGAACAATCGGTGTATCGTGGTGAAACTTATCAAAACACAAAAGTGACTATTTACCCATATTTACTAGAACAATTTGTGACCGTGAAGCATCCACCCCGTAAAGCAGCTTTCCCGAGGGAGAACGACACAGCACGAGAAGGAGCACCGCCACGCATAGATAAGTCTAGTTTTAAGCATATTATTAATAGATTTAAGGTAGGGTTTAGGCTAAGACTGGATTGTGAAGATAATGAATTGCATGCAAATATAATAATCAGAGAGCAAGGTATAGTTTAGGCTAAGACTGGATTGTGAAGATAATAAATTGCATGCAAACATAATAATCAGAGGGTAAGGTATAGTTTAGGATAAGACTGGATTGTGAAGATATTGTAAAGGATCGATGCTCAATCCGATAAATAAAAATTCGGGATTGAATTTGAACGTTGCGCGCAGTTTTTAATTCAATCAATTCACTTCCGCATCCACTCCCAACTACTTTTACTTAGTACTTTTCTTTGGGGCACGTCGTGGGGTTCTCGTTTTGACCACGATCGAGGCCGGGTGACTCGTCCAAAAACGAGTGGCGCCCACCCACGACCTTTCTTCGCGGGCAAAAGGCCGGGTGAGTCACCCAACCCCCGAGAGACTCGGGGTTGTTCACAAACGAAGATTTCGCACGTGACAGTCCTCTCTGACAGGTGCTGAATGCCTGAATGATGGGTTAGGTGTGATTACAGATGATTTTGATGTAATATGGCGGACTATGACTTTCACTTTAATCGACTTTTGCGAAGTTTGTTTGGAATTTCTTGCAATGTAGTCCAATCCGCACTGTTTATTTTATTGAAAATCACTTCCTTGCACTTTCCTTGAGAGGTTTTGAGCGAATTGTGTTTCCGTGGTCTATTTTTATCGTTTTTTCACTATTTTTGCTTGGAGCTCGATCAAATACGTGTTCACTCGTACAACGCCGGAACAAAAAAAAATAATACCTGGAATTAATTTGCTGTTCTGAACAGAATAGTTTAGCTAGAAATGTCCAGATGGCGACATGGATCATTTTCCTTGATGCGAACCTAAATTTTGCCTTAAATTCCACAAAATTACAATTTCTTCAAAACTTTCGTTTGATTTCATCTGAAAATTTTAATTCAAGTAATTTGTGAGGAATTTATGCAACCAAGGGCTCACAAAATGGAAAAAAATCGAAATATGTTCATACATGTAAATAAATTAGTAAGATTTTACTCCTTTAGAATTGCAGTCTAATATCATTATTGACTATAAAGCCTTGTAAATTGATTAAAGGAATTAAAATTTAAATTCCAGATTGATTGGTAAGTGAAGTTGATAAAAGTTTGTAATCTATCGAGAACAAGTCCGATGCGTTCTTTTGCTACTCTAGTTTTGTACTCGATAGCGATGACAAATGAACGCGGCTATAGTGAAAAATGTTGGGAACGGTCACGACAATGACCTACAATATTGAACACTCTGTAACTTCTAAACGGGTCAGAGTGGATAAAAATTTTCAGATTCTTCACATTCATTTTCCGACTTTTCAATTTCAGTTTCAGAATTAACATTTTCACCATCAGTGTTTTCATGATTAGACTCCAGATTCTCTTTTTTTTCATCCTCATTGAATCCAATTATTTTTGATTCGTCTTCAACAAATTCAACATGCCGAACTACAACAATTCTGTTTCCTACCACGATTCTATAACCGATGTTTTCATAACTTACAAGTATTTCTATGTCAGACTTTTGATGCCACTTATTTACTATTTCCTTTTCAGGTACTCTGACAAACACTTTACTTACAAATAACTTCAAATTTTTGATTTCGGGCTTCTCCGCTATAAAAATTTCATATGGTGTTTTTCTTTCTTCTTGCCAGAAACGTATATGTAGTTTTGAGTTTGGTAGTATGCATCTTGCCGTGTCCATAATTGACTTATTACATCGTTCAGTTGTCCCATTTAACTCGTGGACATAAGGAGGGCAAGTTTCAATATATATTGCCTTTTCTTTTGTAGGTAAATTCGTACATTTTACTATTTAAAACTTCTGTACCATTGTCACATCTCAATTTTTTGACTGTTTTTCCTGTGTTTTTCCTCAATTTACACATTTCTTGAAACAATCATAGACTTCTCTTTTTGATTTTATTGGATAAACACTGACAATTTTGCAATAGTCATCGATGATCGTTAAGAAATATTTTTCTTCATTAAATCCTGTAATTCTATGTGGACCATTCACATCTGCATGTACTATTTCTCGTAACTCATTTGCCTTTTTCTATTATTTTCAAATTTTATATTGTGCATTCTATTTTGCCAATATTTTCCGCATTTTAAAAAATCTTTTTCTATATTTTCTGGCAAACCATTAATTGAATTTTCTTTTTGCAATATATCAAGAGATTTTAAATTTCCGTGGCCTAGTATTCGATGTAATTTTCCTTTGTTGGTCATTTTTCCTACGTTGTAACTTGTTTTGTTTTGGATAATACTTTTTATTTTATAAGGATTATTTTTCTTACTTGCTTCAGCAATCAATGTTCCTATTTTATTATAGATTTTAGCTATATTTCCTTCGGAGACAATCGTATTTTTCTCTGTAATTCGCCCAAAACTTAATAAGTTTCTGTCCATTTCTTTCACATAATATACATTTTCTATTTCTATTTCGGTTGAGCCATTTTATGCAATGAAGTTACAATTTAACAGTCCAACTTTTGTAGCTTCTAAAAATCTACCGTCTTCAATTTTAACACTTATCGGATTCTGTAAAGTAATAGATTCATAAAAAAAAAATTTTCATTATTTATAATGTGGTCACTGCAACCGCTGTCTAATACTCTATATATTTTTCGCAATTATTCATTTCAATAACTTTTTCGCTACTATGTATGTATTTTGATATTTTTACCTTTTTCAGACTTTCTTACTTCTACATAAAATACATTTATGTCATCATTTCCTTTTGCTTCATTGTTGTTGTTGATGTAGCTTCTACTTTTGACTGCCGCGTCCACGTTGATAACTACCTCTCGATGATCCACCTCCTCGCTGAAACATCCCCCCCCCTCTTCCCATTCGTAATTTAATGCAAGTGTTTTTGATCTGCAGTCTCGTATCATGTGGACTGGTTTCCCGCATTTATAACAGTAATAGTCCTTTTTTGTTTCACTTGTAAACGCGTTCGGATATTGTCTATTTTTTCAATTTTTCCTTTATTTTGGCTCTCAAATAATTTTATTTAATTTTTTACAAAATTCATCGTTTGGTCTTCGGGTTTTAAAACGTCTATGAAATCACCTTTATGCGACAACGAATTCGGCAGTGCTCTTGTTACGAACCAAATTTCGCTTTTTTTTTAAAAGGAACCATGACCTTCCTCAAGGGCTTAAACCCTGGGAAAGGTCATGAATGTTGTTGAAATGTTTTCACCTGAGTAAGCATTTCTGCTGATTGAGGTGAAAAATGCATTGGCGGAAAAATATTTTCCTCGAGTCGGCATTTGTGCTGACTCAGGAAAAATAAAATTTTGAAAAATATTTGCTCGAGTTAGCATTACTGCTGACGCTGGAGAAAATTTAATATTAAAAGAATGAATGGAAAATGCATCGATTTGGCCAACGACTTGATCGATTTCAATAATTCGAACGATCAACGTCAATGACATTCGATTAATAACCCAATCGATCGAATTTCCATTCTACAATAAAGGTAAGAGTAGGGAAAATTAGTGAATAAGCTAGATTTAAGTATCTAAGGTTTGAATTGTACAGCAGGGAGTCTAGAAATATACGGCTCACAGAACGTGTGTTTTTCGACTCAAGGGTAACTTGGCCTTCAGGCCACATACCCTCAAAGTCCTGACTTGGCCTCGTAGCCATGCAGGCAAAATGACCACCAAGAGATAACATGGGCCACAGGCTCTATGTCTTCACCAGAACGAAGTAAAGTCGGCCAAATGGCCTATACTTCGAAGGGAAGAGGTAAAGCGGGCAAAATGCCCCATACCTCCAGCGTCCTAAACATGGTTCCAAAGAATCTATCAGGCAAGCTATATAAAGGAAAAATCGAAATAATGAAAATATAAAATATAAACATTGTAGAACTGGTTGCAACCTGCTACATAATAAGACCCTGAACCGGCGTAAAGCTGGGTGGGCATTAAAATAATAATAATGGAGAAATTATCTCCACACAATAACAGTCATAAAAACGAATTTAAAATAAATCTAATAGTAGTAAAGATAATAAATGATTTTTTAAATACTTAAAAGAAATTATTACATTAAATAAATTAAAAGGGAAAGGTAAATAAAAATCCATAACACTCTAAGGAGGTAATTAAATTTTTCTTTTTGATCTACCGTTGCACCCTCAAGTTCGGCAGAACAAAATGTCACCATATACACTACCGTCCATAGGTATTTGAACACCCAGAATAGAATGACTCTGATAAAGATAGATTGAATAAAATATGGTTCAACCTTATGAAATATATATTTTTATAACGAAATATATAGTCAACAACAATTTCCAATCAGAATATTATAATATATGTCCTCCTTTGCCTTTAATTAGAGCCTGGCAAATTTTGAGTGAGCGTACAACTAATTTATCTAACGTTGTTGCTGTTATTTAAATAAACAACGTAAGATAAATAAACAATGTAAATGCTGAAACAGCAAAGACTTTGAATGCTGAATCAGCAAAAAAATGCTGACGCGGCAAATATGCCGCGAAAATAAAAATGCAGTTGAACACCGAGGTCTACCGGCACTCGCGCACCTCAGGCATTTGCTGACCATGCAACTTGACTCCAAAGTGTAACGGTCACCGGTCGAGAAAGGAAATTGGACGCTCGCAAAAAACCATCACCAACAAGGGGCATACGTCATGCATTTCATGAATGAAAAATTACGTAAACAATGAATGTACGGGAAATGCAAATTGTGAATGAATGGTCGACGGAAAAAAATTATGTCGGGTAATTAATAAATAAACAGGAACAGCAAAAGGTAAATAAATAAACAGGAAAAGCAAAAAAAGACTGGGGAAAAGCTGTCGATCATAGCAACAGCAGATAAGCAAATGTCAACAAATCGATCAATAACTGCAGAATCAGCAGGGAGAAAAGCTTATTAAAAAGCATGGAAAAGTAGCAGAGGAGGGTTTGAGTCCAGACAGGATGCATCTCACTACAGCTAGTTGAAACCGTGGAAGCAGCCTCAATTGAAACCAAGGAAGCAGATAAGCCTTAGCCAGAGCAGCCGATTCCAGGGAAGCAGATCAGCCATAGCCAAAGCCGAATCCAAGGATGCCGGTCAGATATAGCCAAAGCAGTCAGAGCCAGTCCGAAAGCCGACAGCCCGATCCAGATCCAGCCGGTAGTAAAGTAGACACTTGAAGAAGAAACCGCTCCAGATACAACCGATCCAGGAAGGGACAGTCACCCCGGAGAAATCCAATAATCGACGCACACAGAATAATGTCCAAATTAATATTAATTAGCGGCCCCCACAACAACCTTCGGAGCAACCTAGCCCGAAAAAAGAGAAGACCGGGGTTAAGGCGTGCTACAAACGACTCATACCGGAAGCCACACGGACTTGGGTTTTGGCCCCGACGAAACAGGAAAGAATACAGGCCAGCATTAGGATTGATGGACTGAAGCAGAAGCGCCTGTCGAATAGGAAGAAGAAAAGGCTGTATAAAAGAGCCATGAGAGACACTGGAGCAAAGAAAGGAAGTACTTTACGGACAAATTGTAAACCATAGATTTAAGAAACAATGTATGATTTGATCAGAAGGAAATTGCGAAAATTGATGGTAGAAATCAAAGAAACTAATATCTCAACAGATAAATTACAGGGTAGGGTTTCTTTAAAAGGATAGGAAATTTTAAAGTAAAAAGTAAAGAGAATAGAAATTTTTAAGGAAGGAAGTTAAAAGCGTTAGGGTAATATCTAAGCAGCAAAATATTGTAAAAATTGATCGAGAAAGAACACAATAAAAGAGATAAAACGAAAAGAACATAAAAAGAAGTCTATGTACGTTAAACAAGGAAGGAAGGATACGAGTCCGCTGTTACCAGGATACGTTCAATATTGAAAATGAGCTGATCTGTCCTTTTTTCGCTCGTTCACGCACACTATTTTCCGTATTTTACCATACCCTAAATACTCTCGCTAAATTTCGGTGTCGATTGAGCGGTGAGGTCTATGTATGCACACAATTATTCAGAGTGTTACAATCATCAGTCTTCCAGTGCATGATGGGCCGATCACATGTCTAATTTTTAGTGTTTTAACCCTTTACCGCATCGTGGTTCATATATGAGCCAATGCATAAAATGTTGCACAATCCACAAACGCATACAACATTTTAAGTGCGTCTTATTTTAAATCGTTAGGAACACAAAAACGCAGTTACTGATAAGAATTTCATGCGTTTGAATTTTTCGGAAGCATACAGTTTTCTTAAAGAAGTTGAATGTGCAACTCGCAAGTTAAATTTTCATAAATATTATAGTTAAAAAAATTTTTGGTCTAGTTTAAAAAATCAACAACGATCATTTGTTGAATGCGGAAAATGTAAAGTAAGCTTATGCCTCAATGAAAAGTGAAACTGTTTTCTGTTGTTTCACACTAACTAATGGACATTTTCTGCATAGTGTACCATAAATGTACCAAACCGAAAAGTAGTAATTTGAAGTATTTCTTAAGAAAATCAAGAAACCCTGAAATACGTGTCTTTTTATTTTCGGTGTTTTATGTTATATATTTTTTTCGTTGAAAACAAATCATGCGGTAAAGGGCAATTTTGTGGTGGATAGTCTATCAGTGAATATTTTTTGTACACGGAGGAAACCAGGAAGATCATAAATTTTTGTGAAAGACGTATTTACAGCCTCATCTCACGAGAGGCAAACAAAAAGGATATCTTATTATTATTATATCTTATTATGATTCACACACATACCAAATTTCGGCTAGCTGAATTCCACGACTCCAGACTAATATGTGAACCCGGGCTAACATGCGCTATCAAACGCAAATAGAACATTGCACTTTTGTCAGAAACTCGTATGACTTGTGCCATACCAAACTTTAAGTGCATCATTAAATTTGAAGTGGTCGAATGATCCAAGAACGGCAATATGTCTGATGCTCTTACTAGAAGCAAAAATAAAATCCCTAAGATTCTCGAGGGAAATTCTAATTTAAATCTAACGTTAAATGATTCTTTATTGGTAACTTCTTTATTATCTTTCTTTGCGACAAATTTGGTTTGTACATAAGTAACGAGTCAACAACAAAAGTCAGAACTGCAATAGATACAATTTTTTTACGTTATATTGCAAAACTTGAATCACGGACATCTTTACATGGTATCAAACAAAGGCGCCTCCGCGTCTGTCTGTTTGTCCGCTAACGTCTTCGAAACCGCGCAACGGATTTTGATGCGGCTTTCACCATGGTTTAGATAATATTTCACGTAACGTTTATATCAGAATAAAATCTAATGGACTTTTTTTGTAAGAAGAAAGAGCAAATTTTGCAACCAAGTCGCCGAAAAATTAATTTACATTGCTGGCGTAGGCTAAAAGTCAAGAGGTACTTAAAAATGATGTGCTCATGAATTGTAGTTATTTCAAAATCCTAAAGAAAACTCTGGGATGATAAATCTGTAACGGCTGACTCCCACAAACCATTCCTTTCATTGAAACAACGAAGAAATCTATTCTTGCCCAATTATTGACTACACGTGACCATATACGACATTATTAGAAGTTTCATTTATAACTCACTCCAAATATTACTGAATTCCGCGATCACATTTAGTACTTTTTGTCACCTACTAACGATCAAGTAGATAAGGCCTTTATTATCCCTAAAATTAATTCAGAGGCTCAAACATATGAAACATAGACACAATGCTAGACCAGGTAGTAGCTGTACATTTCCCAACTGTACATTAAATTCAATTTATTTGTCGAATGATTAACTGATAGCTTGTGGCCCTTTTATCTCTACTTTAAAACATAAACCCTGTGTTGGCACTGGTCTCTAT
The DNA here is from genome assembly GCA_963971475.1 of Chrysops caecutiens. Lineage (NCBI taxonomy): Eukaryota > Metazoa > Arthropoda > Insecta > Diptera > Tabanidae > Chrysops > Chrysops caecutiens. The sequence goes on along the minus strand of OZ020568.1, from coordinate 26,864,478 downwards.
TTCACATTTGAGAAAAATGCATCTCTTGCAAAAAGTACCAAGCTTCGTTGTCTTCCGAAGTTAAGTCGTTTATTAGTACCAAGCACTCCACGCGACTAACGCACTGAGACGTGCGAGTATTACGGCGTTTATAACATCATCCATCGACAGACATCACTTCCTAGCGTTGATAGCCGACCTGAGACGAATTACAAACGCTGTAGTGCTTTCGTCTTTTGAGGGATTCTCGCCTTTCACGTAAGAAGGCCGCGGTAGCGGTTTCCTTGTCTCCAAACCGTGATAAAAATAGTTCTTTTAGATGAGGCAATGCAATTGGAGGAATAGTCATTTGCGATAAACACTAAGGTGCAGAGCACTGCAGAGCTATATTTAAAGCAAAAATTAATTCACCCGTCTACATGGTCTTCAGATAAGCAAATCTGATCCTGTGCAATCATGTTTGGAGTAAATCCAATTTCTGATATCAAATGTGCAGTCGGGGTTTCTTATCTATATAATCTATATATAAATAGGCGACACGTTTTTTTGTTATCCCTTTTACAGGAAACCAGGTGGACTTACCAGCTTAAAAATTATACCATTCGAAAGATTAGTTTTTCCTTTATGTGCATCACCTAATTTTTTTACTTAAATTTAATTATAAAAACGTTTAATTTTAAATTGAAATTAAAAAATTCAATGGGATAGTATGTGTGAAGTGAGCACACGTATAGCGTAGATGATGCTTTTGGGAAGAATGTGTGCGTGTGAATGTTTTACTTTTTGCCTGGAAATATGCAACCATATGTGAATTTTTGGTTTGTGTCCTCGATGCATAACAAGTACTAAATTAGTCGAAAATCACACCAAATGAATCAATCTTCTACTGGTGACAAAAACCAAAAGAATTAAATTATAATTGCATTCCTCTACGAAAATATTAAAATATAGAACATACTTATTTTACATTATCATTTGCATAGATCATACGTTCGACTGAATAAACAACCATATATACCAAGTACATGCATTCTTTTCACTCAAACGCAATATCTATGCCAATGATAATGTGAGGGGCAAATGCAGCCATATCACAGACAATATTGATATGTTCATTGTTTTGCTTTTTGCCTGGAAGGAGGCAATCTTGCGCTAATAAAATTGCATTCTTCCAGACAAAAGCCGAAACAATGAACATATGGCCACAGACAATAGTATGGAATTAGTATTTGAAGCCATCGTTTACTTATACCATTGTTTTTTGCTAATTTGATAAAAATATATGCAAATTTTATTTTAAAAAATATGGAAAATTACAATTTTACAGTTATTTCTAGAAAAAGCGAGGTTAACTTTCACGAATATTTATGGAAAGCGAACGAAAGTCTCAATTTTATCATGTTTCCAAACTTTTGTATGGACCCACATTTAAAACATAACTTAGAGAAATATGATATATAGCCAAAAGTTGGGAAATGAAAAAATAATAGGGGTTGATCATACCCCCTAGAATGCTTTATTTGGCCGCCACGAGCAAAAAACTGTTTAAAATTTAAAATCTTAAATTATATCATATTTCCAAACTATTGTCTGCTCACCTTTAAAACCTCGATTTAGAGAAAAAAGAAACGGTAGGAAATGAAAGTTGGTTCGTTTGTACGGAAATTCCAGATATATTTTATTTACAATATATATGTATTACCCACAACTTCATAATTTATTTAAAAACCATATGATCCACGGTCCATGTGGTTTATTGAATCATATCCTCTTCTGTATGAGAGATGTTAAATGCAGCAAAAGCTTTTCTAAGGACTTTTACAATACAACTCTAGCCAATGTTAGATGCGTCGTGTAAATGGTATAACAGGTAACTTTCGTGGCCACTCTGATGGCAACCGTTATGCTGTTACTTAAAATCCATATCTTTTAACGAAATTTGATTGCTACTTAAATGTTGAAGTTCTTGGCACAATTAAGAGTCTAAAATATATGTACAAATATGTTTATAAGGGATACGACTGTGCCTCATTACAGTTTGGAAGAGTTTGAGGTGGAGTTGATGGCAAAGGTTATATAGATGAAATCGATAGTTTTCTGTCCGGTCACTATGTTGGATCTACGGAAGATAGTTGGCGCATAAATGAGTATCCAATGCATTACCAAATGAGTATCGATGCAGAAATCTTTAACAGTCTGTCCGGAGAGGAACGAATATATTTGAGTTCCGATAACATCTTGAGTGACGATTATAGAGAGCAAAATAATTTTCCAGTAGAATTTTTAAACTCAGTTGATATAAGTTGGCTCCCACAAGTAAGTTGGTCCCACAAATTTACTTTCAAAACCAAATTGCTTACTTTTACTTATTCATAATTTGCGTACAGGACATGACTTGCGTGGTCAATGGTACGCTTATTCGCTTAGTTCAAATGCAAAAGAAAATTGTTTGGATTGTGAGACTTTAGCAGGAAATAAACCTTAATTAGACAAGTACACTTCTGCCTTTTTCCTTCGAAAGAACTCAATTTCCCGTCATTCTGGCTTTTGCGATGACAATTAATAAATCCCATAAATCCCAAACGTTTGAAAGAAGGAATCTTACTCAAACTACCTATCTTTTCTCACGGTAAATTGTTTGTTGTAGCCAGTAGAGTTAGATCGTTTGATCGATTGCGTGTCTATATGTATTTCTGAAACACAAGGCCAAGGTCGTTTGGCAGAAGATGAAAGAATTCTTACAAAAAGTATTTTGTATGAGAAAATTATTAGATCCGCAACCGCACTTGCAAAGTTTTCGATAATTATAGATAGGCCCTCATTTAATATAGATGTACTTTGACGTGCAAAATGAGCTGAAATGATTGCTACTACAGTCTGAACTAAATAACCTTTTTTCTTACAATGCTACTGTATATATAGCGTCATGCGCGAGCTATTAGTGAGCGTAGCGAACGGCGGGGGTTGGCGAGCGTAGCGAGCAGGGGCGTCCCCCTAGTTATAATAAAAGTATTAGCGATGGAAATTAAATTTGGATAGGAATCCGCAGTTACCTCTCTATTCCGTATTTTACACAGTAAATGTTTACCTGGACATAACTACTTCAAAAAACGAAAATAGGTGGTTATGGGTGGCACCTTAATTACATAAATACTTTAATCAGTTTACAAACGAATGTGAAAATATCTGTAGTAATCTAAAAATAAAAATAGTTTCACAAAATCAAGAACCTTGACATCAAATCAAATAAATGGATCATCTAATAGCAAAATAAAAACAAGTAAACCAAAAACAATATTTCATTCAAATCACCAATTAAAAACCTGTAATGGAAATTATAAATCAAATCAAATCGATGAATCATTCAACCAGGAAAGAAAAATCATAAAACCAAAAAATCAATGAAATAACGCTCTATCACACTAAATAATAAATCACGTAAACAAGAAATAAATAAAACAATATTAAACATTCATAAAACAGAATCTTAATATATTAAATCCTAATGGTTGTGAATCAGTGAACCTTAAAAATGAATAAAGCACAACAAACATTAAAATAACAGGTGTACCCAAATATGTATAAGAAAATTAAACCACAAAACCAAATTAATCCTAACTAAATTACAATCTAAAAACCCAGCAAATTTAATCGCACAATCAATAATAGGATCGAACTAATTCGGTCGCATCAGATACATACGCGTTTTACATATTCTTCTAACGGAAGTTTCAACAAAATAATTGAAAAGTTTGAAAAGTAGAGTTAATACTTTTTAATTCAAATGCTCATGAATGAATGAATGGATGATCTTCAGCTTTGATGAACCTTTGCGCATGCCATTTCCTGTTCACGGAAGTAAAACCTCTGACCTATCATATCTTGTTTTCCCAAAACTGAAATAAATTTTCCAATAATTTAACAAAAATCAATAATAGCAATTCAGCAAACTTTAGCAAAATATAATCATTCATGATTTTAGTTTTATGTTCAGTCTTAAGATTCACTCCAAAGGAAGTTCTACTATATTCATCCTAGAGTGGGCGCGCTATGAGCATTTTGCAATGGCTTGTTGACCCATGTTCAAGACTAAACGTACGGACTAAACAGGTAAATATTATTACAAACACGCCCGGAGTAAAAGGTGAGGAAGCTACTAATTGTAAAACACCCTTGGATTGTTTTCAATTGTTAATTACAAAATCAATTCTTAATGATATTGTATTATTTACTAATAAATATATAAAAGCGCATAAAGACAAATTTTCCCGAGAGAGAGATGCAAAGGATACAGACATAATTAAAATAGAAGCTCTTATCGGATTATTGCTTATGGCTGGACTAAAAAAGATGAATCACCTAAACATTGAAGAAATGTGGGGAAATGATGGGACCGCACCCGATATTTTCAAGGCAGCTATGTCGATAAAGAGGTTTTAGTTTTTGTTAGGGCATCTTCGTTTTGATGACATGACCACCAGAGCAGAGCGTGCAATTTATGATAATATGGCAGCTATGCGAAATATTTTCGAAACTTTTGTTATCAATTGTCAAAAACATTATGAAGTAGGAGAGTATTGCACTATCGACGAAATGTTAGAATCTTTCAGACGACGATGTAAGTTCCGGGTGTATATGGCTAATAAACCAATGAGTTGATGCAAAGAGTTTTATACCAGCAATCTCAGATCGGGTGGCTCACTTGTTGTAAGGTTCCATCGCACGGAGTTTGGCAGAATGGAGCCTATCACCCGCATGATTAACAATTTATATGAGAGCCAAAATGCTCCCCACGCGCCCACTAAAGTTTTGCTGAATGACTGAGTTTTGCACTCTAGGGTTAACAACTAGCCGTACCCGCCCGCTTTGCTGGGCATTACGTAATACTGCATATTTTTTTTTTGTAAACTGTATACTGTATATATTGATACTATATATGTTTTACGTTTTTCTTTAGTTATAGAATTTTGATTCTTAGCAGTTATCTTTTGATTGTAGCATAAGTGCAAAAAACTTCCAAAATATTTTTGAGTATTTCAAAAATGTTTTTATTAACGTTTGGCTACAAATTTTCGCCGTACAATGGATAATAATTTGAAAGTATGAAATTAAACATAATGAAATTAAACATCGCGCACAACAACCAATTGAACTCACTTCGGATACGTCGAAAGAGTACTAAATTGTACTAAAGGACGTAAAATGGCAAAAATGATCACCAGTAGATGGTGCCACTGAGGTGATTAAGTGTGGGTTTCGAATTAATCTACTCCCGAGAAGATTTCGAAAATGTATGGTAAATCTTGGCGGTTTCAGCAAGATTTCGGGCTAAATCTCCTTAAGTCGCTAAATCTACTAGATTTCGGTCGGTGTAAACGCGGTATAAACTTCGGTTAGTACCGACTACTTATCTAAATTATCTTAGCTTGTATACATTTTCTGAATGTAAATTTTTTATGGCACAGTAATATTTGAGGGGTTAACCCAATCCGATCGGCCACATCAACAAAACGCCCACAAAAGCCGTGTTGAAAAATGTCCGTGTCTTCTACTTACAAAAAAAGTTAAGGTTTACTCACAGACAAAATAATTTCCCAGATGTCGCGATCCCATGTGACTCTGTACCCAATTTTTTCCACCATCACACACGTAACAGCGGACAAAAGATGCATGTGCCGTATTCGCCTTTGACCGGCTTGAACGTTTGAAGAACAGACAGTGCGCGAATTTTTCTTCTAGTTGATGTTGGATTGTCAAATAGGGAATGAGTGATCACAATAATAGGAAAGGGTAAACAAAAACAAAATTTCGCGGATGGAACACAATGTACATGTACACACAATGCACACAATTTTAATGTTCTCAAATTTGCACAAAACAAATACAAACAAAAATCGTTCAAATCAATCATAAATCACACCTTTAAAAACTCAATTCAGAGAAAAAAGATATACCGAAAAAAGTTAGGAAATTTTCAAATAATGGGGATAGGTCATACATATAAACCCCGTAGAAAGCTTCGTTCAGCCACCGGGAGCAGAAAATCGTTAAAAATTCAAAATCTGAATTTAATCAATTTTCCAGTCTTTTAAATGCACACCTTTAAAACCCCAATTAAGAGAAAAATGACGTATGAAAAGAAGGTAGGAAATGTCAAAATAGTGAGGGTTGGTCATACATATGAACCGCATAGGTGCTTCGTTTGGCCGCTACGGGCAAAGAACCGTTAGAAATTTAAATTTTTGCCGGAAAAATTTTTCCCTCAAAACTGGAGGAAAATTGGTCAACTTCGGATTCAAAGTTAGAAAATGTAAAAAAAATGGGAATTGGTTATACGTATGAGCTCTGTAGGACGCTTCGTTTTGCCGCTAGGAACAAAAAATCGTTGAAAATTCAAAATCTGAATTTTATCAATTTTCCGATCTTTTGAATGCACACCTTTAAAACCTCAATTTAGAGAAAAATTATGTATGAAGGGAAGGTTGGAAATGTCAAAATAGTGGGGGTTGGTCATACATATGAATCCCGTAGAACGCTTCGTTTAGCTGCTACGGGCAAAAAAACCGTTACAAATTCAAACCTTTACCGGAAAAGTACCTTTAAAACCGGAAGAAAATTGGTCAACTTGGGATTCCCGGAAACTGTGATGTTCTACGATTCCAAATTCAAAAAAAAAATTTACCATTTTCCACTAATTTGAACAAATCCACCTGCTATGGGTTAAATGAACCAAAATTGTATTGAATAACCCGAGCAAAATTTATAGAAAACAATTAAAACCGGCTCTACGGAAATGCAGAGTGCCAAATCATAGAGAATTCTTGAGAGAGAGCTTTTGTTCCGATTTGCAAGAGCGAAAATTAACGGTTCACTCATACGCAAATGAAGGTTCACGTTTTCGTGTTCGAGATGGGCAAAAGAAGATCCAAAAATAAATCAATTCCCATTTCCCAATCGAAAACCACATGACATGAAGTCGCATCCATCTCTAGTATGAATTCATGGGCGGATGCCATATCAAGAGAAAGTGTACTTTGCTTCTTGAGAAACATAATTAATTTATATATCTTAAGCTTAAGCACTAAAGTCGACTTTCTCTTGAAATGAAAACGGTGAAAACTTTAAAATATTTACATTTTTTTGGTAAACAGTGATTGTTGCCCGTAGGCTACATCAGACGAAAAGTTTAATTATGTCTCGTAAGCGGCGCCTTGGTCATAACGAGATTGTTGTAACGCTTAATGTGTGCAGATAGTGAAGATGGCCTAGATTTTGAGACGACACCCTTGACAATTCTCATTTTCTGTCGGATCTGGAAAACCTTGAAGATGATGCTCCAGAAGTATATATTGATGGAGATTCCACAATAGAAACTCTGGAAAATACAGATAGAAGTCCTTCCCAACACAAGAACCGAAAAAAGTGGCTAAAGGGAAGACAGCTAAACTGAACTTACGTTGGCAAAAGAAAAATCTAGAGCTGAATGCAGAGCAGCTGAAGTTTATGGGTAATGATCTTCTTGAGTGTTATGATCTTCTTGAGCTGGAGACACCCATACAATTTTTTTTCTTTCTGTTTTCCCATGATCTAATCAAGAAAATTTCTGAGGAGACCAACTCTTATCAAGTGCAGAAAAATCTCAATAGCGCTTTTCGGATGTCTGAAGGGGATGTCAGGCAATTTATAGGTGTGACATATCTAATGTCTCTCGTCCAACTACCAAGATACCAACCACTGGAGTACTGTACTAGGAACACCTCTAATACAGCAAACTATGCCGTGGAACAAATTTGAGAAAATAAATAAAACAGAAATCAAAACCGGCTATAAAACAGAAATCAAAACCGGAAAAGGAATAGCGTTTTACAAAATTAGGCGCATCATCTAACGTCGTCATGAGGTTAGCGCGAACGGTAACAAGGCACCAGAACTTCAGACTCTACTTTGATAATTATTTTACATCTCTTCGTCTGATGGGCAAAGAAAGCATTTTCAGTCTCGGTACTATACGAAGAAATAGAATACCGGACTGTATGCTATCCAAAGAGAAAGTAATGATGAAAAAGGAAAGAGGTTATTCAGAAGAATACGTAGCCGATGTCGACGGGATCGATGTGACAAGTGTTGCATGGAAGGATAACAAAATTGTCAACCTCACTTCAACCTTTGCTGGACAAAAACCTGAAACTGACGTTGGGAGATGGGACAAGCAGCACTTAAGGTATGTAAATTATGAAAAACACTGGGAATTTAACTTAAAAAAAAAGACTATATTGGAAAACTTTCTTTTACACTATAGTTTACAATAGCTTCAGCGTCTCCGACCGACTAACTAACTTAAACTCTAATTGATCCGCTAATATATCTAAAATATATTGCTGGTCTCGCATTTTCATGTTTGGGAAAATAAGTTTCCGAAGCATATTCCTGGAATCGATCATCGAATGATCGAGCGACAAAAATTCTAGGAACTGCAATCAAATGTTCCCATGGTTGAACAGGTGCACCAAATGTAATAATTCTCAGAATTGCATTTGGTACATACTCGTACTTTTAACCTGCACACATAAAACGACCCTACGTGTTCGGAGAGTACAATCGCCATATGGGTGGGTTGGATCTCCTTAACAGCATCATGGGTATATACAAAATACGTCTGCGCAGCAAACGATGGTTCATGCAACTGTTTTGTCATTATTTGGATCTCACAATGAACAATGCATGGATACTTTACAAGAGAGTTTCTGAATACGACAACCGCCAATTAGCCTGCATATCATCAGCAGATTTTTCTCTGGAGGTTGCAGTGACCTTTTGCAAAATGGGTATTAAACGTAGTATGTCTGGTGTACGTTCCCTGGAGAGGGAGATTCAAGCCAAACAGCACAAAGGACCTGCTCAGCATCGAATTGGGCACTGGCTCTAATGGTCTGGTAAGAAAATAAGATGCAAGTTCCCGAAATGCGTTGGATTTACTCACAATGTCTGCGAAAAATGCGGGGTTGCCTTATGCTCTACGAAAACAAAGAATTGTTTCAAAAACTTTCATCTTTCGTAATAAGTTCTGTTCTCCATCTTACCGTAATACGTTCGTAATTGTTTTGAACACTCACCTCAATGTTGCCTAGGAGCAAACTCCCTATTTTTGGAATTATCTTTACGAATAATAAAATAAATTTAAAATCCAGAAATAGATTTCAATTTAAATAAATTTTCTTGTTATCATCTCCAATCCAAAAAATCACATAAATTCCGGTTCATGAGTGATAGAGGGTTAAAATGCATTGCGTGCTTGGCTGCATCAGTAAGAGCCATGTACTCTGCTTCTTGAGTTGACATGGCAAGAGTTCGTTGTTTACGTGATTCCCAGCAAATTACAGCTCCAGCCATTTTGAAACAATAGCCAGTGTATGAGCGGCAATCATCGAGACAAGATCCCCAGTCTGCATCTGTAAACCCTGTTAGTGGTTGTCCTGACTTTTTATATATCAAAGATAAGTCTCCTGTACCTTTCAGGTAACGCAGCACCCTCTTTGCAGCTTGCCAGTGACTTTCATTAAAACAAGAGTTATACTGGCTTAAATAACTTATTGCATAATATATATTAGGACTGGTCGCTATTTTGATAAGGATAATTCGGTAGATTAGAGCTAGTAGTTTTCGCTAGTTTAAGGCCTGGTGCCATAGGTGTTTTAACTGGGTGGCATGTGGCCATATTGAATCTTTCTAAAATTTCATCAATATACCTGGATTGGGATGCTTTTATTTTTCCTTGTTCGCAGACAAATTCAATACCAAGGCAGTGTGTTAAGTTTCCTTGGTCTCGCATTTCAAATGTTGACATTAACTCATTTTTTAGGTTTTTTATTTTATGCTTGTTTTTACTGGTGTATATACGCTGGAATCGTCAGATGAATCTTCGATGGGCCTGGCATAAAATATTATATTTTTCGAAGGGTGGCTGCGTAGACTGGCTTAGGAAGCGCTAATCCAGAATTCTACGAGTTTTCCCTTTTGGTGGAGAAATATTTCGTTGAGTGTTCGTAGTTCGTCTTGATTCTTGAAAACTGGCTTAGGAAACACTAATCGAGATTCTTTGATGATGGAAGTGAAACGCTTGAAGTTCTGCTTAACACTGATCTTATTTTCCAAAATTTTCATCTTATATACTACTCAAAAACTGTTTATCAAATGATTAACACACTCTTTATCAAATGATTACAAAACTCTTTATCAATCCTCAAATAAACATATATCCTAATTTCTTATCAAATTTAACATTCTGTCCTAACCCTTAATCTACCTGTACATATTTGACCTACAGCGAATCCTACCTTATCAAACTATGACACCTAAACCAACAAACAAACTATCCTGATCATTAGAAACCTAACCAATCTTTATCATATGAACCTAAACAAATACTAACAAATATGAACCTAAGATCATCCTAAACAAATAATCTAACTAAACCTAACCAACTGATCTTAATCATACTAAACATCCTCCCCGGGTTGATGACTTATTCATCAATATGGAAGTCCTCCTTTGCCAGGGAGACTGATATGGTCGGTTTCTCGGTCTGGTGGTTTTCTCTTCGATGGATAATCGTCCATGCTATGGCTAGAATGATTACAAGTCCTACTGCCAAGTATCCTAGCACATGTTCGGTCAGCGATGATAGTTCTAATTCCTCGTTTTTAATTTGCTGGATTCGTTTTTTTAAAGCTACGTAAGTCTCTATGAATGCTTCCTGGCTCACATGTAGTTCTCGTTCTACTTTAAACGTGGCAAGTGTCTCATTCACTATTTCTGGTAACCTTATTATAATTATTCCGCTTCCTGACAGCGTAATTTGAAAATGTTTGCTGCTGCACATTAAATTAAACACCGCTTCTTCCTTCATAGTGTATAACCAGCTATTCTTCTGCTGTAGTTGTTTCCATCTGTTTCCTGGTTTAGAGATCCTAAGTTGACATTGGTTTGCAACCTTTTGTTGCGCTAATAGCAAGAATTCGCACTGAAGCGTCGAGGCCTTTTGTGTAAATATGGGGTGATTTTGCTCACATATGTACACATATGCTGGTGATCTACATTTCTCATATTCATGATGCGTTAGCGGATATATAATGTCACGGTGTAGATTTGTCATGAGGTACTCGGATTCTGGTTCTGTTCTGAGAAATGTGTTGTTAATCCTTACAGGCAATGGGATCAGCCTGATTAACTCGAAATCAGTCTTTGAAACAAGTGGTATTTCCAACAAAAAGATGGTGATGTCCTTCTCAATACTGCCACTGGCTTCCATTACCTTCAATAACCGCGTTGTATCTGGTAATTTGAGTCCTGTTGGTATATGTTGTTGGATGTGCCTCACATGTTCTGTCAATTGCTCTTGAGTAACAATCATAGGGCTGACTTTCTCGTGATGTACGTCGGTGATCATTTCCAACACCATTTCTTGCATCTCTTTGAATTCGTTCATTAATATGTCTACATATTGCGTAGTCACTAAAAACGTTGCTGCCAATTTTTCTGTTTTAACATCTTTTTTAATTGCATTTATTTGCGTTGCACCTGCTTCTCGTTCGTTCTGGATCATTTGAAAATGTTCTATCTGTTCGTCATGTGACTTCTTTAATAAATTTGTGGTCGCTTCTACGAGTGATGTTTGATTTTTTATCAGGTTGAACATATTATTTTGTTGTCCTTTCATTTGTTTGATTGTTTCCTCTACCTCATTTGCGTAGTCAACATCTAATACTCCAAATAGTTTGTCGGCTATGTTTCCTACAACATTGATCAATCCTCTTTTTTTTCTCTGGTAATGTGTGATGTTATCAAAAATCATTTTGTTTCCTTCCCCTAATCTTCGAAGTTTATAGTTGACTTGGTCAGTAATAAGTTTGAAATATTTTTCATTCGGTGATACTACTACGAGGCGCTCCATCCTTTGAACTCCTTTCTCTATGATGCTCCATGTTTGCCAATAATTTGTCATGTTGTAGAATACAGCAATCCTCCATTTTGTTAACGCTAACTGGCTTTGTCCTAGTTGTTCCACATAGATGCCTGGGTTATTATGAAGACGAGTCACTTCAAAAGGCGTAGTTGATCCTAGTGCTGCTAAGGGTAAAAATAGCAACACAATCATAATCAACATTGTGTTCACTGAATATTTCGGTCTGTTAATTGGTCTTTCTTGTGCTTTTTCTCTGCCTCGTTTGTTGGATTCTGTGGTCTCGCTGACACTGGTTGATGTACTCGGGATGTTTTCTGTTTCTTCCTCCACTTCTATGGGCAATGGTGCTAAATGGTGGATAGCTCTCTTGTAAGTTCCTTTCGCCGTTCGGACATTTACTACCCTGACGAAGTTATCTTTGCCTTTAAACACCTCTTCAATCCTTCCCAACGGCCACTTGAGTGGTGGACTTTTTTCGTCTTTCATCAATACCAACATTCCTGGCTTGACATTGGTTGATGTCTCTCTCCATTTGCTTTTCTGCTGTAACTGGGACAAATAGCCCTTTACCCACCTCTTCCACATTTCTTGACGAATAGCTCATACCAGTTTCCACCTCGATAATTTAGATAATTCTTGTTGTTTTGTTTGGGGTTCTGGTATCGCAACCATTGGTTCTCCAATCAAGAAGTGTCCTGGTGTCAGCGCTGTATAATCGTTTGGATCAGAAGATAGCGGCGTAATAGGTCTGGAATTTAGTATCGCTTCAGCTTCTGAAACTACTGTGCACAGCTCTTCAAATGTAAGCGATGCTGATGCTAGCGTTTGTTTTAAAAGCTTTTTCGCAGACTTTACAGCGGCTTCCCACAATCCTCCAAAGTGTGGCGCTCTCGGTGGCGAGAAGTTAAATTGTACTCCTTTTGTACTACAATCTCTACTTATCTTTTCCTTATTGCACTGTTCTTTAAACAGCTCTGCTAATTTATTTAATTTATTACTCGCTCCCACAAAGTTCGTCGCGTTGTCGCAGTAAAGCTCCTTACAAAATCCTCTTCGAGCCATAAACCTCCGAAGTGCTCCAATGAAACCCGCAGTAGTTAAATCGGAAACTACTTCCATATGCACTGCTTTTGTCTTGAAGCAGCAAAACACCGCAATATAACTCTTTTGTGGTTTTTTCCCTCTACAATGGTAGTGATTCCAAATTGGGCCACAGAAGACTACCCCCGCTGTATAAAATGGTCTCACTGGACAAACTCTGCATTCCGGGAGGTTTTCCATTATCTGAGTTAATAATGAGTGGATTGCTATTTGAACAGTTTACGCAATTACTCACAGTTGTACGCGCCAACTCTCGACCACGAATTATCCAGAATCTTTGTCTTGAAATGGCTAGTAATGCTAGTGGCGCTGCATGTAGGTGTTGCTTATGCAAATGTTGTAGCCATAACTTCGAGATGAAGTCTACTCCTGGTAACAACATTGGGTTTCTTGCATCATATGATATTTGGGCATTTTCTAATCTTCCTCCAACCCTTAGAACGTCTTGTTCGTCTATGAACGGTGACAAGGATGCCAGACGATTCTGTTTTTTGACTTGCCCTATTTTTTCAGAAGTTCAATTTCTTCCTTGAAGTGATGTCTTTGAACCTCCTTTACCATTTCTATAAGTCCTGCATTTAATTCCATTGTTGATAGCCATGTATTTGATGTGAGTGTGGTGTAGCTTTTTTTCATTTTATTTATGGCGCGTAGGATGTATGCCATGCTCCTTTGCAGTGTTGTGAATGAATTCCTGTGGTTTATACGGTAAACTGGATGGTCTTCATTTGGGCCGATAGTACTGGTGCTGACAATTGCTGAAGTTGTTCTTTCCTCCTCCTTTAACCGTGTCTTCGAAATCCATCTATTCGGCCATTGCTTTTCATCTTCCTTCAGGAATGATGGTCCCCAGAACCATAACTCTGACTTTGTCAATTGTTCTGGAACCATCCCTCTAGATACTAAGTCCGCTGGATTCATCTTGGTATTTATATAGTTCCAATCCTTACTCGCACTTAGCTTTTGTATATCCGAAATTCTGTGTGACACATATGTTTTAAATACACCTGGATCTCCTTGAATCCAAGACAATACTATTTGTGAGTCGGTCCATATATATGTCCGGTCAATTGGTACATTCAAAGTACCTTTTATTTTCTGCGTTAACTCGGCGGCCAGCACTGCCGCACACAGTTCTAGTCTGGGTAGCGTAATTACTTTCACAGGCGCCATTCGAGACCTTGAGCATAGTATTTTTGTTGTTATTACACCCCTAATATCTATGGTCCTTAGGTATGTTACTGCCCCATATGCCTTCTCGCTGGCATCTGCAAACGTATGTAGCTCTACCCGCTTCGCGTCAACTGCACTTAAGACATGTCTTCCAATCTTCAACGTGTTTAGTACCATTAACGAATCTCGATACTTCTCCCACTCCTGCCTCAACTCTTGATCTAATTCTTGATCCCATTCCAGCTTCAATTTCCATAGCATTTGTATAAAAATCTTGGCTGTGACTATTACTGGGTTAACCAGTCCTAAAGGATCAAATAGCTGCGCTACTTCTGCCAATATTCTCCTTTTCGTACAAGATTCTTGTATCGTTGGCTTAGTGATTCTAAACGTGAAGATGTCTTGTCTTAGCTGCCACGTTAAACCCAGGGTCTTAGTGAAGCTTGAATCTTCATCTTCAAACTCTTTTCCTTTTTCTTTGTCCTTGCTTGGGATTCCTTCCAGGATTCTTTCATGATTGGCTGCCCATTTATGTAGATGGAACCCAGCAGATCGAAGCACATTAGTGAGCTGCTTACGCACTTCCACTGTCTCTGTTAATGAATTAGCGCCAGTAATAATGTCATAGACATAGCAATCTTTCAATGCCTTTGTTCCTAGTGGATACCTTGTGCCTTCGTTGTCCATTAATTGTTTTAAGCATCGTGTCGCTAGATATGCCGCAGGCTTTGTTCCTTATGTGACTGTCGTTAATTTAAAAAATCTCAATCTATCTCTTGGTGTGTTACGCCATATAATCAACTGGAACCTGTGATCTTCTTCTGCCACGTTAATCTGCCGGTACATTTTCTTTATATCTGAAACCAGCACGTATTTATAGGTCCTGAATCTAACCAATATATCGAATAGATCATCTTGCACTTTGTATCCTTTCATCATTATGTCATTCAGCGACAGGTTTGATGAGGTTTTGCAAGATGCATCAAAGGCTACCCTAAGCTTGGTAGTGCTGCTTTGTGCCTTGACAACGCTGTGATGTGGCAGAAAATAATGGTTTTCAGGAATATCTACTTCATTGATTTCCTTCATATGTCCTCACTGAAGGTACTCTTCTAAAAACTGACTATATTCCCGGTGTAAATCTGGATCCTTTGCCAGTTTTCTCTCTAGGTTGAAAAACCTTCTTATGGCAATATCCTTGGAATTCCCTAATATATTCGGCGACGATAACATAGGCAGCTTCACTGTAAATCTACCTTCACGATTTCTAGTAGTCGTGCTCTTGAAGATCTCTTCACATTTTATGTCTGTGCTTGTCAACGGTTTTTCTCTCTGTATTTCTTCGATTTCCCAGAATTTTTCTAATTGTTGGTCTAATCCATGGCTTGTTATGCCCGAAAATACAGTTACTTCTTTTATTGCATTCGCCACCTTTCCTAACACCATCCACCCGAACACCGTATGCTGCAATATGGGCAAATTAGGTTGAAGCTTGATTTGGCCAGATCGCATGATTTCCCCATATACTTCCGCACCTAACAGGATGTCCACCTTTTGTATCATGTCTCTAGGTAACTTCCATCTCGTGATATTTATGAATTTTTGCGGCTGGCAATTCGTTATTTCTTTGATTACTTGTGCCTCTAATGTTGTTGAGAATTCGCTGACTTTTGACTTTATGTTTATGTTTACGCGGTCCTTTGACTGTAGCTGTGTGTTTCCAATCCCAATTACTTGTAACTTTCTATGATTCTTGTCCAAACCCAATTTTTTTTGTAGTCTCTCAGAGATAAAATTGATTTGCCAACCCGAATCTAACAAAATTCTGCAATCAATAGGTTCCTGCTCCTTCGTGTAGATTGTTGCAATCGCGGTTCCCAAAAATACATAATCTTCCGAAGATCCTTTGTTTGGGGTAACAATATTAACCGTGGCCTTTGCTGTACCGTCATCTGGTCTTCTTATGCTATTTTCATGTAATAGCGTGTGATGTCTCTGATTACACTTCCGACAACCCATGAACTGACACGTATTCTTATAATGTCCTTTCTTTAGGCAATTGAAGCACAGTTTGTTCCTAGCCACAGCTTGTTCCTTTTCAGTCCTATTCATCTCTCCAAACGTTTCACAATTGTTGATTGTATGCTTTTTGTTACAAATAATACATTGCATTCCTCCAGTATTCACTGTGGTTGAAGTCACCTTGGCATATCTTTGAGGGACTCCTCCGCTGATAGGTTTGGCTGCCAATGCTCCTAATGATTGGGATCTTGCTTCAAGGAAGTCTAGGAATTCAGACATTGATGGTAGTTCCTTTGGTTTCTTCAGTGATTGCTCATAATAAGTGTGCTTTGCCTTATCCAGTTTTTTCAATAAAATGTGTAACAATAGCGGATCACAAGACTCTTTAACTCTTATCCCCACGTTCTCTAACATAAGAACGCATTCTCTTGTTGTATCAAACATCCTTTGCAGCGAACTGGCCCAGTACATCACAACATTGCCTTGATTCAATAATTTATCTAAAATTGATCATACTAACAACCTTTTGTTATCGTATCGATTTTTCAATACCTCCCATGCAACAGCGTAATTCTGAGTTGATACGTTCAGGTGCCTTATCAACCTCTCTGCGTCTCCAGTTAAATTATTCTTCAAGTACAACATCTTTTCCACCTATTCCATGGGTTGCTTGTCTACCATTTGAGAGAACATATCTTGGAATTGTGGCCATTTAAGATAGTCTCCATCGAATTTCGGGATTGTAATTTTTGGGAGTTTTGCGGCTTCCATGTTCGTCTTATCTCTAGTAACATCCTGCGTAAGACTGCCTTGTGTCAACAGGCTCAGATTTTCTTTCAATTTTACAATGGTCTCTTGTATTTTCTCATCGAGTTCATAGAACTCTTGCAGCTTATATCCATATTCGAGTTCCTTGTCTGTCAACTCATATATCAGTGAGTTCTGTTGTTGGATACTCGACCAATCCTCCTTGAGTCTTTCAATTTTTGTGTTATAGTACTCGCAGGATTGATTTTTGAAGTGAATTCTGTTGATCGCTGCTTGTTTCTTAAGGCATATGCGAATAGTTTTGAGAATCTTCTGGTCAAGGTTCTCCTCAGCTCCAGTTGTCGTATTACTCACAGCTCCAGTTGTCATATCCTGATCTGGTTGCAGACTGAACCGACAGTTCTGTTAACTGCTCGATCGTTTGTTGTAGCACTGCTTTGAACTCTTCGTATACGCTCAAAGCTTGGCTGTGTAGATCCTCAGTAAAATAAAAATGATCTTTTATATCTGAGTGCTCCTTTCGTATTTGGTCATCGCTCGCGTTGAACTGGTCCCAAAGATCCTCTAGCTTCGTCAATTTCTCCTGCACGAGTTTCAGTGTCTTTCTTTCCACTGCGAGCTGCTCATATGCGAGTTTAAGCGCTTTCAGTTGTTTCGCCAATTCTATTCGGTTCTTCGCTAATTGATACATGTCTACGACGACTACGATCACGTCGGGGTCACCAAAAGTGTATATACGCCGGAATCGTCAGATGAATCTTCGATGGGCCTGGCATAAAATATTATATTTCTCGAAGGGTGGCTGCGTAGACTGGCTTAGGAAGCGCTAGTCCAGAATTCTACGAGTTTTCCCTTTTGGTGGAGAAATATTTCGTTGAGTGTTCGTAGTTCGTCTTGATTCTTGAAAACTGGCTTAGGAAACACTAATCCAGATTCTTTGATGATGGAAGTGAAACGCTTGAAGTTCTGCTTAACACTGATCTTATTTTCCAAAATTTTCATCTTATATACTACTCAAAAACTTTTTATCAAATGATTACAATACTCTTTATCAAATGATTACAGAACTCTTTATCAATCCTCAAATATACATATATCCTAATTTCTTATCAAATTTAACATTCTGTCCTAACCCTTAATCTACCTGTATATATTTGACCTACAGCGAATCCTACCTTATCAAACTATGACACCTAAACCAACAAACAAACTATCCTGATCATATGAAACCTAACCAATCTTTATCATATGAACCTAAACAAATACTAACAAATATGAACCTAAGATCATCCTAAACAAATAATCTAACTAAACCTAACCAACTGATCCTAATCATACTAAACAACTGGCAATGATGATATCATCGACATATATTGGCAAAAATTTTTTTCTCCGCCTTCAAAACAAGTATAAATACAGGGGTCTGCAGAAAAGACCTGAAAACCTAGGTTCCTCATTTTAGCATCTTATTTTTCGTACCACTGTCTTCCAGCTTGTTTAAGTCCATATATGACCTTATTTATTGCCTTACTTTTTCTTCCTTTCTTTCTCTTTGGTCTTTTAGCATTTGTTGAGGTTTCTTGAAGATAAGTTGATTGCTGTCGCATTCTTCTTGCATTATTTCATTTAAGAGTTCGTGTACGTCTTTTGGCAATGACATGTAAAGTTCTTCTTAAATTTGGCCATTTAAAAATGCGGTAGATATATCTAGCTGGTTATTATGGAGTTCTTCTTCAACGGACAAAGTTCTTCTTCAAAAGCAGTCTAACTGAGCTCAATTTTGTGACTGGAGCATACGTATGTCCAACCAAAATCTATGCCAGAGCGCTGAGCAAATCCGCGTGCCACTAGTCGGGCTTTTCGTCTTTCAATTTCTCCGGTTGGTTTATATTTTATTTCAAATACAATCTTGGAGTCAATGACGTTTCTGGTATTATTTTAATTTACGACTTTCAATGTTTGGTTTTTAAGATGAGCTTTGATTTATTTTTTGAGTCACACACGCAAATAAAATGATAAATTTTCTTGAAAAATGTGAGATACGTGATATAGACATACAAGAACAAGAAGAAACAAAGCGAAACCCACTTATTAAGATAATGAACATAGATGAAGACTTCGACGCTACACTCCTAGCAGAGGATATAAGGCAACGAAACGAAATAAATATTGACGATTTTGAAGTCATACATATTTACAAAAATAAACAAACCAACACATCAGACGCAATACTGGAAGTCGAGACTACTACAACAGTAGGTACAGTAATGTAAGATTCTAGAATATATGTTGGATATCAACGATGCAAAGTTTTTAATGAATACAATGTGAATAAATGTTGGAAATGTAACGCATACGGATACAGCGCGAGAAAATGTAGAAATGAATTCAGATGTTCACAACGTGCCGAATCACATGAATCCAGATGTTGTTCTCAAAAAGGAAAAGTGAAAAAGTGCTCCACTTGCATATATGCAAACAAGTTTCTAACATCCACCAAGGATACTAACCATGAGACTAGTGATTTAAAAAACTGTGAAACTTAAAGAAATAAAATCGAAAAAGTGATTTCCACGACCGAATACCCCTACAGACCTGCATTTTAAAGATTTATGCTACAATATTTTTAATACAGAATAAAGTAGAAAACAAATAAACTTCATAGAAGAAATCGACAACGCAAAGGATAAGAATTCACTGAATCGAACCGCGGACCTTCCGCTTGCCGGGCGGATGCTCTAACCACTGAGCTATCCCGAGCACATTTTCTGTTCCTTTTCATGTTTCCTCACATATTGAGTCACCACAGTACTTCCCCCCTAGATTGAGGGTATATACCGAGATCCAACTATGTGATGTTGTTGGCGAATGTTGCAGGGCGCTAAGTGTGCTGCACGTTGTAGGGTTTTGCTGCCAGTGCGTTGCTTATTCCGTGTGCTTTGTGTGTTGCAGAGCGTTGTTGCTGCGTGTTGCGGAGTGTTGTTGCTGGCGTGTTGTTGCTGCGTGCTTTTGTTTTGTATTGTTGTTGTTGTTGTTGAGTATTGTTGAAACATGAAAGGGGAAAAATGTCGTATGCTCGTGACCGGGAATCGAACCGCGGACCTTCCGCTTGCTGGGCGGATGCTCTAACCACTGAGCTATCCCGAGCACATTTTCTGTTCCTTTTCATGTTTCCTCACATATTGAGTCGCCACAGTAGAGATATGTTATATCAAAGCCATTGAAGCTACAATTTCAGGGAAAAAACAAAATATTCTAATAACTGCGATTTACAGGCCATATGGAGTAAATATAGAAAACTTTATTACGAATATGAGATATTATCTGGTAAAAAGGCAAATTATTGAAAAACACGTGATTGTGGGAGACATTAACCTCAACACTCTATGGCAAAATGAAATCACTGATACTTACTTGAACAATTACTGAGAATTCGGCTTCAAAACATACATTAATGTAACTAAACCTGAAATCCATGAAAATGGAACCTGCATTAACCACATCTTCATGAAAAATGAAATAATTGGTAAAACCTATATTATTGAAGAGAGTTTCACAGACCATTACTTGACAATGATAGATATAGAACATGAAAATAATAATCAAAATGACAGCACACAAAACTGTTATACTGATTTAGAAACCATATCCAGACTGGCCCTAATGATAAACTGGGCAGAGATTATGGATAAGAATAATCCTGAAAGATGCAATGAGATGCTGTTGGGTAAAGTACAATGCATAATAGACAACTCAAAACAGAATAGATAAATCACAAGTTTATTTTTTTCCACCGTTTTTTTATTTCTTTCTCAATTTCGCTGTAGCTCTCACACTTGCTCGGCACTGATTATTTTTGGTTTATAATATTCGGTTTGATACTGGTTTTCTCCGATTTGAGTTTTTTACAATTCGGTGCATATTTACCGCTCATACGAGACGATATCTTTCATATTTTTTAGATTTTAAAATTCATACCGATTTTTGCTTATATTTCGGAGAATATTTTTATTGTTTCACTTTAGGTCCTGGTTGCCCTTCTCATGCTTTTGACAACGATACCCCAATCAACATCCTAGCGTACCGCGTTCTCACGCTACACTCATAAATATCCTCACCCAACGCTTAAAAACAACAATCACGCGTGGGCGCTTGCACAAGCCCGATGATGTCACGAGAAAATCGAGTGCCGTACAATAAATACGTACAAATATGTTCTATCCACTGTGACCTCAGCCATTGTTATCACGTTTTCAGTCTCGTAGTTATTAGCGATTGAAAAATGACGGTGTTTTGTAACACAAGAATGTTAAACTGGCTACCAATGTACATACTCAACGAGAAGAAAGACGTTTTCACGTCAAAAATAAAAATTATATGGTGTAAAAATAAAATTTAAACAAGCTTTGTACCTGAAAATTTGTATAAATTTTACTTGTTTTCATAATTTGAAACATTACAAATAATTTATTAGATGCAATTAACATATTGTTTTGATTTATTTTATTTACAAAACTTCACAATAAATTATTATATTTATTATTTTTTATTATTATAAATAATATTTTTTTACTATTTTAGTATAACGAACACTAAATTTAATGAATATTTGCGTTTGTTTTCACCAAAACAAAAGACGTCAAAATTCATACCGCCGACAAAATTCGATTTTATACGTGTTTGGCGTATTCCCCGACACAAAAATTTACTCTACATAAAAAACGCTTGAATAACAAATCTAATTCTAAATTTTATGTAAAATAAACATAATAAGCACTTTCGTTACGATAAATTCGCGGACACAACACCAAACGCTTGGCTTTTTCGTACTTCACTACATGGAATATCGAGAGACGATGGGCACAACCTTGCGCCCTACTTTGCGCACATTGACAAGGCCTACTTCATGGCTTGTCAATACATGCAGAGGGTTTTGAGCTGGGAGATCAAAACTCCTTGGATGTAGTGGTTTGACAAGCCATGAACTACATTTTGTCTATGTGTGCATTTAGTCCCACGTTTCTCGATATTTCTCGTTGTGAAGTAATGGAAATTTATCGCGTTTGTTGTTTTGTCCGCGAATTTAGTGTAATTAAAGTGTTAAAAATGTTTATTTTATATCAAATTCAAAATTGGTGTTTTTTATTTATTTTTTTTTATTGATGTAGGCTAAACTTAATTTCGGAAAATCCGCCAAACGCACATAAAATCGAATTTTGTCGGTGGTATTAATTTTAACGTTTGTCGTTTGGCGGTAAACAAAGGTAAAAATTTATTAAATTTAGTGTTTGTGATTGTAAAACAGTGAAAGATGATTAATATTGAAAACCGCATAATTATAAATAATAAAATAATAATTTATTGCGAAGTTTTTAAGATTAAATAAATTATAGCAATACGAGCTGTACCCGCCCGCTCTGCTGGACATTACGTAATACTGCATATTTTTTGTATAGGTACTGTTTATGTTGATACTATATATGTTTTACGTTTTTCTTTAGTTATAGATTTTTGATTCCTAGCAGTTATCTTTTGATTGTAACATGAGTTCAAAACTTCCAAAAAATCTTTGGCTATTTCAAAAAT
This sequence comes from Chrysops caecutiens, assembly GCA_963971475.1. Lineage (NCBI taxonomy): Eukaryota > Metazoa > Arthropoda > Insecta > Diptera > Tabanidae > Chrysops > Chrysops caecutiens. Next base: position 26,841,887 of record OZ020568.1, on the reverse strand, counting down.
ATTTTTATTAACGTTTGGGTACAAATTTTCGCCGTACAATGGATAATAAATTGAAAGTATGATAAGTGTTCAATAAGAGAATGAGAAATAAACTTAAAACAACTAACCAAACACTTTTTCAAAAAGAGCAAATTTTGAAAATATTACTGCACCTTACAACACGTATTAACCTTAAAGTTACAAAAAAAATGAAATATAGTAGTTATGAGAACTCGAAATTTATCCTATGTTCGAATTGAATTTATCCTAATTTATCCTATATGAATTTATCCTAATTTATCCTGTTGAAACTCAAACACAACTTTTTACTTAACTTTTTACTTAAGTTTCGATTAGTACCGACTGTTTCTCTAAATTACCTTAGCTCATATACATTTTCTGAATGTAAATTTTTTATGGCACAGCAATATTTGAGGGGTTAACCCGATCCGATCGGCCACATCAACAAAACGACCACGTTAGCCGTGTAAATTTATTTTCGGCGAATTCGTTGAAAAATATTGCTTTCCTCTACTTACAAAATAAATTAAGGTTTAATCACAGAAAAAATAATTTACCAGATGTTACCAGAAATTTTTCCAACATCACACACGTAACAGCAGACAAAAGATGCATGGGCCGTATGCGCCTTTGACCGGCTTTTACGTGCAGACAGAGCGCGAATTTTTCTTCTAGTTGATGTTTGATTGTGAAACAGGGAATGAGTGATCATAATAATAGGAAAAGGGGCTGAAACAAAATTTCGCGGATGGAACACAAAGTACATGTACACACAATGCACCCAATTTTGATGTTCTGTAATTTGCACAAAACGAACACAAACAAAAACCGTTCATATGAGTACCATTGGAGAGTAAAATTTACTCCCGTACACGTAAATAAACTCAAACATTTCTGTGTAGAAAACGGAAATTTTTGTATGTAATATTATTTTTCATTTATTTGAAGAAAAAATATACAAATTGAATTTCCAATATATAAAAATTTACAAAATTGTTCGGAAAAACGCAAGATTTCGGATTTACGAATTTTAATCTGAATTTTATCATATACCATAACTTTTGTTTGGACACACCTGTAAAAACTAAATTTAGAGCAGAAAAATATTTCGAAAAAAGTTAGAAAATTTAAAAAAAATGGGGGTCGGTCCTACGTATGAACTCCGTAGGACGCTTCGTTTAGCCGCTAGGAACAAAAAATCGTTAAAAATTCAAAATCTGGATTCTATCCATTTTCCGATCTTTTGAATGCACACGTTTAAAACCTCAATTTAGAGAAAAATTATGTATGAAGGGAAGGTAGAAAATGTCAAAATAGTGGGGCTTGGTCATACATATGAGTCCCGTAGGACGCTTTGTTTAGCCGCTACGGGCAAAAAACGGTTAAAAATTTAAAATTTTCCGGAAAAGAACCCTTACAACCGGAAGAAAATTGGTCAACTTGGGATTCCTGGCAGCTATGATGTCCTGCGATCTGAAATTTATAAAAATATTAACCATTTTTCACTAATTTGAACAAATCCACCTGCTACGGGTTGAATGAACCAAAATTGTATTGAATAACGCGAGCAAAATTTGTATAAGAATATTAAAACCTGCTCTATGGAAACACAGTGTCAAAGGATAGAGATTCCTTGAGAGAGAACTTTTGTTCCGATCTGCAAGAGCGAAAAGTAACGGTTCACTCATACGCAACTGAAGGTTGACGTTTTCGTATTCGAGATGGGAATAAGAAGTTCCAAAAATAAATCAATCCCCAATTCCCAATTGAAAACTACATGACATGAAATCACATTCATCTCTAGTATGAATCCATGGATGGATTTCATATCAAGAGAAAGTGTACGATGCTTCTTAAGAGAAATAAATGAAGAGAGATAATGCATTCATTGAAAGGCCGAAATGTTCTCTCGCATACGTTTCATACTTAAGAGAGAGAGAGTAATCACTAACGATGCGATATTTTAATTGCACGATCTCTCTTCATTTATTGATCTTAAGCTTAAACACTAAAGTCGACATTCTATTGAAATGAAAACCGTGAAAACTTTAAAAATTAAATATTTCCAAAAGTTTAAAACCAATTGTTTTAAAACTTTACACAAAGTTACTCTCTCCAACCGGACAGTAATCTTCGTGCAAAATTTTATTAAAATCAACTTGGTAGATTCCGAGTTAAGCCGCGACAAACATTTTACAAAAGATATCTTTTTATATATATAAGATGTGAATTGCTAATAAGGAATTATGTTTATATTTTGAAATTATGAAAATATGTAACAATTTGTACAAAATGTTTATAAATGTAAATTGTCAAAAATGATCTGTATAAATTTAAATTTGTAATAAAAAAGAAAACTTGAAATATATTAAGAAGTGTTTTTATATTAAATTTTTTCAAGTACATAATTTGTTCAAATTTTATTTTCATACATTCTAATTTTCATACATTTTATTTTTTTTCATTATTTTTTGTTACTTTCTCGTTTAAGTGTTTGATATTTTGTATATTTGGGTTGCTTTTTGTTGTTAATTTGTTAATAACGTAATTTTCTCATTAAATTTTTGTATATATGAATTCATTTTCCTAAATTAATTTTAAATTAATTTAAAGTTTAAATTAATTTTATTTCACTTTTCTGTATATAAATACATATTAATACTTTTTTCTATGTAATCATTTATGTGTATAATAAAATTTATAAAATAATAAAAAAGAGATTTTTATAAGCAAATATTTTTATTTTTCAAAACTCCCGCGATGAAAATTTCATTTTTCGTAGGAAATTTCTCATTCTTCGATGTGGCACCCGGACTACTGAGCTATGGATGTGGTAGTAAAAAAGTCTGAATCAAAATTGATCAGAAATTGAGTCTGAATCAGAAATGATGTTACCTTATATATGGGGCATTTCACGTGAAGCGGACAACGAAAAAAAAGTGAGGTTCTTAAATTCGTTGATATTGGGCATATTTGTACTTCCGGCGAATATGAGCGTGTTCACATAAATTTGTTTTTAATTTGAGCTTTAGTAGTTAAGGTATGGGATTCTAAAGAGTTTACCGGATTGACGGAAGGGTTTTTTCGAAAGGTTTTTTTCATATTGAAGTAAATTATAAAAAAATAATAAACGTGATGTTATTATAGAATATTTACACTTCTTATTGATTTTCAAACTAGAGTTCAAATTAGAATTTTTTTTCCAGTATTAAACCGGAAGTAAAAATTTCAAATATTTTTTTTAAGAACTTCGACCATTTTAATTTAAATTTTTTTCACTGCAAAATAAAGCTTTACACTTACTTATTTCACCATAAGAATTATAGAATGGGATCTCAATTATATTGAAAGATAAGTCAATTAGAATACGAACATGTCATAATGGGCACTTGGTAAATTGGCCAGGCAACACTACTAACATCCGTGTTTTACTATAGAAATGGAGGTGAAATAAAACACGGTAGCATTGTTATGATTTCAGACGATTGTAAGCATGACACACCTACATTCTATGCTTTCCAAAAAATACTACACGAGCATTTTTTAAAAACATCAATGGTTGTATCGAAAATTATCTATATCACAGATGGTGCCTCACAACATTTTAAAAATAGATTTAATTTTGCAAACCTATTTTATCATAAACAAGATTTTAAGACAGATGCAGAGTTTCATTTTCACGCAACCTCTCACAGTAAGGGCCCGTGTGATGGCCTTGGAGGAAACCTGAAACGTTTAGCAACTCGTGCAAGCTTGCAGCTACCTCCAAATAGAGCCATTATTACGCCAGTGCGTTTGTATGAATGGGCAAATTCAAATTTAACTCAAACTGTCGTTTACTACTGCTCCAAAGATGATACTGAATGCCAAAGAATTTTTCTCCAACCACGATTTCAATCATCAGTAACTATTCCAGGGACAAAAAGGTACCACAGTTTTGTTCCAAATACTCAAGGCATAGTTATAAAACGAACCAGTATTGATTGCAATAGTACAATAGTAAAAATTATAAAATAAAACATTTTTCTCTTGATACAATATTGTTTCATTAAGTTAAGAACCATTTTTCATAATACGCAGGTACTAGGTGCAGAACTAGTTCACAGAATGTATGTCTTTATGCATAAATGGATGACCTCACATCAAATATCTATGTATGTACGTCTTTTTTGGACAAATCAGCCAATTTTACCAAGTGCCCATTATGACATGTTCGTATTCTAATTGACTTATCTTTCAATATAATTGAGATCCCATTCTATAATTCTTATGGTGAAATAAATAAGTGTAAAGCTTTATTTTGCAGTGAAAAAAATTTAAATTAAAATGGTCGAAGTTCTTAAAAAAAATATTTGAAATTTTTACTTCCGGTTTAATACTGGAAAAAAAATTCTAATTTGAACTCTAGTTTGAAAATCAATAAGAAGTGTAAATATTCTATAATAACATTACGTTAATTATTTTTTTATAATTTACTTCAATATGAAAAAAACCTTTCGAAAAAACCCTTCCGTCAATCCGGTAAACTCTTTAGAATCCCATACCTTAACTACTAAAGCTCAAATTAAAAACAAATTTATGTGAACACGCTCATATTCGCCGGAAGTACAAATATGCCCAATATCAACGAATTTAAGAACCTCACTTTTTTTTCGTTGTCCGCTTCACGTGAAATGCCCCATATGTGAATTCATTTTCCAATATAATTTAATATTATTCAAGTTTTCGATATGTAAACATATATTCATACTTATTTCTATACAAGTGTATTCATTTTCTTAATTAAAGGCATTCAGTAAATTAATAGAAAAGTGGTTTTTATTACAAAATATGTGAGGTTTTCAAAACTCCCGCGTTGAAAATTTCATTTTTCATATGAAATTTCATATTTTCCGATGTGGCAGTCGGCCTCACTTAACCTTATGAATATGGTAGTAAGAAAGTCCACTTCATGGCTTGTGCTACTACAGAGGGTTTTGGCCATGCCTTGAGATATATATTAAATGAATACATTAACAATTATTACACTCTATGATGAATGTTTTCTTTGGATTTGGCATTCGAAAGCCTCCAACGTTTCTCCAAAATCTTGAAAGCCAGACATTGTTTTTCGTCGTCTTTTGGTAACCATTTTCATTGAATTAAAAATTATTATAAAAGTATACATATAATAATGCTTAACGTTTCACATTGGTTAACTTTTATTTGAATTTTCTTAGTATGTGCACATCGACGTTCTTAAACCTCCTCTCGGGTTCCAAAAAATCAAAACTATTATACATCCGCACCGAACGAGAGCACAAACTCAGCCATCACAGGAGCTGTTCATTTTTCTGTTCTTAATATTATTTAAAACTAACAAATTATTGTCAATTTTAATAAATTCATCTTCTATATTTGTAATTAACCAATTTCTCATATATATTTAACTTGTGTTTTAAAAAATGCAATTTTTACTTATTCTAGGTTCTTTTCATGTCCTTTCCGGTTCATAGATACATGATTTGTTACTTTATTCTACTACAATTTCCATTTCCTGATCTATTTATTTCAACTTAGATTTTATAATGGTGTTGTGAATAAAATCCCTATGTCGACAAACATCTAGATTAAAAAATATGGTCTAGCAAAAGTACGGACCAACACCAAATGTTAAGCAACTACCATCTATTGATCCAACCCACACCAAACCTTTCTATCCCTCACCCATGGTTATATCCAAGCTAAACGTCCCCAAATCTAAACCCACGATCGTAGTTCCATGCACACTCTAACCCCAGACCCAACTCACTGACGAGTCTAGACGCTGTTGTGACACAAAAATATGTCCCTGACCCCGAATGCCCCTCACCTCCGGCCATTGACCTCGTTCAAAACAAAAGCCTATCGCCGATTCAGCAAAAATGTTGAATCAGCAAAAACTTTTCACTCAGGTGACATGACACATATGAGCAAATAAAATGTAATTTGACACCGGCGCTTAGCGGCACAAATGGTCGAGGAAAATATAAATGTAATTTGACACCGGCGCTTACCGGCACTCGCGCACCGGCACTCACGTCGATTGATAATAAAATTGCTGACGCAGCAATTCGACTCCCTAGCGTCACGACCGCCGGTCAAAAGAATTGGACACCTGAAAGAAAACAACAACAACAAATGGCATAGTGGTCATTCATTATATGAATGGAAAAAATTATGAATAAACTGGGTCGACGCAGGAAATGCAAAAGGTGAATGAATTGAAAAAGCTGTATCGATCAAAGCAACCAAGCTGCGTCAGCAGAGCCGTAAGGTTAAGAAATCAATGACCAATCGATAACTGCAGAATCAACAGGAAAACCCAATATATAAACAGTCGAAAAATGTCTGGGAGGCAGTCGAATCCAAATCCAACCGGAGGACGAGTTGCTTAGAAAAATAGAGTCACCACGAGGAGCCAAGGAAGAGCCGCCAAGACTGCCAGATCAACCATCGTCGCCGTCGCCAGATCAGCTCCGAAGCCTACAACCCGCTCCGGATCCAGCAGTGGTAGAACAGAAGTTCGAGAAAGGAGAAATCGCCCCCGAGACAGCCTACCCAGTAGGAGACAGCCCCCCAGAAACTGTCCAGCCATCGACGCTCATAAAATAACGGCCGAACGCCGAATAATTTAACGGTAGCCAGATTCCCAACCTACTACCTAGCAAAATCCTTGAACCGGCTTGTTGGCTGGGTAGGTACCTCGTAATACGACGAATGAATAAAACCTTAGACGCCGCTCTAGAGGACCCGAAGGCCGGTCCGCGTCCCATCTCCTTGGAGGAGTATCGGCGGAGGAACCAGCGCGCCACGCAACAACCGATCGAGCAACCAACACCCAAGAAGGGGAAGACCGGAGTCGAGGCTCGATATAGACGATTGATTCAAGAGGCTACAAAGGCTTGGGTTTAGGGTTTCTGCTCGAGTATTCTCGAGGCGAGAATTCTCGAGAAATTTGTCTTTAGTCGAGACGGGAAAAAAAACTCGATGCCTGAAACAATAGTATGGCATCACTTTCAACCCACCCGCGCTTATTACGTCTGTCATGCGTGCGTTGCGCCGTTCCTCAGTGTCGTTTATCCCTGGTCAGTTGTCATTGTGGAATGTGGACTGTCGCTATAGTAAGTACCTATTTATTAATTAATTATTAACTAACTACTTAAGTTTTACCAGTTGTAGTTCACGATGAACCAATTTTAATGATTTTAATTCGATTGAATTGTTAACGCATGATTTATTAACATTTGAGAAGTACTGTTTAGGTTATGTTTTGTCTTTGTAAACAAGTACCTAAATGGAAAATAAATAATAATAGAATTCACCTGTTCTTGTGCGTATAATAATCGATTAATTATTTTTTCCCAGTTTCGCCATAGAAAAGTCAAAAGTGTGGAAATATTTTACTCAAATTAATAATGAACCGAACGCACAATGTCGTAAATGTCCGAAAAAAATATCTATTACGAGCTCAAATACAACCGGGTTAGGAAGACATCTTAAACATATTCACAAAATTTGTTTAAAAACACAAGGTGTCTTAGACGAGCAATCTCTTTCAACGTCGACAGCTCGTACTCCGGATTCACCGGAACGAAAAAGAACAAAATCTGTTCAAAAGACTCTTGAATTTGAAGTGCAACAAAACCAGTCGCTAGAAGAAATCGTGTCAACATTAGCTGCAAACGACGGTCTGACAATTCGCCAAGTTACAAGAAGCGATTTTATACGAGAAGCCATTCAACGAAAGGGGTTTAAATTGCCTAAAAATGCATCTGATGTTACGCGAATTATATTACAATTTTATGAGAGGAAAAAAAAGAAACAACTGCATTTTTAGACCAAACAAAACGAAGTGACGATAAAAACTCCGAGTCTGCACGATTCAGCCTAAGTGTCGATGAGTGGACAAGTTTAAAATGCCGGAGATATTTTAATATTTGTATACACCATACGAATGACACGTTTTATAACTTGGGGCTTGTCTTTATCCCGGGAAAATGCGGAGCCAAAGAAACCAAAGAAATTGTGGAAAAAAGATTGCAAGAGTTTGGCATAAGTTTTGAACAAGACATCGTAGCTGTGACTAGCGATGGGCCTAATCTGATGGTCAAATTTGGACGCGAAAGCCCGACTGAAATGGTTCTCTGCTTGAAACACGAGCATTGGTAACATTATTTCGAAAGAGTCCATTAAAAAATATCACGCTGCAGAAATACGTCAATGAAGAGTTTGGTCATGAATTGCAGTTGTTATTAGATGTGCGTACACGGTGGAACTCTATGATGCAAATGATTGAACGGTTCCTGAAACTAAGATATGCCATCAAAAAAGCGTTAATTGATTTAAATATGTCTCAGAAGTGGAATGATGCTAATACTAATATTCTGGAGTCTTTATTGGATATTTTACATCCTGTAAAGTTGCCTGTTGAAGCATTATCCAGAAGAGATGCTACAATCCTGACTGCAGAGGCAATAATAGATGTGCTGATTAATAAATTACGATCGATGGAAAATAATTTGGCCAGACAATTTGTGGAGCACCTTATTGGCAAGATTACTGAAAGGCGTAATATGAACTTGATTTCTCTAGTTGAATATCTACACAACCCTATAACATACAACAATGAAGGTTAGGTTAGGTTAGCAGGGTGGAGTGTTCACACCGATTGTGCGATCCACTCCCACTCGGTGGCCAGATGGCCCATTGTGATACCCCTTGTATTTCGCTATCCCCCCCTCTCCTATTTCTTGATCCTTTTTTCCTCTGTCCTGAGGCATTTCCACCCCTTGGCAAAGTTCCTCAATAGTTGAACATCCATGACCCCTATTTCCTCCAACCCTGTGAAGGATTCGCTCCCCAGTATTTGCCTCCGACTATCGGCCAATGCTGGGCAGGAGCACAAAAGATGTTCCACTGTCTCCTCTTCCTCGTCACACTCTTTACAGAGACCGTCGCTTGCGAGCCCCCACCTTTGGAGGTTTCTCCCGACGGGACAGTGTCCTGTAATGACCATTGTGATGGTCCGGACTGAGGCCTTTTTTGCTCTTAACAAGCCCGCCGTTCTTGTTTCCTCAATTCTGGGCCACAAATGCCTTGAGTTGAAGCAGTCATCTCTGCTGCTCCATCTATTGCCATGTTGTTCCCGAATTACTCTGTCGATGGTATCTTTCAACAACCTCATCGGTGGCTTTGTAGAGTTGGCTTCTTCAGCACTATGAATTTCGGTTCCGATCCTTGCCAGTTGATCCGCCTGTAGATTCCCTTCCACATCGCTGTGTGCGGGCACCCAACAGAGGCTGACTTTGTCTCGGATCCAGGATAGTGCTTCTCGGCAACTCATCACCGCCTTTGACTTGATTGTCTTAGATTCCAGTGTTCTAAGAGCAGCCTGGCTGTCGCAGTAGATTGTGACCTTCTGAATTTCTTCGTCGGTCAGCTGCTTTAGTCTTGCTGCTCTTTCTATCGCGTTAATTTCCGCCTGCAATATACTACAGCCTTTGTTGAGTCTGTGTGACTCCTTGACCTCTAGTATCTCCGAGAATAATCCGACTCCAGTCCCCGTTTTCGTTACTGAGCCGTCTGTGAAGACGCTTATCTCGTCTTTATCAAAAATGGAACCACTTTCCCATTCCTCTCTGGTTGGGATTTTGATCTCCAGCTCCTCCCCAAACCATTGCTTTGCCACCATGTAGTCTGTGCGCTGTCGTAGCACTCCAGTTTCCACGGTGCCTCCCATTTTTACTATCTCTTCCAGCACACTAGCATGCCCCTGGCCTGTGTGCCTCCACAGTTTCGTTTCCCTCAACCGTAAGGCTGTTTTGGCTGCCAGGCCCTTTACAAATAGGTCTAACGGTTGCAAATTTAAGATTGCCTCCAGCGCCGCCTGAGGTGTGCTCTTGATCGCTCCCGTTATACCTATCACTGCTAGTCGCTGCACCTTTCCCAGCATCTGTTTGTTTGTCTCCTTGTCCATGGCTTTCCACCACACAAGGGCTCCATATGTGACAATGGGTCTGACAATCGTTGTGTAGATCCAGTGTATGATCCTTGGTTGCAGACCCCAGTTCCTACCAAACATTTTCCTACATGTGTAGAAAGCGTTTATTCCTTTTTTCATCCTTTCCTCCACGTTACTCCTCCAAGTGAGTTTAGAGTCCAGGAGGACTCCCAAGTACTTCGCCTCTCTAGAGAGGTCTAGTACCCGTCCTTTCACCTTTGGTAGTCTAACCTTTGGTATCTTATACCTTCTGGTGAAGAGAACTAGCTTCGTCTTTTCCGGGTTTATCCCTAGGCCATTTCTCTCCGCCCAGTTGCTCGTTTCTCTTAAAGCTTCACCCATGGTGTCGCAGATCGTTTGTAGGTCTTTGCCTGTTGTCAATATAACTACGTCATCTGCATAGGCGGTGACCCTAACTCTCCTTCCCCTGAGATCTTTTAGGATCGAGTTGATTACGATCAACCACAAGAGTGGGGATATCACCCCTCCTTGTGGTGTACCCCTGGTCGCCAGTCTTCTGATCTTGTGTTCCCCCGTCTCTGTACTGATAATTCTGCTTTTTAGCATATTTATTATCCAGTACGTGATGGTGGGCTCCACTTTCAGCTCCATTAATGCCTCCTTTATTGCATTGGTCTTTACGTTGTTGAACGCTCCCTCTACGTCTAGAAACGCCCCTAGGGCATATTCCTTTTGCTGGAGGGATTTTTCAATCGTTCCAACCACTTCATGCAGCGCACTTTCCACCGATTTACCTTTGAGGTAGGCGTGCTGTGCTATACACTCCTCCTCTATTTTGGTCTTCTGCTTAATGTTAAGGTCCAAAAGCCTCTCCATTGTCTTTAATAGGAACGAGGAGAGGCTTATTGGCCTAAAGTCCTTTGGTGTAGTGTTGCTTGACTTCCCCGATTTGGGTATGAAGGCAACCCTTACCTCTCTCCATGTTTCAGGGATGTATCCTAATGATAAACAGCCCTGAAAGATGCTCGTCAGTACCTCCGCTATGCTGCCTATCGAATTTTGCAGCATGGCTGGTGTGATTCCATCCGGCCCCGCAGATTTGTATGGCTCGAATGTTTTCACCGCCCATATTACCTTTTCCTTGGTGATGGCGTCTCTTATAGTTACCTCCTTTGGACTAATCCTGATCGTTGGGCTCTCTTCCTCGCCCCATGTTGTCAGGCAGCCCGGGAAGTGAGTCTCCATCAGCAGTTCTAGTGTCTCCTTGCTCGACTCCGTCCATGAACCATTTGGCCTCTTCAGGTTTCCCGTGACTATAGCGTCTTTGGAAAGAATTTTCCTGAACCTTGAGGCCTCGTTCACGTCCTCTATAGAGTTAAGGAAGTCGACCAATGAGTCCCATTTTGCCTTTCTTATCTTATTCTTATACTCGTTAAAACTGCGCTTGTAATTAGCCCAGTCCTCCTCTTCTTTACTTTTCTTTGCCTTGTTATAGAGCCTTCTAGTAGCGTCCCTCTGTTGCTTGAGCTCTTTGTTCCACCACTTATTGGTTTCCCTTCGAGCTCTGCTTATTGGGCAGGTTTTCTGGAAGGCTTTTAGCAAAGTCTCGCAAAGTTGTTTTACGGACTTTTCCAGGTCCGCCACCGTGTGGAGATAGGTACCGAAGCACTGTGTGCTATTTGTTTTCATTGCCTTCTCCACTTCGGTGGAAAATCTATTCCAGTCCGTGTTCCTTGGATTCCTGTAGGGTTTTCCTACCTGAACCTTCCGGTTAATGTCGAAGAGAATTCTCCCATGATCCGATAAGGAGTGCTCGGGAGAAACTCTCCAGTTTTCTACGTTTACGTTAATAGTGTTAGTGGCCAATGTAAGGTCTATTACCTCCTCCCTAATTTTGTTAATAAAAGATTTTTTCAACGCTGCAACAAAACGACATTGCCGAAGAGTTATATAATAGATTATATCCAAACTCGAATCCTAGTTCTATCGATGTTTCCGAAATCGCAAACCAAGATAATGAAGAGGACCTCGAACTCGACAATAAATTATTTGAAGTTCAACTAAAGAAGGCCATTCAAACAGGTGAAATTTCGGCAGACAAAATCAGTCACACTCAAATAACTAGAAATTTGATAAAAAAATGAATTTCAGTTATTTGAGTCTACTGGGCAACGAACACCTACTCTTGAAAAAATGTACAAAGCTGTAATGACTATTAAGCCAACATCGACAAAGAATGAGCGTGTTTTCTCTTTATCGGAAAACATTGTCAGTAAAATAAGAAACCGCCTATCAGATGATGCAGTTAATGCTCTTGTATTTCTGAAAGCCTATTTTTAAAGGAAAAATCGTTAAATTGAAATTTAATTTCTTTGTTGATTATCTTTCAGGTCTTAGTATGCCAAGCCAACTAAACTAAAACTATTCAACAAGATTAGTTTTAGTTTTAGTTGGCATACTATGCTTTGCTCAAATTTGAAATTATATTGAAAGTTAATTGCGATTAATTGTGATTTGTTTAGTCAAAAGACTGAGATGTTATTAAAATGAATAGTTTATATGTATATATTTAAAAGGCATTTTAAGTTTAAGTAGACAACAAAATTTATTATTTGTTCTTGATTTGTGAATTAATAAGTGCAATTTATCGGAATGGAAAATTCACCATTTAATGAAGTTGATCTCATCTATCAGTGTAATTAACAATAAATCAAAAATTTTAAAATAACATCGTGTTTTATTAAAAAATTAAAATTTCTCGAAATACTCGAGAGAATCGAGAAATCATGGTCGAGAATTCTCGTGCCTCGAGAAATAAAAAAGGTCGAGAAACCAGAAACCCTACTTGGGTTATAGCTCACACCAAGCAAGAGAGGATACAGGGCAGCATAAGAATTACCCGACTTAAACAGGAACGGGTGGGTTACCGAAAGAACAAGAAGATGGAAAAGAGGGCCATGAAAGCCGCATTATCCAAGTAAGGGAGTAAGTTAAGATAATACTAATGTTAAGAAACAACCAATGTAAAAGAAGGTGAATGAGAGAGAAATAAATCGGGTTTAAATAGAATTGAGTCAAAACACTATATTGAATGGTGCCCATTGCATTAATGCCAGGAAAAGAGAGAGACTACAGTAAATACTTTGGTAGGCTTAGGCAAAGAATGTTGTTGAATACCGAAAGATTGTAAAAATAAAAAGGAGATGTAAAAATAAAAAATAAAAGGAGTTTAAATATGTTGGAAGCAAAAATAAAACCCAACAGCGCACTCACCTTTGATATCGTACCCGGAAATTAAACCGAGAATAAGAACACTTACCTAAACCTTAGGCACTTACCCAGCGATCAGTAGCTGCAATACAAAATCAAATGAAAATCCAAGAAATGACGTACCCAGTGACCTAGTTTCATAGAAGTTCAGCAAGAAAATTACGTATAAATAGGAAAGAAATGGATCAGGCAGGGAGTCGAGGTCAAGCCCGAGAGGAAGTCAAGTCTCAGCCGCTGTCAAGTCGATGCCCAATCCCAAGACGCTCCGAGAGTTCCTGAAGAAGACGACGCCAAGACGTTCCAAGAGTTCCTGAAGAAGACAACTCCAAGACGCTCCAAGAGTTCCTGAAGAAGAAGAACGCCAAGACGCTTCAAGAGTTCCTGAAGAAGACAACTCCAGGAAGTGCCAAGAAGAGTTTCTGAAGAAAACGACGCCAAGAGGGGTTCCTGAAGAAGCTAAGAACCAAACACGGTAACCCGATCAAGAAATCGGCTACCACTCAAGTCCTGGACCGTCCAAGTAGACGACAGGCAGGTAACATTCGTAAATGAACCCCGCAACCAAAACCTCATTGGCGGAAGCTTTGAAAGATCCAACTGCGGGACCCCGACCAATTTCGTTGGAGGAATATCGGCGGCATCAGGCTACAAAACCTTCCGAACTAAACCATTCTTCACGTCAGCACAAGGAGAAGAAACAGAGATCGGGAGTAGAAGAATACTTCAAACGCCGACTACAGGAACTATTCCTGGCATCAACAAAAGAAGAAAGACGCTTTGCCAGTCAAAAAATTAATGGTTTGAACATGGATCGCAAGAACTATAGGCAGACAAAGAAAAACAGAGCCGCAACGAAAAAGTAAGAGTCAGGCCAATAGAACTAGTAATAAGTACAAATGTATCAAGGTGTATGAATAGAGTAATATAGAGTAAATTAAAGAGTCCAAAACGTAACATTCTAAAAGCGTTCTCAGTCGTACTACTACCAAAAACCCAACATAAAATTGGCGCAGCCGCATCTACGAACTTACAACCTACTAAAGGCCACAAATTAAAGATTTCGGAGGGGAAGAAAGAGAAAGGTATAGACTGGAGAAAGGAAAAATATATAAACATTGAAGGAATAAGACAATTGTTCACAGCAGGGGGTTACATGGAACAGTCGACGCCAAAGTTACTATTAAATGCGAGATTAAGTGAATTAGCAGACAAAATAGATTCTTTTACGTTTGAAAACCCAACTCCTGAGTCCCCTAACACAACTGAAGAAGAGAGTACTAAGGATAAAGCAAACGCAAACGAAGGAGATAAGTTCGGAAATGAGCAAATACCCCAAACCACCATCTAAACAGAAGGAAACGGGAATAGTGGGGAGACATCCTACGCAAACCCAGAAAGACGCGAAGCAGTCGAGCTCAGACCCGGTAGAGGATACTATATAGTTGATTCAGATCCAACAAGGTTAAAAAAACGCCCAAGAATAGTAACGTCAAAACACACAACGAGGTAAACACAGAAAAGATGGCGAATATAACATTAGTTAATACTATCCAACAACGTTCCAATCCTAACTGGAGAGGACAGTCCAAAGAGAGAAAACGAAATCAATGAATTTGTGAATTCTGCACGCCTAGCATATGATACACTGGTAGCAGTACAGGATCAAATTTTGTTTGTAAAACTCCTCCCCACAAGATTAAGGGGACGGTCATTGGAAGTAGTACAGGCGGGAAGGAAAGATTCACTGGAAAACATAATATCGACACTTAGATCAAACCTGTTGCAAGGTACCTCATACATAACCTTGAATAACCAATTAAGGAACGTCCAACAGTTACCTACAGAGACGTTACATAGCTATTTAAACCGCGTGAGAACGTTAATCAATGCATGTAAGAAGGCCGCAGAAACTCAGTATGCTAATGGTGGAGAAGGGCTTGAAGCCGAAATTGAAGAAGTAGGTATGCACTGCTTTAAAATTGGAATTATCAATTCCAACAACAAATTTTACCTGTTACAAGAGACAGATAACACAATCGAGGCATTAGGAACAAAGATACTGAAATTATAACAAACAGAACAGTGAATGCAGTTAAAACCGAGTATGCACAGTTCGAACGAACCAATGCTACCAACGGGACAACAGGAACCGCGTCAGACCCATGGCAGGAATCAAACGGGGAACCACTGGCAGAATCAACGGGATCGGTCGAGATTCCCGTTCAGAGGAACCACGAGGAGCAACCAGTGCCAGGCGTACCAACCGAACAACTTTCCCCCGCGTAATTACCAAACACACTTCAACACAACAAATTATAATGATAATCCAACACGGGGAGAATTTGAAGGGCGACAAGTGCGCTGTGATTATTGCAACCGTATGGGTCACATAATGGCCGAATGTCGAACTCGACAAATGACCCCGTTCTGTTCTACATGCAGAGAATATGGCCATACAAACCAAAACTGTCGGTCGAATATGGCACATAATCAACACAACCAACCAAATAGAGGTGATTACCAGAGACGTCAGGTTCATTAAACCACGACAAGAGGAAACAAACCTAAATGCAATTTTTTTATCGCTGAAGACCACCCGGAGAATAGATGCTACCTAAAAGAAAGATGGGAGAGGTTGCAAATAGAAAAAAAAACTGAAAAATACGGAAAACTCCATAGAGACGACCGACCGCACCGCGAGTCGTCAATAAAGGAAAGCAATAACAGGTGCGATAACATACCCCAATTACCCATAATAACAATACCCACAAACATAAGCAAACAAGAAGACCCCAAATTCATAATCGACACGGGGTCCGAAAAAAGTCTAATAAAAGAAGATGAATTAAAGACACGAAACCTAAAACATATAAAGCCTTGGGAGAAAGTTACGTTAAATACAATCCGGAGCGAAAATATCTGAGGGCACTATAACACGACAACTAGAAGCAGCGCAATCATACCCATGTAAGTTCCATGTAATAAAATTCAGGAATCCAGCATACGTAGCAGGGATAATTGGAAACGACTTAGTTGCGAAATTCTGCAACGTAGAGGGTCCAGCCCAGAGATTGGTATTCCCGTCACCAAATGGAAATAAAGTCGTAACTATTCCATTTGGGGACAACCAGGTTCCAAGGGAAAACGGAACCCGATTTGTGGATGTAATAGCAACAGGTTAGACAAGTACCCAGCGTGAAAATACTACTGAGGGACACATCAACAACCGCAGCTCGAAAACTACGGAGTGTATTTCACCTTCATCTTTGGTAGAATTCTTTGGTAGAAGAAAGGAAGCCTTATTAACACCCACAATACCTGACGAAATACTGCAGGATATGGGAGCACTCTTCAAACCGGGTACACAGCCTGTGAATACAGAAATCTCTACTGTGCAACCAGAACAGAGTGGCACCACTTGTAAACGACATACTCGCACGTATGGCGATCACCTAGTCATCCCAAACTCGCACGTTAAAGGAGGTGAAAGTATTTCAGCGTCAGAACAAGGAATTGACGAAGAATTGGACCCACTACAGAAAACTACCGAAGAAAGTTTCATATTGGCGGAACGAAGGACAATCCAAATCCCCCCCAGAACGGTGAAGTTTATCGAAATAATAACAGACATTCAAGGAGAACGCGTAATCATTGGAGAAGAGATCGAAAAAGGAGTATATGTTAGTAACGTCCTGGTACTACAAACAGAAGGAAAAATTAAGTTTAGTATACTTAACGTCAACAATAACAAAGTAATCATAAATCAGTGAAATATCAAGCTAGAGAAAATCAAGAAAGAACCCACGGAACTATTAGAGGAATATGAAATCCCAAGCAAAGAGAATTATAACATAAGTAAAACGGAACCAGGAGTCACTAAAAAAACCAATGAGAGCAGACTAACGAAATTAATGAAGATAATAAATATCGGGGAAAACATAAACGAAGAAAAAAAGCAATCAATAAACCAACTCATAGGGCAACTAGAAGATATTTTCCATTTGCCAGGGGAGCAATTGGGACATACCACAACCGTAAAACATGGAATAAAAACGAAAGCAGACCAGGTACCTATTAAGTGTAAAATGTACAGACTGCCCGAAATCCATAAACAGATAATCAACGGCGAGATAGCGAAGCTCCTAAAAGAAGATATCGTCGAACCCACTTGGAGCCAGTGGAATGCTCTACTTCTGGTGGTACCTAAGAAACCTAGACCCGATGGCGCGAAACGATGGAGAATAGTCGTCGACTATAGAAAGCTTAATGAAGTAACGGAGGGGGATGCCTTTCCGCTGCCTAGGATAGAGGATATCCTAGATCAGTAAGGAAACTCCCGTCACTTCTCGGTGATAGATCTCGCCAGCGGTTATCATCAAATAACAATGAAAGCTGAAGATCGCGATAAAACGGCATTCATTACTCCTTATGGCCACTACGCCTTCAAAAGGATGCCGTTCGGATTAAAAGGGACGCCAGCCACATTCCAGCGCCTAATGAATCACGTCCTAGCTGGGTTACAGGGATTACATTGTTTTGTCTATCTGGATGACATAGTCATTTATGGTAAAAAGCTCACTGATCATCAGGATAAATTACGTGAAGTATTACAGAGATTAAGAAAACACCAACTAAAGATTAATCCGGAGAAGTGTAATTTTCTCAAGAGAGAAATTATATACCTTGGGCACAAATGCGGTATTGAAGGGGTAGCGCCCGACCCAAGTTTGCTAAAAAGTGTGCGAGAATTTCCAGTACCAAAAACCGTCAGACAGGTGCAATCATTTCTAGGATTGGCGAACTATTACCGGAAATTCATTAAAGGGTTCTCCAAAATTGATGCACCAATCAACAAATTATTGAGGAAAGATGCCAAATTTAACTGGGATGAACAGTGTATGCTGGCATTCAATAATTTGAAAGAGAAATTGACCACGCCACCAGTATTACGATACCCAGATTTTGACGAACCGTTTAAATTGTACACAGACGCCAGTGGAGAGGCGTTAGGAGCAGTTCTTGCTCAAGGATCAGTCAACGCGGAAAAACCAATAGCTTACGCCAGTCGAACGTTGAACAGTGCCGAGAAAAATTATTCTACCATCGAATGAGAATTGCTCGCCATAGTATGGGGCGTAAAAAATTATAGGAGCTATTTAATGGCAGACCATTTACGGTGTACACTGATCATAAACCACTACGTGGGGCCATACGGATTAAAGACCCCACTAGTCAAATATTGCGTTTATGGAATAAATTGTCAGAATACACATTTGACATTCAATATAAAGAAGGGAAGAAGAACACCAACGCTGATGCCTTGACCAGAATCCCATATGAAGTTTGGGCAAATACGAGAAGGCAAGCGAAAGAAATGGACTCTAGTGGAAAGGAGCAAAACCGCACAATAGTCGCGGATGCAACACACAAGATAGAGGTTCCGAGAAAACCTGAGGAGCAGGAAGCTTCCGATACGGGAGTGAGAATACTGACGGATCCGAATGACATTGAAACACTATTGTCGGACTGTCACGACTCACCACTCGGCGGACACCAAGGTATCTACAAGACTTATCGGCGATTAAAACGCGAATACTATTGGAAGGGGATGCTGAAAGATGTAGTTAACCACGTGAAACGTTGTAAGAAATGCCAGTTAAACAAACAAAGTAAAGAACACAAAGAACCTTTGGTTATCACGGATACCGCTAAACTTCCTTTGATAAGGTGTATATGGATATTGTAGGGCCGTTACCGGAAACAACGTGCGGAAACAAATATATATTGAGCTTTGAGGATGATCTCACCCGATTCATGGACGTGGTCCCATTGACGAACACAGAGTCAAAAACTGTAGCAAAAGCATTTGTGGACGAGATCACCAGTAGGTATAGGGTACCAAAGAAGCTTATAACGGATCGCGGAACCAACTTCACCTCCGACATATTTCGTCAGGTATGCAAGTTATTTAAAATCCATAAGTTAGAGACCACCGCATACCATCCGCAATCAAACGGAGCGTTGGAAAGGTCGCATAGACCTTTGGTAGACTATTTGAGGAGTTTTGTGGACGCAAATCAAACCGACTGGGATGATCACCTACGCGCGGCAATGTTTGTACGAAACAACAACGTTCACACAGCAACGAAAATAACTCCAATGGACTGCCTCAATGGATTTTCGGCGACATTACCAAACAATCTCCAAAGAGAGCCCCAACCGGTCTACGACCATGAAAATTATTATCGTAAATGAAGAAACAAACTACAGAGGGCATATCAGATAGCCAAACAAAATATAGAGGAGAACAAAGCTCAATCAAAGGAATACTACGATCGAAAGGTGAACCCGATGAAAATACACGTCGGCGACCAAGTGTTACTAAAAACGCGGCAAGAAAAAATAAATTACCGCAATACTGGTTGGGGCTAGTATCGATTAACAGCCCCGTAAACACAACGATACAAATTGGCAGTAAAAAACGACGTGTACATAATAATCGACTCAAAGTTTTCAATTAGTAACTTTTGTTAGTAGTTAAGTAATTCCTCTTTCTTTCTTCCCACGTTCCCAGGCTGAAAGGGTTAATTTTCGCTTGCCTATTGACGACAATCTATGCAACGCAATCACCCGTCGATATTCACACTCTCAAGCAACGCGGGTGGTGTTCGAAACAATTGGAGAGGCTCAAACATATCAAGATTACTGGACAGTAGTCACCCGAGTCAATAAGCCAGTATGGGAGTCATCATTAAGCTACCTGGAGGAAAGTAAAAAAGCGTTAGATCAACTATGCAGCACACAGGAAGACGCCGTAGGAAATGAAATGTGCAGTCAATGGAACCAGGTGTTACACAAAAGGACGCCACAAATAAACGAAATTATCAGCAAGGTGGAGTTAACCATGAACAGCAAATCAAGAACCAAACGAGGTCTTATAAATCTGGGAGGACGAATTATGAAAAAAGTATTCGGTACCATGGACGATAACGACTCAACGCACATCTACCAAAAAGCGGACGAGCTGGAAGAAAGTAATCGTCAGAGCCTCGAATTAACCAAACAACCGGTCACCATTATGCGTAACACGACCAACACCTTCAACGCAACGAATAAAGAAATGACCCAAAGACATAACCAGCTGAATCAAAAACTCAACGAGATAAATCGTAAAAGACAAAACGAGACCCGAAGATAAACTGAGGACTTAAGAAACCTTCACATAAGAACTGATATTAACGAAGTCATGCTTCTAACAATTGGGGAACTACAACAGATTTACCTCGAAATCGCCGACATATTCGTAATGACAGAAACAATATATGAACGTGAACTGAGTCCCTTATTGTAACCAGCTCATCAAATTCGAGAATTGTATGCCAACATCTCTAAATCTTATTACGGGAAGAGTTAGACATAGATTTCCCCACTTTACAAAGGTTAGCCAAAGTCGATTGCAAACTTATAGAAGGTAAAATGCTCATACAGATAAGAGTCTCCTTAATAAATCCCGTGAATTACACCATCAATCGAGTATATACTACACCAATGTCGATAAACCAGAACCCACCGTACATTTATGACCTGGAAGAGTCGTATTTCTTGAATACTTCTCGATCCCAGCTTAACTTCGGTATGACTGAGTTAGAGAACCGTTCCCAGTACACCAATATGAACGAGACATATCTTATTTGCCATCGGAAGCACCCAGTTAAACTAGAACCAAAAAACCGGGACTGTCTAGCGGAGCTACTAAAACAAACCAACAGCAAAATTGAAGAATGTCCAATTCGAGTAATAAAACAAATCGGAAACTTAATCGTCCCCATGCACCAAGATAACGCGTGGTTATATTGGTTGCAACAAGATACAACGTTTGTAATCTTATGCGATAACACTGAACATACCGAAACACTCCGAGGACTTGGAATAATAATATTGAAGTCACCATGTAGCTATCGTTTGGCTAGTTACCTACTTCCGTACCAAACGATTGAAACGCGTCCCATACACATACACCAACCAGCACAGGATTCTCGACCAAAGATCGACCTCGCACTTTATCAAAGTCAAATACCGGGATGGAAAAACCAGAGTGATATCCAACTACTCCACCCCATGATGTTCAACGACAAGCTGAGAGATGAAAGCTACGCTATAAACAACCTTGAACGCGAGATCACCGAAAACGCACGCAAACAACATACACACAATTCAACTCAACACCACGACCATAATAACCGGATGCCTAGCTATCATCGGCATAATCCTGTTATGCTTAAAACTAATGAAAGAGTGGAGATTAAGATGTACTCCTAGCACCAAAAAAGTGAGAGACCCTAAAGTCGAGGTCATACCAGTAAATTTTAATACTCGGAAGGAACAAATTATGGTACCAGACAACCAAATCACGCAGATCAGCACACTTTAAAAAAAAAAAAAAAAATTTAATACATTAGGATAAGACGTCCTGGGCAAGACGTTAAACTGCATCCACACGCAAGTCCAACCATCTGATCTGAAGAAACAAATTCTCTAAACATAGGTGTCAAGACACCTCCGACACGATTGAAGATGATATCTTCATGGAAGCACTGGTGGAAGCAGATGAATTATATAGGAAGTTGGGGCTCTACGAACCAGAAGCAATGGAACCAATGGATGGCAGAATATCATTTGAAATCAGGGAAATGATCCGACAGTCTGAAATATGGGAATTAAGGAACACAGATATTATTGAACCATCTGTGAATCCATATAATTCACCTTTCCTTATTGTCCCAAAGAAAAGTAACAGTAACGAAAAGAAATGGAGATTAGTGTAAGTGTTATGTTATAATTTTTAACCCTTTAATTTCCTTAACCTTGTAGGGTAAAACCTGACAACATACCCCAAGTGCATTTTTTAACTCCAAAGTCTAGGCTTAGGCGTTATTTATTACTTAACTTAATCTATATATAAATAGGCGACACGTATTTTTGTTATCCCTTTTACAGGAAACCAGGTGGACTTACCAGCTTAAAAATTATACCATTCGAAAGATTAGTTTTTCCTCTATGTGCATCACCTAATTTTTTTTCTTAAATTTAATTATAAATACGTTTAATTTTAAATTGAAATTAAAAAATTCAATGGGAAAGTATGTGTGAATTGAGCACACGTATAGCGTAGATGATGCTTTTGGGAAGAATGTGTGCGTGTGAAAGTTTTACTTTTTGCCTGAAAATATGCAACCATAAGTGAATTTTTGGTTTGTGTCCCCGATACATAACAAGTACTAAATTAGTCGAAAATCAAACCAAATGGATCAATCTTCTACTGGTGACACAAACCAAAAGAATTAAAATATAATTGCATTCCTCTACGAAAAAATTAAAATATAGAACATACTTATTTAACATTATCATTTGCATAGATCATACGTTCGACTGAATAAACAACCATTTATGCCAAATACGTGCATTCTTTTCACTCAAACCTAATATCTATGCCAATGATAATGTGAGGGGCAAATGCAGCCATATCACAGACAATATTGATATGTTCATTGTTTTGCTTTTCGCCTGAAAGAAGGCAATCTTTGGCTAATACAATTGCATTCTTCCAGACAAAATTCGAAACAATGAACATATGGCCACAGACAATAGTATGGATGCATTACCACAGACAAATTTAAAGCCATCGTTTACTTATACCATTGTTTTTTGCTAATTTGATAAAAATATATGCAAATTTTATATAAAAAAATTAAGAAAATCATAATTTTAAAGTTATCTCTAGAAAACGCGTACTTAACTTTCACGAATATTTATGGAAAGCGAGCGAAAGTCTGAATTTTATCATATTTCCTAACTTTTCTATGGACCCACATTCAAAAACATAATTTAGAGAAATATGATATATGGCCAAAAGTTGGGAAATGAAAAAATAATGGGGGTTGGACATACCCCCTAAAATGCTTGATTTAGCCGCTACGAGCCAAAAAACTGTTAATAATTCAAAATCTGAAATTATATCATATTTCCAAACTTTTGTCTGCACACCTTTAAAACCTCAATTTAGAGAAAAAGGAAAAGGTAGGAAATGAAAGTTGGTACATTTGTACGGAAATTCGAAATATATTTTATTTACAATATACAATGTATTTCCCACAACTTCATAATTTAGTTAAAAACCACATGATCCACGGTCCATGTGGTTTATTGAATCATATCCTCTTCTGTATGAGAGATGGTAAATGCAGCAAAAGCTTTTCTAAGGACTTTTACAATACAACTCTAGCCAATGTTAGATGCGTCGTGTAAATGGTATAACAGGTAACTTTCGTGGCCACTCTGATGGCAACCGTTATGCTGTTACTTCAAATCCATATCTTTTCGCGAAATTTGATTGCTACTTAAATGTGGAAGTTCTTGGCACAATTAAGAGTCTAAAATATATGTACAAATATGTTTATAAGGGATACGACTGTGCCTCATTACAGTTTGGAAGAGTTTGAGGTGGAGTTGATGGCAAAGGTTATATAGATGAAATCAATAGCTTTTTGTCCGGTCACTATGTTGGATCTACGAAAGCTAATTGGCGCATGAATGAGTATCCAATGCATTACCAGTCACGTAATATATTATAGTTCGACTTGAATGTTACTTAATGTAGTCTTTAGGGAAGGAAATGTTCCGCAAGCTCTTACAAATCACAGAAGAACAAAATTGACTGCATTCTATGAAATCAATCGAATTAGTTCTTCCGAGTTTCTATATACAGAGACGCCGATACATTATATTTAGGTAGATAAAGAAAAGAAATCGAAAAACCTCAAAGAGGAAGTATTAGGGCTATTGCTAGATTATTTTAGGTTTTATGTTGAGGTGTTCCATTTGAGAATATTTTGCTTCATGTTCGAGGTCCCATCAGGATTTGGGTACTGTTGGGAACATTATTTACTGCACATTTTCAGCACATGCACGACGTATCGCATGAAATTATGGAGAGTAGTGTGAATATTTATTAGAAGTAAAAGAGTGTAAGTCCTCTCAGCAGTTAAGAGAGTTAGTTGCCATATCCTATTTGTGGTATGAACTTTCCTACAAATGCTTCAGATTCCTGGAATGAATTCAAAATTTTCATGTGTGAAAAATTTTTAAGAAACTCTTCAGAAAATGATTCATAGTACCGTGCTTTATTAGCTATTGAGGAAATTTTGTTCAGTAAACGATTCCTTCGGTACTTCAACTAAACTTTTCGGAGGTAAGACTTTTTTACTCTCTGGAGATTTTTAACGAATATTGCCAGCTATATCTCACGGTACATGTGTACCACTTATTGAGAATTGCCTTAGTTCATGGTCCGAATTTTCAAAATCCACAAAATAACTTTGACCCAAAATAAGAGAGCTTCACCTCATGAACGTTCCTTAATGGAACTTTACCCAAATTTCCAGATTACAGCCAAGATGTTATTGAAATTCCTTCCCATTTAGTTAGCTGCAACTTCGTGATTCCAGATACTTATGGCAATGTATCTGAAACCATAAAGTCTAACGATATTCTCAATTCGGTTATATTAGCACCCAAATATGAAGCCTGTACTTTCATTGATGCAGAAATCTTTAACAGCCTGGCCGGAGAGAACCGAATATATTTGAGTTCCGATAAAATCTTGAGTGATGATTATAGAGAGCAAAATAATTTTCCAGTAGAATTTTTAAACTCAGTTGATGTAAGTTGGCTCCCGATCCCACAAATTCACTTTCAAAACCAAATTGCTTACTTTTACTTATTCGTAATTTGTGTACAGGACATGACTTGCTTGGTCAATGGTACACCTATTCGTTTTGTTAAAGTGCAAAAGAAAATAGTTTGGATTGTGAGATTTTAGCAGGAGTTTTCCGAAACGCACGTATTTTGACACGTGTGACGTATTTTTGCCTATTTCCTTTCAAGAAACTCAACTTCCCGTCATTCTGGCTTTTGCGATGACAATTAAAAAATCCCAGGGGCAAACGTTCCAAAAATCAGGAATCTTATTCAAACAACCTATGTTTTCTCACCGTTAATTGTATGTTGTAGCCAGTAGAGTTAGATCGTTTAACCGATTGCGTGTTTATATGTATTTCTGAAACACAAAGCCAAGGTCATTTGGCAGAAGATGAAAGAATTTTTACGAAAAGTATTTTGTATGAGAAAATTTTAAGTTCTTTTAATATCCGCAACCACACCCGCAAGGTTTTTGAAAATTATAGATAGGGCCTCATTCAATATAGATGTACTTTGACGTGCAAAATGAGCTGAAATGATTGCTACTACAGTCTGAACTAAATCACCTTTTTACTTACAATGCTACTGTATATATAGCTCCATGCGCGAGCTATTAGAGTGAGCGGAGCGAACGGCGGGGGTTGGCGAGCGTAGCGAGCAGGGGGCGCCCCCCTAGTACAAGTAAACAGGGTTCGAGTACAATAGTAGGAAAAATACGAAACACGACATGACAACATGAATGATACAAAACAATATGATGATATAGTATGTGATAAATATGATGATATAATGAAGTGATATGATATACTACGATACTCCAAGGAATAACTAGAGTAATTACGAAAGAGAAAAATAGTATTAGAAATAATGAGATACGCGAGAGTAGGAGCAAGGATCCCTAGAGGAGACCGGATGCCAACTCAGTAAATATTTTGAAGAGGCAGGAGCGGATACTGTAATCGTTGTAGTGGTCGACCTGCACCAGCTGCAGATGGAGACCGGCTTGATTGTGCGTCCTTTGCATACGAGTAACAGATTCCATCCTTCGTAATTAGTATGATGGAATGCAATATGGAGGAGTCTGTGCATTCTTAGGTTCCTACCACTAGATCTCCATTTGATCTGCTCTGATATGTAGGGACCTG
The DNA here is from genome assembly GCA_963971475.1 of Chrysops caecutiens. Lineage (NCBI taxonomy): Eukaryota > Metazoa > Arthropoda > Insecta > Diptera > Tabanidae > Chrysops > Chrysops caecutiens. The sequence continues at coordinate 26,815,733 of OZ020568.1, read as the reverse complement.
AACGGTCTTCATACGGTGGAAGTAGGGTGGGGTTAACCCTCGGTAGGCTTTGAAGGGCGCACCGGAGGAAACGCTTTTGTACCGCCTCGAGACGCCCAATATGAAGTTTATGGTATGGGGACCAAACATGAGTCGCGTATTCCATAATTGGGTGGACGAGGGATATAAATAAGGCTTTAAATATGTACGTAGGGGTCATCTAGCTCCCGTGACCATCTGGTAATGAACCCGAGGACGCCACGTGCTTTTCGGATCACATGGTTAATTTGTTCACGAAAAGAGAATCTTGAACGACTTCCACCAGTTTCACGGAGAACTCGTTGATCGAAAAGTTGTGGGGAACATAGTTGAATTTGCGCGAGAAGCAAACGTGTTCGCACTTCGAGGTATTTAGCGATAAGTTCTTTTTGGAGCACCGTTCCGCGAAGCGGTTTAAGTCGTTTTTGAGTACTATGTTGTCAGCAGGATGGGATATATTTTTAAAGATTTTGGAGTCATCAGCGTAATTTAAAATCATGGAATTCGAGATGATTCTGTGAACATCGTTTGTGGCTAGGATGAAAAGCAAGGGGCTAATGTGGCTACCCTGTGGAACTCCGGATGTAGCCTTAATGTTATCAGAGAGAAATGAGCGGAATGAAACCCGGTATGTGCGGTTGCATAGGTGAGAGTGGATCCACCGGAGGTGGGAGTCATGGCACTGGGCAAATTTAAGTTTAGAAATAATTAGGCTGTGTGGGATACTATCAAAGGCTTTGATCAAATCTGTGAAGATCGCTTCAACCACCTCTCCGCGTTCAAGTGCATTCATTGTGAATTCAACTGAACGAGGTTGGTGACCGTTGATTTACTTTTGAGGAAGCCATTCTGATGCGGGGAGATGATTGAAGAGAGGGAGGGGTGCAGTTTCTCTACAAGAAGTTGTTCAAAAAGCTTAGGGATTGCAGAAAGTTTGGCGATAGGTCTGTAATTTGTGGCTAGCTTTTTAGAGCCCTTCTTAAAGACGGAGATGAGAAACCCGACATTCCAATGGTCAGAAAACAGCCCAGTGCTGATCGAGATATTGAAAAGTTTAGATAATGGGCGTGCGAGGCTGATCTCACATCGTTTAAGTAGGATAGGGGGGAGGCCATCCGGGCCCGAGGAGAAATCGTCCTTAAGATGCACAACCCATTCATAAATTTCTTTTTCGCAGAAGAGTAACTTGGGGAGGTCAACAAGAGGAGGAATAGTGGAATATAAGGAGGAGAAGTAGGCTTCGTCTGGTTCAAAAAGCCCATCGTAGAAGGTGGAGGAAAAAAAGTTCGCGAACATGTTCGCCATGTAATTACGAGAGCAATGAAACAAAAGACAGAATGCAAGTCTAAAGAAGTGAATGAGCAGCCAGATACCTTAATTTCAAATATGAGGAGTGATCACCTCTATATTTGGGAATCAACATCACTATCAGATGTAAGGTACAAAAAACGATTAGAGTTTAAACAAAGAATAAACAAAAAGACTAATAGAAAGGGTACCCAATATATATGTAGAAATAATAGCAGCAAAAGATATAATTGTAGAATATAACGAAAAATCTTTATCAGAAATAATACTGGTACTGAGGAAGTTAGTATTCAAAATGAGCAACTTATCTATTAAGAAATTAGCATTAGCTAAGAATAGTGACATTTTTGAAAAAGTATGCATGCAGGATTTTAAGAAAATATTTAACGAGCTGCTCAAAGATTTAAAAAAAAAACCAATGTCTAGACATAATATTAACAAATTTAATGGAAATGCAAGATTTGATTAAAGAATATCATAACACACGTTTTGGAGGCCATTGTGGAATCAGGAAGTGTATCAATAAGTTAAAACAGAAATATGTATAGAATAATATGAGTAGGATGGTTAAAAACCACATAAATAACTTTCACACAGGCACCAAATCAAAAACAGTGAGATATACTTTTGAAAGACAGGTAATTACAGATACCCCAACTACATCATTTGAGGTAATAGCTATGGAAACCGTAGGACCATTAAGACCATCCAACGGTTATAATTATATGTTAAGGCTACAATGCGAATTGACACAATTTATTGAAGCAATACCTTTGGAATCAAAAGATGCTGAAACAATAGCAAAACCCGTGGTTGAAAAATTTATTCTAAAATATGGTTGTTTTAGAAAACCGATAAGGGATAATGGGCGTAGCCAGCCTTGGGCTCAGGGTGGGCAGCAGTCTAAAATAATATGTAACTAGCAAATTATACCCGCAACTTTTTTATGAACCCGGTTAATTTTTTCATACAAGAAGGTTACACCCTATAGCACCCTAGGTACACGGTAAAAAGTAAACAGTTGAGTCTTTTATACTACATGAATGTAGTAATTATAAAAAAATGGTATCCCGTTATATAATAATATAGTACACACAACCAAAAAATATGGTTGGGGCTACTATATTATATAGTTTAGTTTCTCTAAATACAATAATTTGATGTATTAATTTCCTTTTACCATGAAATATAGTAACCACATCTATGTAAATGGAAAATTCAACCATTTTAAATGGTAGACAGTACTACACTACTTCTTCTGTCACCAAAGTTCTTTGTAGCATCGAAGCCTCAGCTATTTTCTTTTTCCGTGTATAATTCGAATTATTCAAAACACTTTCTTATGGCTCACCTACCTACTACACCACGATATCTTCCATCCAAAAATGTGTCTCTATCTTCAGCCGTTGGAGATTTGTTAATCAGTCAATTTAGAAGTTTATATCTATCTATACATAGTACTTTCAGGTACAGTAAGTAAAAAAATACACATAGGTATTATAGATTGTTTATTTATTTAGGTATTAACTAACTTCATAGTATTACTTTAAGAGAAGCCGGCGTGGGTTCTGGCAGAACCTCCTTAGCACTTCGGCTTCCAATTTATTTTTCGCTTCGGCAATCCTCATCCTCTGAACATAAATAGACCGCTCAGACGATCAGCATACAGAGACCGCTCAGACGATTTTCACTCATGGTGGAGCGAAGCCACGTCTTGACACGCCGTAACGTACTGAAAGACCTCTCTATAGTACAGGTCGTACACGGTTGGGCCAGTAAAATAGCAAGCGCAATTTTTCTACTCAGATAAAACTTTTTTGAATCCTTTAGCAGTTCTGCCACTTCCATGTCTTTCAGAACATTCAATGCCATATTTTTTTCTGGAAAGTGGAAACAACCACTTAAGTTATAAAACTCGCGAAAGGCCTCTGTTTTTTTCAAAAATTTTTCGAATGGCATTTGTAACATGTTACATGGGTGCAATGAGATCAAAGAACATGCCGGTAAGTTGTTCTCCGAGAAACGCTCTTCTAATGACATAATTAGCGAGTCTATGTAGGGAATAATCAATGATCGTTTCCAAAACTGGGTAGGACTCTCTGCCGAAGGATTTGCACGGTTTGTCTGTCTTTTCGCGATCCGTGGCATTGTTAAATCAACTTCAAGAGCGTCAGCGATCACTTGAGCTACAGCTATGAAACTGCTGCTATGATCGTCCACATTTTCACGATGTTTTTTTTAATGTGTCGATGATTCTTTTAATGTGATTCGCACACTTGAGAAAGTCAATGCTTTTTGACTGTAACACATTTACGATCTGTAGAAGCAGTGCGGAATATTTCGCAATAACAATAGACAATAGTGCTCAGATCGAACTGATGTAGAACGCTTATACTATCTAAAGGCAAGTCTCCGTGATGAAGCTGCAAATAAAATAAAAAACATCCCAATAGCAGAGGAGAATTATAAGCGAGCATGGGATAGGTTAGTGGAACATTACGACAACGTTAGGTCGCTGGTGAATTGTGCGTTAAGTGACCTGTTTAAAGTTCCTTGTTTAACAAAAGAGACGGCTTCGGGATTACGTCAGCTTCGCGATGCCACAAATGAAGCTATCGAAACTCTGGCTGCACTTGGACGGCCAGTAGATCAATGGGATGACATCCTGGTGTTCATGATAACCCAACAACTGGACCCTCGTACCAATCGAGATTGGCACACTGATCGAGGTGGCACAATGATGCCTCCAATTTATGAAATGATGAACGAGTTCTTAAGAACACGTATCGAAGCGTTGGAATTCGTCGAAGAACAAGTAAACATAAAGAAGACTGCTCCCGGTACATCTTATTCTAAACCTCAGATTACATCGGCTAGCATCTCGGCACATACATCGACAACGGCTTCTGCAAAACCATCAAATCAATGTGCTTTCTGCAAAAAGGCACATTTCATAAATGCGTGCGACAGTTTTCGTGCCCCATTTCCTGACAAACGTAAGGCCTTTGTGAATGAACGAAAGCTGTGTTACAATTGTTTGGGTCCACACCTTCTACGTGATTGTCGTTCTACAAAAATCTGTAAGAAATGTGATGGACGTCATCACACCCTTATCCACATGACAACAGCATCAGCATTGATTTCACCTTCAGAAGGTTCCCAGTCACAAACATTATCAGATTCAACACCTGGGCATCAAACGAAGTCACCTACCAATGTCGCTTCTCATAATATAAGCACCTCATCTTAACATGCGAGATTGGTCGCTACAGCACGAGTTATAGTTGAATCGGACCGTCAACGCAAGGTCGAAGTTCGTGCTCTGGTGGATCCATGTTCTGAAGCTTCATTTATCTCGGAAGTATTGGCTCAACAATTACGGGTTCAGCGTCAAGCAGCATTCATACCTGTTTCTGGCGTGGGAGGTGCGCGTTGTGCAACAGTCAAGGCACAGGCATTTATAACTATATCTCCTCATTTTGATGACTCCAAGCAGTGGAGCTTCAAAGCATTCATTTTGTCACATCTGTCAGACTATATAACTCCTCAACGTGCTTCCTTGAATAGTTTTGCTTTTTTGGACGGTCTACGCTTGGCAGATCATCGTATCGATTCGAACGATCAAATAAATTTGATTATCGGTGCTGGCCTCTACCCAAAACTTATTCAACAGGGACTCCAGAAGGATCACAACTCGGAATTAATAGCACAGGACTCCGAGTAAGGTTGATTTTAACGGGTGCAGCGTCTGCTCAAGTTAACAACACCATTATATCGCAAGCCGTGACCAGCCATCAAATTACCTTTGATGGTGAACTGGGTGACTTGATTCAACGTTTTTGGCTACAAGAAGAGGTAACGCCCAACAAACCACCATTAACATCGGATGAAAAGGAGTGCGAAGAGCACTTTGCATCTCCACATCGTCGCGATTCACAAGGTCGTTACGTGCTTCGGTTGCCATTTAAGTCTAACATTCAAAATTTAGCGGATGCTAGAGAAGTGGCACGACATATGCTTCAGAGAAAGGAGAATCGATTTAAGAAAGAACCTCAATTTACTGAACTATACGATCAATTCCTCAAGGAATATATCATACTTAACCATATGACTGAAACGAACAAATCGAGAGCGGATAACATTGCTCGATCGTTTTTCCTGTCTCATCATGGCGTGTTGAAGGTGACGGGAGGCAAAGCAAAACTTCGTGTAGTCTTCAATGGCTCAGTAAAATTAAAGGAGGGATTGACACTCAACGACTGCTTACATGTGGGTCCGAAACTGCAAACTGATATTTTCGATATCTTATTACGGTGGCGCACTCATGGGTATGTGTTTTCAACGGATATAGAGAAAATGTTCCGTCAAATTCGAATCGAAAAGAAGGTTCATGGCTTTCAACAAATCTACTGGAGGGCAAATCCAAATGAAGAAATACGATCATACTCATTACAAACGGTCACATATGGACTTGCTAGTTCTCCATATCAGGCAATACTCACTCTTCGACAGTTAGCCGAAGATGAACGAGAACGGTTCCCTGCAGGTGCTCAAGTATTGAAAAACAACACGTACGTCGATGACATTCTTACTGGCGCAGATACTATAGAAGAAGCTCAAAAATTACGACATGAGCTCTCTGAGTTGCTGATGGCGGGCGGGTTCCCACTCAGCAAATGGACTTCTTATCATCCATCGCTTATTGACAACCTCCTAAAAGAACAAATAGCGTCCCCGTTTAAGAGAACATGGACGAACGAGGAGGTGTTCAGTATGCTTGGAATATCATGGCAACCTCAGGAGGACAGTTTCCAGTTTTTACTCCAAGAATCGACGTTTACTCCTGTAACCACAAAAAGGAAGGCACTTTCGTTAATCGGACGTTTATACGATCCTCTCGGATGGATCTCGACAATTATTATTCGGTTCAAAATATTCATGCAACAGCTGTGGCTTCTTGGATTAAACTGGGATGATCCTCTACCACAACAATGGCAGCTTCGTTGGCAAGCACTCGCCAATGATTTACAACAACTTTCAATGCTACGTATTCCTCGTTGGATTGGTACGTCTACCCAATCAAGCTCTCTAGAGCTGCACGGATTTGCTGATGCATCGCAGGCTGCGTATGGTGCCGTGGTCTATTTGCGTACGTTCAGTGTCACTTCGACTACCAAGTGTGTTATACATGCCTCAAAAACGAAGGTGGCTCCCCTCAAGCAGGTGTCACTACCACGTCTGGAGCTTTGCGCGGCTCATATTTTAACATCATTTATAAAGCGCATTCGAAGTGCAATCTCAATACCCGATGTACCAATACACCTTTGGTCGGACTCCACAATCGTCCTCTCATGGATTCACGGTCACCCAACTCAATGGAAAACCTATGTGGTTAATCGCGTCTCCATATTCAAGTGACACTTCCAAACGCCAATTGGTATCACGTTGCAGGTACCAAAAATCCAGCTGACATCGCCTCCAGGGGTACTTCGGTCAATACTTTTACATCCTCGCCGCTATGGTTACATGGACCTGAGTATCTCACAAACTCACAAAATCCTTGGCCTTGTGACATCAATTACAAGGTGCAAGAAGTAGACCTTGAACGGCGATCAGTATTGACAAATATAACCCAGACTAAGCAGGAAACCAACGACCTGTTACTACGAAACTCAACACTAAATAGACTACTTCGGGTTACCGCCAGGAGCATACAATTTATCCAACGGCTACGGAGCAAACATTCTCGACCACACTCCGATATCGGAATCAATTCCCTTACAAAATATGACATTGCTGAATTGACACCTCTACAGATGGACTCTGCTCGAATAACGTGGATCACATATGTACGTCCAAGATTTGTATTTTGGAGATGAGCTAAAAACAATATCCCAAGACTCGTCGTTAAGGAAAAGTAGCATACTTTTTCGTCTCAACCCTTTCAGGGATAACGAGGGATTACTACGAGTAGGCGGACGATTGCAGCATTCACTTTTGCACCCCGATGAAAAACATCCACTTATACTACCTTACGAATCGCATTTTTCTCTACTATTAGTTCGGGACGCTCATCTAAAATCCCTTCACGGTGGAACACAACTTACGCTTAGTCATATCCGTCAACGATTTTGGATTTTAAAAGGTCGTCAACTGTTTAAGACCGTTATATTTCGCTGCATACGTTGTTGGAAGTATAGAGCAATTCCGTCAACTCAACTAATGGGAAATCTAACGAACCTTCTGTAGCATATGTAGAATTGAGGTGTATGGCAGCACTATGAAGATTACTTATAAGCGTTATACTCTTTGTTATGTTCGTTGTTATACTTTGCTAAATATATAGACTTACTGATGGAAGCGTCAGGGAAAGCGTGTGTTTTACATTTGGCGACGAGGAGAAAATTTAATTTTTTAAATAATTTGGGAAATAAAAACAACTTTGTCGAAGTAATTACGAGTGATTAACTAGAACCAGACATTTGTTGAAGATTTTAGGTTGGAAGCAGAGAGAGTGAACAATTTTGGTGCAACCCGGTGAAGTTACAGACGGAATTTTGAGGTTAAATCCATGACGAAATCGGAAAACTTGTGAAATATTGAAGGTTAAATCCATGGTTAAATCCGAGTGGAACGATCCAAGATAAATTTGATCAAGGAAGTGTGAAGGTTAAATCTGGAAGGTAAATGAATATTTAAATCCTGTGTGGAACGATCTAAAATCAATTTGATCAAGGAAGTTGCAAAGGTTAAATCCGATAAACTGGTAATAATTGGGTCAAGGTTAAATCCATGGTTAAATCCGAAAATTAAATGAGCTTAAATCCTATGTGGAACGATCCAAGATAAATTTGATCAAGGAAGTGTGAAGGTTAAATCTGGAAGGTAAATGAATATTTAAATCCTGTGTGGAACGATCTAAAATCAATTTGATCAAGGAAGTTGCAAAGGTTAAATCCGATAAACTGGTAATAATTGGGTCAAGGTTAAATCCATGGTTAAATCCGAAAATTAAATGAGCTTAAATCCTATGTGGAACGATCTAAGATAAATTTGATCAAGGAAGTTGTAAAGGTTAAATCCGAAAATTGAATGAGTCTAAATCCTGTGTGGAACAATTAAAGATGGAGAAAAATTTGATTCCACCACCAAGTGCATTTGATCCGCTTGAGGATCCCCATTCAGTGGGATTAAGATGGCAAAAGTGGAAGCGAAGTTTTGAATTTTTTCTGGTGGCCGTTGGAATCACCGGTTCTGTAAAAAAAAGAGCACTCCTCTTACACCATGGTGGTACTGAATTGCAAGAGATATATTGCAGTTTGCCGGGGGCTTCAGTCAATCCAAAAGAAATTCCAGGGAGTGATAAAAATGTATATGAGATCACGCTACAGAAGTTAGACAATTATTTTTCACCTAAGCAGAGTCGTATCTATGAAAGACATTTATTTAGACTGATCAAACAGGAAAAGGACGAGAAATTTGATCAATTTGTGCTTAGATTAAGGAAACAAGCAGCAAAATGTAAATTTTCAAATCAGGAAGAAAATATTATGGATCAAATTGTGGAAAAATGTTCCTCTGAGAAGCTAAGGCGGAAAGCTTTGGAAATGGATGACCTGAAAACACTCGATGATATTGTTGCGGTGGCTAACTCGTTGGAAACAGTCCAGGCCCAAATAGCAAATTACGAGACAAACATTTCCAAAACGAATACACTGGAACTTAACAAAATCAGCACAAGTACAAGGAAGAACGAGCAAGGTTTAGCTTTTAAATTTGAATGTTTTAGATGCGGATCGAAGAAACATAATTCTAAAGATGAAAACTGCCCTGCAAGAAACAAAACATGTTTCAACTGCGGCAACAAAGGCCATTTTGGAAATAAATGTAAAACGAAAATAAGAAGGAAAAGAGTGTTCCAGGCAAGAAACAACTATGAACCGAATAGAAGGGCAAAAGTAGCTGTACAAACTGTTGACGAAACCAAAGCACCTGAAGAAGAAGAATATATTTTCCAAATAGATAGTGACGATAACCTGAAGTGCACGATTGGAGGAATCCAGGTAGAAATGGTCATAGATTCTGGAAATAAGTTCAACATTATAAATGACATCACATGGAAAATTTTGAAAACAAATAAGATTAAAGTCTGGAACCAGAACAAAAACCCGTCAAAAACCTTTGCAGCATATGCCAGCGACAAACCTCTTGAGGTTTTAGGTTCCTTCCAAGCAGAAATTGTTGTGACGCAGCTAGCTAGTGTTGAAGAATTTTATGTCATAAAAAATGGAAAAAAAAATCTTTTAGGAAAAGACACGGCTATAAAAATGGGTCTCCTTTTATTGAACGTGAAATCCATAGAATCAAACAACATTAAGCCATTCCCAAAACTAAAAGGAGTACAAATTGAAATCCTAATAGACAAAAAAGTGACACCAGTTGTTCAGGCGCTCAGGAGAGTTCCGGTTCCACTGGAAGGAAAAATCAACCAAAAATTAGACGAGCTTATACATGCAGATATTATTGAACCAGTCAACGAGTACTCCAAATGGGTGTCACCGATAGTACCAATTTTCAAGAACAACGGTGAGCTTCGTATTTGTATTGATATGAGGCGAGCCAACGCAGCCATTAAAAGGGAACATCATCCCTTACCAACAATCGACCAAATTATTTGCCGGTTTAAAGATTCAAAATTTTTCACCCGGTTAGACATTAAAGCTGCATTCCATCAGATCGAAATTTCTCCATCTTCTAGAGAGATTACCACATTCATTACACACCGAGGGTTGTATCGCTATAAAAGACTCATGTTCGGAATTTCATGCGCTCCCGAAATTTTTCAAAAAACGATGGAAAGGATCCTTATACCGTGCGAAGGGTGTGTAAATTTCATCGATGATATTGTTATCTTCGGAAAAACCGAAGAGGAGCATGATAAAAGGGTCGAGAAAGTTCTAGCCACCATAAAAGGAAACGGTCTAGAACTGAATGATGCAAAGTGTACCTTTAAGGTACCAGGAATAACATTCCTGGGATACGTATTATCGAGTAAAGGAATTAAACCATCTCCTACCCGAATCAACGACATAAAAAAGTTTCGAGAACCTAAGACAATGTCCGAACTACAAAGTTTTTTAGGACTAGTCACGTACGTAGGGAAATTTATTCCAAATTTGTCATCACAAAGCGAACCGCTCAGAAGACTTTTGAAAGGGAAGAACAAGTCTGATAAAAACATATCATCAGAATGGGGATCAGAACAAAAAATAGCGTTTAAAAATCTGAAAGATTCAATATCGGACGAGAACCATTTAGGGTTCTATGACCCCAAAGACCACACGCGGGTTGTTGCAGATGCAGGACCAACAGCTGTGGGTGCCATTCTCATTCAAATGGACGTGAAATCTAATCCAAGAGTCATCGCTTATGCTAGCAGGTCATTGTCAGACATTGAGAAGCGGTATAGCCAGACTGAAAAGGAAGCGTTAGCATTAGTTTGGAGTGTGGAACATTTTAACATGTACCTATGCGGAAAAACTTTTGAACTAGTAACCGATCATAAACCGCTAGAATTCATATTTTCTCCAAAATCCAAACCATGTGCAAGAGTTGAACGATGGGTTTTGCGGTTACAATCGTATTCATACAGGGTTGTGTATCAATCGGGTAGGCTCAATATTGCAGATCCACTTTCAAGATTATGCGTGGGAATGTCGTGCACCTCAAAAACAACTTCCGAAGAGCATATATGCAAGGTAGTAGAAATCATAACCCCATCAGCCATGACAACTAAAGAAATAGATGCCGTTTCAAAGAACGATCCAGAAATTCTCCAGGTGAAGACAGCACTCAATAATGATAAGTGGAACAACGAGTTGATAAACTATCAGCTATTCAAAAATGAGTTGTGTTTTTTCAATAACATTCTCCTTCGTGGAAGCAGAATTGTTATTCCAAATGCGCTTCGGAGAAAAACTCTACTTTTAGCTCATGAAGGCCACCCTGGAATTGTGGGCATGAAGAAAAGACTGAGAACCAAAGTATGGTGGCCAAAAATCGATTCATCAGCAGAAAAGATGGTAAAAGACTGCAAAGGGTGCACACTTATATCTTCAACTGGCACACCGGTACCACTGAAAAGAAGACAGCTACCGTGCGCCCCCTGGATTGATGTAGCTATGGATTTTTTGGGTCCCCTCCCAACTGGCGAATATATATTTGTAATAATCGACTATTATAGTCGATACAAAGAAATCGAAGTTATGCGAAACATCACAACACAGAACATGATCAATGCATTGAGGAAGATTTTTACAAGACTTGGTTATCCACATACTATAACTGCAGACAATGGGCCACAATTCCGTAGTGAGGAATTTAACGAGTTTTGTTTAACAAACAACATCAAATTGTTTAATACCGTACCATATTGGCCGCAGCAAAATGGAGAGGTAGAACGACAGAATCGTGAAATCCTAAAAAGAATCAAAATAAGTGTCGCCACAAAAAGGAACTGGAAAGATGATTTACTGAACTACATGATTATGTACCACAACACGCCACATTCGACAACAGGGAAAACGCCTTCAGAATTATTTTTTGGCAGGCTCCTGAAGGACAAACTACCTACAATAGAACCATCAACTTTTCCGGACGAAGAGGTATACGAACAGGATGTCTTGTCAAAAGAAAAAGGGAAACGCTATGCGGATACCAAAAGACATGCGAAGGAAAGTGAGTTAGAAGAAGGTGACACGGTACTAGTGAGGAAGCCCAAAACTAATAAGCTAACCACAACGTACGATGAAACCCCTCACACAGTTATATCCCGTAATGCAGGCGATACCATAATAAGAAACAACGCAACCGGAGAAGAAATCCGAAGAAACGTCATCCATCTAAAGAAAGTAAATGGACAGTGGTCCGTTCGAAACAGTTAAGCATATGAGATCTTTTATCTGGAAAAAGGAGACATGTAGCATATGTAGAATTGAGGTGTATGGCAGCACTATGAAGATTACTTATAAGCGTTATACTCTTTGTTATGTTCGTTGTTATACTTTGCTAAATATATAGACTTACTGATGGAAGCGTCAGGGAAAGCGTGTGTTTTACACCTTCGAGTGCAACAGTGTCGCCAGTTCCTGCATTCCGGAATCGATTATGCAGGACCTATCAATATCAAAAGCTCGTCACAAAGAGGAAATCGTTCCTTTAAGGGATACATCGCCATCTTTATATGTATGACTACTCGAGCTGTCCATTTGGAAGCATCATCAGGATATTCAAGCAACGATTTTTTACTTGTATATAAAAGATTTGTTGCCCGAAGAGGCATTGCTGCAACGTTCTCAAGCGACTGTCGCACAAACTTTGTTGGAGCAGATAAAGAACTACGGGATCTTCTCGCAAAGGCAAAATCTCAAAATGGAGAAATCGCTCACCTCGTAGCCAATGAAGGAACAGAATGGAAATTCAATCCACCATCGGCTCCTCACTTCGGAGGGATATGGGAGGCGGCGGTGAAAAGTACAAAATTTCACTTGAGACGAGTTATCGGTGAGACTGTCCTAACGTTTGAAGAACTATCAACTGTCCTCGTTCAGATCGAAGCATGTCTAAATTCGCGCCCCTTGCAACCAATGAGGGATGACCCTACAGACTTAGCTGTGCTTACACCAGCACATTTTCTCATCGGGGCTCCAACTTGCACCGTTCCAGAACCATCCACACTCGACATCCTTTATCACGCCTGTCTCGTGCACAGCTCTTCAGGAATATGTATGAACATTTTTGGTCTCGATGGTCATCCGAACACCTCAAGGAATTGCAACAAAAACCAAACTGGTAAGTGAAAAAGTCACAAATCAAAGTGGGACAAATGTGCGTCTTAAGATCGGATCTAACTCCCCCCTGTAAATGGGGCTTAGGGCGGATTACTGATGTTCTCCCTGGCAAGGATGGTCTAGCACGTGTCGTGAAAGTGAAAACTGCTACCTCAACTTTTACCAGACCAATATCCAAAATTAGCATCCTGCCTTTCGAAGAGGATTATTCGACAACAGTTGTCGAAGGCGGGCGGGATGTTCGCGCAACAATGTAATTCCTTGTCGCGTCGACCAGATGGCCGGTCGACGCGATAAGGGAATCATTAAGTTGTGGTCGTTACAACTAAACTTCTCATCGCATCGATCTAATGGGAATTTGATGAGTTGGTCGATGCGATGAGAAGTTCAAGGATATGGGAATCATTAAGTTGCGATCGAGACAACATTACCAAAAATCAGTTTGGATTTCATCGTCGCCGAAACAACACGCAATGTTTCTACGAAGCAAAAGCATATCTTCATCTAGTGTTTAATATCAGAACAATTCGAGTTTACTTGTTTCGTTTTCAATCAAAATCTATACTTTATTAATTACAAATTGATGTGAACTTTGTGTTAAAATAAATAAAGAATTATCTCCACATTAAACATACAACATCCATTGCAGATTGCAGGTCTCAGATCAGAGACCAGACAGATAAGTAGGTAACAATTAAAGTAGTCGGCACTTGGCTCCTGCTATTGAGCACTATCAGAAGCGAGCGAGCGGTCAATCGCGCGCGCGCTTTTTGATTTGATCGCATTTTTTTTGTGTCGACTGATGACTGACGAGTGTGAACTTTCTTACGGATATAAAGTATTGTAGTTAGTAACTGGATAATTTAGTTTTTTAGGTTTGGTTAGGTACCTTACACCCCCCACTACGCCCATGTAAGGGATCAGAATTCAATAATGAACTATTAAAAAATATTTGTAAACTATTACACATATATAAGATATTATAAACCTCTTACCATCATGAAACGTTAGGTTCAATTGAAAGAAACCATAGGGTTCGTAATGAATGCCTAATAACATTAGAAGGACAATATGATTGGGATCAATTACATCCATTTTACACATATTTTTGATGTGTAACATCTTTACTATCGCTTTCCTATGGGAGTGATTTCGTCAAATGGGAAGGAAGTGTGTAAGAAGAAGTCGGGTAAGCGTGCGTTAGTACGCTTAGAGTGAAAAACTAAAAGAACAGTAAAAATCCAAAAGTGAAATTAATGTGTAAAATTTTGACATGAAACGGAAGTTTGTAACAGGAGGTCGGGTAAGCGTGCGCTTGAAGTCTTACAGTGAAAAACTAAAGGAACGGTAAGGATCAAAGGGTGAAATTGACGTGTAAATCTTGAAGGGTAGATGTCAGATGTTACACATCATATGCGACTACTGTAAGGCTCGCTCGTTCTTTTTTATAATGTGGCTCCACATGTAACAACAAATTATTCACCATTTGATCTTGTATATGGCATGAACGGTGTAATGCATGAATACGGGTCAGCTAGTGTCAATGACTCAATTGAAGTCATCGTCATTGGTAAGCTTATGCATTTTGAATTTGTTCACTCAAATTGTCACCTGAAACAAGTTGAAATTTTTGTTTCAGGTTACAAACTCTAATTGTCACCTGAGCAAATGAATTGGCGGTTCATGTAAGTTCATTAAGCATAAGTTTATTATCCATAAATTTCTTTTGTTAAGTAACCTAATTATATTGAATACTTATTGATCATCTCTCACGAATTAATTCTCCTGTTCTAGAAACATTGTTAGTAATAAGCAATTTTGTTTGTATAAATACGGGTAATTTCGTTAAACAAATCAGTGTTAACTTATCAATCGACAAGAAAGATGCATTCAATATTAATTGTTGCTCTTTGCGGAGCATTGATATAAGAGCATTGGAGGAATGCTCTGGCAGAAAATAAAATCTCCATTTCTAAATACTTATAACTGAACTGAAAACATAACAAGAGAGTGCGTGAAGGATTGATAAAAACAGGTGGTAATCTGATGCGGCCTGGTCCGGAGAGTTGTTGTGAACATAAAATCAAGAAAAAAAAAACAAAACCCATAGTCACCACAACCGATAATCAATCAAGCAATCAATCGGCAAACTAGAACAACAGAGAACAGTTTACATAATTAACAACCAAGAAAATTATAGCATAAAACTCAAAACACCAATCAATAATTCAATATGAAAATCAATCAATCGATCAATCGACAAACTAGAATCTGATCACAACTCTAATAAATCAATAAACAAACACAAATAATCATAAACAACAGCCAAATCGATGAAATAAAACCCGATCAACAAAAAACACGATTAAACACGATCCCGATCAATAAAAGAAGAAACGATCAATGAAACACGACCAATAAAGCCGATCAATACAAACAACCAATTGAATTAGCAGCAAAGCACTATGCACGATGGTCAAATGAAGACTAAACACTCACCGAGAATATGCCTTTATTCCCCGCCTCTCCCCCCTTTACCCGCCGGTAAATACACGACTGAGAATGAACATTCCCACGATGGAAATGCTAACCCGACATTTAACAATCTCCAAGTGATAACGCGCACCTGCCCGAGGAAGAAATGCGACACCGACGCCGCAACGATGGAACTAGAATATGCGCGTATAACATTATATATGAAAATGCACGAGGAATGCAATGGCGCGTGGGAACAAATGATAGTTCACTTTTCAGGAATGCGCTATTTTCAGGGTCATCGGCGGAACGGTCATCGACTCAACATAGGAAAATGAAATTGAATTGAAATTTTCAGGGTCATCGGTGGAACGGTCATCTACTCAGCATAGGAAAAGAAATTGAATTGAAAGTTTCACGGTCATTGACTAAGAAGAAATCGCATGGATCATCAGTTCACAAAACGTTTGGTTAGCATTTTTGTCGTTTTTTTGTTTCCAGGATGTGATAGATCATGTCATGTCAAAAGCGAGTATTCTGAAAGGTTTGGTAACAAATGGTCTAGCAACTGGTGTTGGTTGGTGGTGTCACAATAGATGTTTTCAGAAGTGGCAGGAATTGGTAACTGTTTAAGTTTAAAAGAAGTGTCTTGGTTGTTTATTAATTTTAGTAACTCCTCATCAGATTCTTGGGAAGCCAAATAGTGAAAAGGTTTTTTAATTGATTCTACCCGAAATAATGTATCAGCAACTATGTTATCTTTTTCTGAAATGTGTTTAATATTCGTAGAGAACTGACTAATGAATTGAAGATGTCTGGCTTGTCTTGCGGAAGCTTTAGTTAAATTTAGCCTAGAAGCAAAAGTGAGTGGTGTGTGGTCTGTGAAAATTATGAAATCCGTTCCTTCAAGCATGAATCTGAAATGCTTGATCGCTTGATAAACAGCTAACAGTTCACGATCAAAAGCACTATACTTCATTTCAGAATTACTTAGTTTTTTCGAAAAGAAACCAAGAGGTTCCCAAATGCTGTTGATGAACTGCTGAATAACGGCTCCAATGGCAAAATTGGATGCATCACAGACCAGAGACCTAGGTACATTTGGTGCTGGATGTGAAATTGTGGCTGTTTTTGCAAGCAAGGTCTTCAACAAATCAAAATCTGCAATGGCATTCTCAGTGCATGTTGTAGGTGCGTTACCTTTTATAATGCCTTTTAAAAGATTATACCAACCTGGTGATTTGCGACTTCTGGTATGCAAATTCTATAGAAATTTATCATAACTAGAAATCTTCTTAAAGACTTTACAGCTGTTGGTCTGGTAAACTCTTAAATGGTTTGGATTTTGTCATTCATAGGAGAAATTCCATCCTTTGTAATTACAAATCCAAGAAAAGTAAGTTCATCAACGCCAAATAAGCTTTTTGAAGAGTTTATGACAATTCTGCATTCCATGAATCGAGTGAAAATTGCTTCCAGGCGCTTCATGTGTTCTTCTTTAGTTTTTTGGTTCATCAATGAACGAACAAGGTTTGTTGCATTTGGTAGCATTGGTACCATATTTCCAATGATACCAAAAAATGCCGGAAACCGGTTGTTGAGAATTTGATCGGTTTGGAGTTTAAGATCGAAATCGGGATCTTGAAGAATGTCGAGAACTCGAAGGAGATCGATCAAAAGACCTTTTTGAAAAATTTGTTTTAATGGTTTCTATCTCTTGTTTGAGCAATTCAATTTGTAATTGTTGCTGAAAAATCTTTTGACTTAAGAGGTCGTTAGTAGAGGGGTTGGTTGCTACTGCAGCAACGTTCATTTGGTTACTTATTGCAGTTTCAACAATCGAATCTGCAAGATTTGCTAGTTCTTGAAGTTCAATGTTTTGTTGGGCAGCTCAAATTGCCTGTGCTAAAGAAGGTAATCAACCCAACCAAATGGTTTTAACTATTCCATCTCCAACAGAATTACCTCCAAGATCTTTTAGACGCCGTAAGAATTGTGATGGTTTTTGATCACCGATCATCTCATGTTCAAGAAGTTTCTTAGTTTTTGCAGTTTGTGATGTACCAAATCTGCGTATTAATTCTTGTTTGAGAGTAGTGTAAGGGTTATTCTGAGGAGGAGTAAGAATTAGGTCTTTAACTTCAAAACTGTTAGTCATGCCTAGATGAGCAGCAGCATGACAGAATTTTATTCGTTAACAAGACCTGCAGCTTCAAAGCTGCGATCTGCACTTGCAAACCAAAGCTCTGGATCTATTGGTTCAAAAACAGGTAAATGAACCCCCAGCGATTAACGTGAAAATTATTTTCTTGTGCCATTATAATAAATTATACAAGGAAATTATTAATAGAATGTTAATGATCGAAAGAATGTGAAGTTTCGACGAAACCAAAAATTGATAATTATGAAATGTAATCAAATAAGGAAGCAAAAAGTTCACTATTAGAAACTCAATTACTAATCAATGATTACAGGTATTCAATTGTACTAAATATTCTTAATCAAATTAAGAATTGTCTAAGAATAATTTATCAATGATGAAAAATCAAGGAGAGTTATATTCCAAAATGTTGTTAGATGTGGTTTTGATAGAGTGTTATATATTAATATTAAAAATTAAAATTAATTGTAATTTTATGTTTTCTAAAATTCTATTATTGATAAATTAAATATTGATGCTAAAATTGATTAATTGATTATTGATTAATTTAAATTGATGCTAAATTGATGATAAAGTTGATTAACTATCGATTATTAAATATAATACAAGAAAACTAGAATTATTAAATGATGATTAAATGATGTTGATAGTAGTCTTGAATCCTTTGGGTTTATCAGTAGTTAGTGGAAGTAAAGTTGTTCGTATTTGGTTGCAGTTTAAAAACCTCAGCATCAAATGGGTGGATGATCTTGCAAAAGTATAATTTCAACTTTACTCACCCATTTATCAAGTTTCATGAGATGGGTCGGTTTGCGAATCTGCTTTAAAGTTTGGTTATATTTGTGTTGAGATGTCTTGATATATGTTGGGATACGCTGTAGTTATAAATGCGTTGCGTCCTTGATGCTTTTTCTTGATTTTGTGAATTTTACGTAAATTTTTGTCATTTTTATTTTTTTTATTTTTGACGTGATAACGTTTTATAAATCGATGGCCGGCTGCACAAATGAACCATCGTGACTCATTGTCACGTTCCGCCTGAGCTGAGCGGACGAATGAGAGATTCGTACATTAGTTTGGACTCATGAGAGATTCTTGAATCCACACTAATGCGCGTATGAACGAATCTCTCATGAATCCCGTCTCATGCGCGTATAGTTTGGATTCATGAGAGATTCGTTCATACGCGTATTAGTGTGGATTCAAGAATCTCTCATGAATCCAAACTAATACGCGTTTGAGATTGGATTCATGAGAGAGTCGTTCATACGCGCATAAGTCAAGAATCTCTCATGAATCCAAACTAATAAGCGTGTTAGATTGGATTCATGAGAGATTCGCTCATACGCATATTAGTGTGGATTCAAGAATCTCTCTTGAATCAAAACTAATACGCGTATGTACGAATAAATCAATTGTTAATACATAGCATATTGTTACTTATAATTAATCTGCATAATTTAAGTAAAAAAATTAATTGAAAAAATTAACATTTTCAATTAGCTCCTTCTTTTTATTATACAAAATAATGATAATTCAGTGAAAATAATTCAATTCAATTCATAAAAGTAGGCAATTTTTCATCAATGCTTTGTTATGACGTTATCACGTAAAATTATCGTCCGTAAACCGACTTTACGGACAACCAATGTTTTTTTTTAAATTTTTGAATTTCATTAAGTTTGAACCAAAGTTCTTTAAATTTAAATGTTTCACAAGATTTCTTTTAATTTAGCCGAACAAGGTTTTAACTATTATATGTATACATATTCATTAAATGTTTACCACTTCATTTATTTATTGATCTTCCATGTATTTTTATCATGGAAAGTTTATGGCAACAAATTTAACTTATGGCAACAATAAAACAATTAATGCGTAACTAAACAAACAAAAATTCATTTATATGTTTCTCATGATTTTTCAACAAATTCAACACAAAATTATCAGTGTATAGATTTAAATGTTTGATAGCACGTGATTATTAGCACTTGGTCCAATATGTTGTAATTTTAATTACAAACAATTATAAGAATATTATGATAATGTTATAAATGCACTATGAAATGATTGTCCTTTTATCGGGTTCACCAATTTGTGGGTGCAGTTCAAAAATAATCTTTACCCCAAATAATTAAAAAACCTAATTCAATCACTAATTATTCATTTATATATTCATTTATTAGTCATTAAATTTACAATTATTCATTTATTTATTTATTTTATTAATTTCACCATTATTTATTTCTTTTATTTCACAACTAGTTTTAAGGAAAACAACTCACTCCAATTGAGATCTAACAATACTGACTTTGATAATAAATTTATTTCTAAAGTTACAAACTAAGGCAACCTAGTTGAAATTTATAAGTTTCTATGCTTACTATATTTAAGTAGTTTTGTTTTAAAGTAATTGTAGAGTAATAGTAGAGTAGTTTATATAATTTTAAATTTTAATATTTTTTAATAATTATATATTAAATAATCACCGCAAATTGAGCTGATTGGTAAATGAGACAATTATAAAGAAAATAGAGTAAATGATTGGTTAATCCGAGAATTGTAAAGAGAGAGTCTAGCTTAATTGTATTGTTATGGTGATTGGAAAAGTTGTAAAAATAGAGAGAGAACTATAAAGAAAATAAAGTAAATGACTGGTTAATCCGAGAATTGTAAAGAGAGAGTCTGGCTTAATTGTATTGTTATAGGATTGGAAAAATTGGAAAAATAGAGAGAGAGAGAACTATAAAGAAAATAAAGTAAATGATTGGTTAATCCGAGAATTGTAAAGAGAGAGTCTAGCTTAATTGTATTGTTTTGGTAATTGGAAAAGTTGTAAAAATAGAGAAACAGTAAATTATAAGAACTGTAAAGAAAAACCTTGAGTTGATTGGTAAAAAGAGTAAAATAAATGTATTGTAAATATGAAAATATTAAAGAGAGAGTCTAACTTAATTATATTGTTTTGATAATTGAAAAAGTTGTAAAAATAGAGAACCAGTAAATTAGAAGGACTGTAAAGAATAACCTTGAGTTAGTTGGTAAAAAGAGTAAAATAAATGTATTGTTAATCTGGAAATATTAAAGAGACAGTCTAACTTAATTGTATTGTTTTGATAATTGAAAAAGTTGTAAAAATAGAGAACCAGTAAATTAGAAGGACTGTAAAGAAAAACCTTGAGTTAGTTGGTAAAAAGAGTAAAATAAATGTATTGTAAATCTGAAAATTATAAAGAGAGAGTCTAGTTTAATTGTATTGTTTTGCTAATTGGAAAAGTTGTAATAATAGAGAACCAGTAAATTATAAGGACTGTAAGGAAAAACCTTGAGTTAGTTGTTAAAAAGACTAAAATAAATGTATTGTGAATCTGAAAATTGTAAAGAGAGAGTCTAGCTTAATTGTATGGTTTTGGTAATTGGAAAAATTGTAAAAACAGAGAACCATTAATTTGTAAGGACTGTAAAGAGAAATCTCGAGCTAATACGGGAGAATTTGGAAAAGAAAACTTTTGTACTAATTTGGTGAGAGAGATTTGTTAAATAGTATCGCGGGTGAAACGAGAAAACGATAAAGAGAGTGAAATAAATGTATTGTAAATCTGTAAGTTGTAAGGAGAGAGTCCTGTCCTGAGTAAATACTTTGTAAAGAGTTGTAGTTGAAAAAATTTCAAAAAAAGGAGTTATTAATTTGTAAAAATTGTAGTTGGAAGAATTAGATGTTAAATAGATTAATAAGCGTAGTAGCTATTACTGCGTGTTCAGGAAAGAAGTTGAAATAAATAGATCCCCAGCAAACAAGAGAAAGGTGTATTCAATCCCCTGGGGAAACACCCAACAGAGTATTGCGGGTGGGGCAAAAGTTCCAGGCCCAACGTAGAAACGGGGTGCCTGACCACTTTCACTGTGGGTGAGGGGACGTTGCTGTGCTGCAAAATCACCTTTCCGTGACTTCATGCCTTTGCTGGTCACTTCTTTTCAGTGCATGCTTCAAACAGACCATTTGTTGAAGGGAGCGGACTGTATTAACCATTTAACTTGATTTTGGAAGCTCATGGTACACGACACCCTTCTAATTAATACAGATGCACACGAACGTCTGTCAAGTCAAAATCCCAACTTTTGAAACGTCTAAATCACCACACACAAGCGTCTTGCGTTGTGACAGTGTCATCGTAAGTTTATACAAGAGTTCGTCGGCTCACATTCGAATTTTTCTTTTCACACACATTTTCCCGCAAAGGCTTTTTTTTTGGTTCGTAAATCGACATTTTCACAACACTTAAAAACCAGGACGGTAACGCGAAATCGTACAAACATTTATATCATTTTGAAGTGCATAGACATAATAAAAAAACTACATAATACATAAGAGTGTGAACCAATTCGTTTACTCAGAGTCATCTCCGAAAACAATTAAGAATTATTAACTGCCACACCTGGTAGTTGTTTATACTTTGAATTATCCTAACCAGACACCCAGAATGCAAGAAATACTGAGTCGCCGAGGTGGATTTTTATTCGATGGAGTTTTTAAATGTTTAGTCATAAATTTTTAAAGGAAATCTTCCTTTACTCTAGATTTTGCTTTAATATTTGTTGGTTGTTCCATGATTTCAAATAGTTATTCTTATGGTTGCATAAAGGTTGGGTTTGGTTTTCAAGTTATTTGACTGTTTTGCCGAAAAACTGTAGCGAATATCCATCCATGTTATATTGGTTGGAATATGGTTACTGTTGGTCTCAAGTCAATTGTCAGTGGTCCGATTATGGTCGACAAAGTTTTCAAGATGGTCTGTCAAGTATCTATATGGTTTCTCTAATGCTCCGTAAGGTTGTGGGTGATATGCTGTTGTTTCTGTCTTGCTAAATTAAAAAAATTTGCACATTTGACAAAAGATATTGGACGTAAGATAATATATCTGATCTAAATTGTGGTTTACATGACGTTTTCGATGCTTATCAGAGTTCCCCATAATTTGTTGATTGTACGATATTCATGCAGGAAAGTTTTAGCTAGCTAGCATATCATATACAGTAGAGTCCCGCTTTTCCGAACCACGCTTTTCCGAAAATCCGCCTTATCCGAACAAGAAAAGGGAAATAATTTTTTTTTAAATTTTTGAACTGGGAAAAGTAAAGGAAACAAGTTTATTCATGTTATGTCGTCCGTTTAATATAAATTTAAGAAACTTTTAAAGAAGTATTACCCACACAATCAGACTATAGAGCCCTTTAAATTGCAGTATACTAGAATACGTTATTTCCCACCTTACCTACCTAATAGGAGAAAACTACGCCTTATCCGAATTACCGCTAATCCGAATAGGATTCGGTCCCAATTAGTTCGGATTCGCGGCATTCTACTGTACTTTGCACACTGAACAAAAGTGTGCCATTTATCTCGTTCGGTATTATTTTATTTTATTTTATTTTTTACTAGTTAATTCCCCGTCATGAATGACGGAGAGCTGAAGTAAAATTGTCTTATTATTCATTTTCACGTTCATTTCTCGATCTGAACAATGCTACGTATAGCTGACCAAATGAAATAACAGGAGTCTGGAAATCAATTCCAATATACATATGTAGTCGAAAGTCTGGCCCTGTGATTTGTTAATTGTGATATCGTGGAATATCTCCAAACGGACGTCGCTTCAAAACAAATGCTAATATCGTATCTGATGGAGCCAGAATGGTTCTTTGTATAAGAACAGTCTTATCTTTGCCAATTCTTCAACTATCAATCTTGTTCCCGTACATACATCTTCTTTTGGTTGAGGGTTCGCAGCAACAGATTTTTTTCTTAAGAATTAACTTATGAAGCGGCATTCCGAATTCTATTGGATAGTTATATGCGTCATTCGAATGTCCTGTAACTATCGAGTCAGGACTATATTAAATATTTTTATCTCCAGATATCAAGTCAATGATTTGATTATCCATTTCAAGAGCTTGAATATTAGTTGATGCGCCTATAACTCTTCCAGCAAGTTCAGATAACTGATAATAATTCATGTTTCCACAAATTCCAAAGATTTCATCATTTTGCACCATCATTTGTTGAGGTGTTTCAATTATACCTATATCAGAAATCAGAAATTCCAACTAAATTCAAAAGCCATTCGTTATGCCAATTTTGTCCGTTACTTCTCATGTTGGTTATCACTGATAATTTTGTAAAATTAGTGGAAAGCGGAAAGATATTAATATATTTTTTATGTCTACTTCTTTATAAACAACCGTTTCTTCATATATTTCTGTTGAAAACCTAAATTCATAACATTTATTTCATACTAAAACTACTATTCTCTATGAGTAAAAGTGGCCATCATCAAAAATGATCATAAACATTAACCAATAAATATAGCGTCTTCAGATATTAAGATTCCTCAATAAACAAAACGCAAAAAAACAAAAACTAAAAGAAAAACTATTCTGCGTATGTATGTCATATATTATGGTATTCAGATTTTACAAAAAAGCCATACCTACTAATAGTAATTTACATACAAAATCAAATAAAACAATCCATTACAGACACGTAATGATCACAAATTACATCAAAAATAAATATATTCTGTGATAACTAAAGAAAAATAGTAATAATATAAATATTTCTGTTTTTTTATAAAAAAAAATTATTAAATTTAAAAAAAAATTTCTCAACTGAGCGTCGAACCTAGAATTCTTTCTTCCTGACCATATTCCTTAACTACTGATCCATAATTTCATTTAATGACCGTGCGTTAAAGAGTGTGTTAAGCACTGAGCGTTACGCACAGTCAGTCAGTCAGTCAGTCAGTCAGTCAGTCAGTCAGTCAGTCAGGAACAGATTTGCGTAAATATATATATGATTTTATTTTTTTTTTATTTTATTTTTATTTTCAATTTAATACAAGTAAAGTACAAAGATGTAAAGAAAGACAGCAGAACTTAACTAAATGAAAAAGTAAGAAATAGTCAAACAGAGCAGGAAATAAGGAAAAAATATTACGAATTAAAAATTGGTATTAAAATTAAATGTATAAAAATATAGTAAAGAATTAGAAATATTAAGAATTTCATATATTAAGAATTAAGCGGACGCTAGCGGAGCATATAAGCCGGCGTCTGGCCGGATTCCGGTTCTTGGTTTTTGAGTCGTGGGAGTGATGAGAAGCGAGTTTTGTTTTGAAAAAGAAATAGGAGAAAAGTTATTTGAAAAGGAGCGGGTTTTCTTTGAGAAAGAAGTGATAGGTGTGTGAAATTATTAGATTGTGTTGAGGAATCTTAGGATTGGAAAATAGAAAGAAAACGCGTGGGGTTTGAGTCCTTAGGATATTTAGAATGAAAAAAATGAGTGGATAGGATTGAACCTAATATCCCAAATTCAGACTAATAAGGGTGATAACGAACTACTTTTTGTAAAGATCGAAGTGAATTCAAGGACTATAAGTGCGCTTCTTAAGTGAAGATTCCAAATTCAGACTTATGAAAGAAGATAATGAACTAATCTTTGTAAAGATCGAAGTGAATTCAAAGACTACAAATGTACCTCCTACGTCTGAAATCAAAGAAGGTGAAAATTCTTAACTCACAGTAATAAGGGTGGTAACGAACTAATTTTGTAAGGATGAAAGTGAATTCAAAGACTATAACTGTGCCTCCTAAGTGAGGATCCAGGATTCAGACTCATAAAAGATGATAATGGACTAATTTTTGTAAAGATCGAAGTGAATTCAAAGACTGATCGTTGAGGGTCAAGGAAGTGGCTACGTCGACAAATTGAGCCACGACTTTCTCTCGTTCATGTGAAAGTAACCATCGCAATCGAAGGTAATCGGGCCGAGAAGACGTTGGAGATGCAGAGCATCACCTTGTCAATGGTTGAAAGCGAGAGGACGAACACAAGAGGGCCAGCGGCAGGAGCCGTAAATCGTCCCGCCAAATTAAGATAAGTGGTTAGATTAAGTCTAGGATCACAAGATTTTTTTAAAGATAGTATTTTCTAATAGATGGAATGGAGTAATAAACGGTAAAGTAATCAACCTTTCTTTGGAAACGTGTAAGTTAGTTAAGAGTTACGAACATAGCTAGTCAAGTAGGAATTGTAGAAGCATAGGCAAGTGAAAATACAAACGCTGGTTCATGTTTTTCACCTGGTTTATTTGGCTATGGAGTCTATAAATGTAACTTCTCAGGATGGTGTGGGGTTTGTAGCCATAAGAGAATTAGTGTCCGAACAATATTAGGGATGGCAGAAAATCACCGATGAGATGTATTTGGTCTTTGTCAGTTGCAGAATTGATCAGGGAATCTAACACATTTGAGAGCTGCAAGAATACTGTTTCGTCGGATCTTGGGGAAATATAGGTGGTAATCAGGACAATGTTAAACATGGGGTAACAAATTTTAATTGAGAGGAGTTCAAGGGGTTCACAGGAACGAGTAGGTATAATTTAAGCGTTGACAGAGCGATTAAAACACCGCCTTCCCGTCGGTTAGGATCCCCGAGACAGCGGTCCTTACGAAATAGTGTGTGGTCGTGATCTAGTATCTCTTGGTCATGGATCTTAGAGCAGAGCCAGGTTTCAGTGAGGGAGATGATATCGTGGGGTAGAGAATGGGACGAGCGGAAACTTGAGTGTGTTTTGGTAGTAGGTAGAAAGGGAAGGCGATTTTTTGCTGGCGAGGAAGATGGTGGAGATGTTAACGGAGTAGCAGGACCAGCTCTGCCAGAAGGGTGTTACCCTGAGGAAGGAACTCTTTGATGAACTCATCTTTAGGCCAATTGAGTTTGGAGAGTATACGTTCAAAGAGAGTGGGTGTTGGGTGTTGGTTATTTGTTTAGTTTTCTATATTTTATTTGCCATACAAACTTCCCTTGAACCCAACTCTTATTACTATCTATTTACTAATTTCCATAAAAATTTACTTATTCCAAGTTATACCCTAAGATCCTTACTTCGGTAGTGCTGCCATGCCCGTCTTCTTCTGGTAGCGATAATTCCTACGGCTCATTTTCAGTCGGTTAATTCTGTGGCTGGCTTCGCGTTTCTGCTCCTTCGTAGTCGCCAGTATCAGCTCCCTTTGAGCCTCTTGGAGCTGCCTCTGGTAGCATGCCTCGACTCCGGAACGGGGTTTCTTCGGGGGACGTTTATCGGCTATTGCGTCGAATTAAGGTGACTTAGCTTGTCGTCGACGATATTCCTCCAAGGATATCGGTCTCGGTCCCACTGCAGGGTCCCTTAGAGCTTCTCGAAGCTGGTTTTCCTCTGCTACCTTCATTTGTCGTCGGATTAATGCCTGCTGCCTTCGAGGGCTGTTCAGGTCTTTGGGTAGCCGATAACTTGATCGGGTTACCCTTCTTGTCTTGTTATGAACGGGGCTTGTTGTTGACTCTCGTTGGAGGTGGCTGGATTTCTCTAATCTTCGGGAACGGCTTAAGGAACGGGTTGAGTGTATCACTGACTTCCTGTAGATTGTGTCTCATTATTTATAGTATGATTGCACCACCTGTTAGTTTATTTTGTCAATCAATCAATACCATATTGATTGATTTGTCATATTAGTATCTATATTGGCACATTGTTCTCTATAGGTGCAGAAGTAGCAAAACTCCCTTTTGCCATTTCATCAGGTGATCGACCCGAAACGGACCGGGGTCAGCTATTTCCGAGGTAAGTGACCGAGAGTGTTTGGCCATTTTCAGCGAAAATGCTTAATTTTCTCTATACGAGGTCAGTGGCCGAAAGAACTTTCGAACTTTCGTACATATGGTGACTCGCTTCCAATCTCATTTTCATTTGTTTTCATGTGAAGGTGGGATCATAAGGTAATATGAGTGTCTGAGGTTAGTGTGGTTAGTTGAGTGTGGTGTGGAAGTATGGTGGGATGGGTCTCGGGTTAATGTGGTGTGTTTGATCTAAGGTTAGGAGCTCGGGTGGGGTCGTCACTTTGGATGTACCTTTGGCTTAAATTGGTGAGATTTGGTTAGTGTGGGTATTTTCTTATATAGGCCACAGATAGCATTCTAGATGTTTATCGGCCGTAGTATTTTTCAGTCACAACATTCTTCCCCTCTTTAGAGGAGCTCCCCCCAGCCATAGGTGTTTATTGTATATATATATATATTATTATATAAAATTTTTTTTTCATAATGTAAGATCTATATTCCTAACTTGTTACAATTGGTTGAACTTAATTAAACTTCACATAGTATTTTTTGTATTGATTTTACATAGTATTTTTTGTTTGAAAAACTAATTTTACTGCATGAACATAGGGTTAAAGATTTAACTTAGTTAATTTAAAGTTACAATTTAATTTTATGTTCTATTTTCGGTTTCTTTCAACTTTACATCTTCATTTGAATCAACTACTCTAGGGCTATAGAAGTAAATGTTAGATATATTTTATATATTCTTAATTCCCCAAATAACAAACAAAGTATTGATCCTACTTTTTATCTCTCCTACTTTTTATCTTTTTATCTTACATACATTACATTACCTAAGGTTACATATTATCTGAAAATATATATTTATTTCACAATATTTAATGATAGATTGCTTTAATCCTATCCTATATTTGTTATACCAGTATATGGTGGTTTTGTTTCAACGACATCTCGTGCCGCTGTCTCGTCACTGTTGGCCATTGTTGAGCGCAGACTCTTTTGCCTGTGCTTTAATGCAATTAGTTGAGGTGTTACACCTCTAACTAACCCTTTTTGACTCCTTTTCAAAAGGGGGAAGGTTTGTAAAGCAAATCAAGGTGTTACACCAAAACTTGTGTTGAAGTGTGCAAAGGTCTTAGACCGATACACGATCGATGAGGAAGGAGTGAAAGGCTTTGCTTCTTATTAACAACTGAACCTTTATTTAATTTGGCGAGATTCTTATACATGAAAAATGCTTACCTTAGCAAATTGGCTCCTTGGATACTAAGAATATTTTGTTTGTACGCAATTTGCCACAGGTAAGTAGTAACTAGAGTAGGAACTGATTTCATCGTCGAAATAGTTGAATTTTAATAATAAGCAAAATTGACTCAGCTATTTCGACGATGAATGAAAGCATGCTCGGTTCATTTTTCTTTCTGGAAGACGCTGACGAGGCTTGGTCGATGGCACCTGTAGTAAAACGATCCCATCGGTCAAGGTGTGATGACGAAGGTAAGTGCGGTACAATGCGGTAAAATATTTTTAGTCAGTGAGGAACAGTGAGGTAAGAGATTTCTGAACAGCCATGTTTGCCGGGTATCGAAATTTGAAAAACTTTGGGTCCAGGAGGGGTCGGATACCAGTCCTTGTGCATTCGATATAGGGTTCCGTTATCTCGGGTTCGGTGCTCTCCGCGGGTCCTCCCTTGGGTTCGGTGGTCTCTTGCAATTCTCTTAACATTTGTCTTAGGTGTGTCGCTGGCTTCTCGTTTCTGCTCCTTCGTAGTCGCCAGTATCAGCTCCCTTTGAGCCTCTTGGAGCTGCCTCTGGTAGTATGCCTCGACTCCGGAACGGGGTTTCTTCGGGGGACGTTTATCGGCTATTGCGTCGGTTTTAGGTGACTTAGCGGCTTGTCGTCGACGATATTCCTCCAAGGATATCAGTCTCGGTCCCGCTGTAGGGTCCTTGAGAGCTTCTCGAAGCTGGTTTTCCTCTGCTACCTTCATTTGTCGTCGGATTAATGGCTGCTGCCTTCGAGGACTGTTCAGGTCATTGGGTAGCCGATAACTTGATCGGGTTACCCTTCTTGTCTTGTTATTAACGGGGCTTGTTGTTGACTCCTTGTTGACTCTCGTTGGAGGTGGCTGGATTTCTCTAATCTTCGGGAACGGCTTCAGGAACGGGTTGAGTGTATCACTGATTTCCGTTATTGTGTCTCATTATTTATAGTATGATTGCCCCACCTGTTAGTTTGATTTTGTCAATCAATCAATACCATATTGATTGATTTGGCTTATTAGTATCTATATTGGCACATTGTTCTCTATAGGTGCAGAAGTAGCAAAACTCCCTTTTGCCATTTCATCAGGTGATCGACCCGAAACGGACCAGGGTCAGCTATTTCCGAGGTAAGTGACCGAGAGTGTTTGGCCATTTTCAGCGAAAATGCTTAATTTTCTCTATACGAGGTCAGTGGCCGAACGAACTTTCGTACTTATGGAATTAGGTCACTGGGTGACTCGCTTCCATTCTCATTTTCATTTGTTTTCATGTGAAGGTGGGATCATAAGGTAAGGTGAGTGTCTGAGGTTAGTGTGGTTACTTGAGTGTAGTGTGGAAGTATGGTGGGATGGGTCTCGGGTTAATGTGGTGTGTTTGATCTAAGGTTAGGAGCTTGGGTGGGGACGTCAATTTGGATGTGGCTTTGGCTTAACTTGGTGAGATTTGGTTAGTGTGGGTATTTTCTTATGTAGGCCACAGATAGCATTCTAGATGTTTATCGGCCGTAGTATTTTTGAGTCACAACATTCCACTTATGGCTGGGGGGAACTTAATTAAACTTCACATAGTATTTTTTGTATTGATTTTACATAGTATTTTTTGTTTGAATAACTAATTTTAAGGTTAACGATTTAACTTAGTTAATTTAAAGTTACAATTTAATTTTATGTTCTATTTTCGGTTTCTTTCAACTTTACATCTTCATTTGAATCAACTACTCTAGGGCTATAGTAAATGTTAGATATATTTTATATATTCTTAATTCCCCAAATAACAAACATAAGTATTGATCCTACTTTTTATCTCTCCTACTTTTTATCTTTTTATCTTACATACATTAAATTACCTAAGGTTACATATTATCTGAGTACATATATCTATTTCACAATTTTTAATGATTGATTGCTTTAATCCTATCCTATATTTGTTATACCAGTATATGGTGGTTTTGTTTCTACGACATCTCGTGCCGCAGTCTCGTCACTGTTGGCCATGTTTTCCGGGTATCGAAATTTGAAGAACTTTTGGTCCAGGAGGGGTCGGATACCAGTCCTTGCGCATTCAATATAGGGTTCCGTTATCTCGGGTTCGGTGCTCTCCGCGGGTCCTACCTTGGGTTCGGTGGTCTCTTGCAATTCTCTTAACATTTGTCTTAGGTGAGTCGGTTTCGCTGTCATTATCTTCTTCTCTGTCCAAAATCCCGAGTTTCTCGATGCATTTGGCTGTTTCTGCTAGGACGTTATCTAATTCCTTTTGATCGTCGAGTCCGAGGCTGTCTCTCCTTTTTATTCCCTCTGGCGTTGGTTCGCTGCCGATGTGAGTTTGAGATGTTAGTAATTGTTGCCCTGTTTCTATTTAGTTTTCTTATTAGGTGTATGATGTCTAGTTCTAGCTTAGGTTCTACTTATTCTAGTTCCACTTTTTCTCGATGCTGGTTAATTTGCTGCGGCACTGTTTGTCGGGGTTTCTTTATTGTTTGTCTTCTCTGTTTGTATGATTTGGTCCCGCCTAGGTATCGTAATAGGTACCAATATGATGTTCACACTTGGTTTTCTGCAGTTTCTATGGGTGGTTCTTTGTTGGGCCACGTGCCTCCTTCCATAAATCTTTAGGCTAATCCACATTATCGCCATAACGAGGAGGCAGCTTGATATAGTTGTACCGATATTACTTTGTATGGATATTCGTTTTTCACGTGATTTTTCCACTATCTCCTGCTCTAGTTTGCCCACGGCCTTGCTTTCAGCTCTTAGGTTATCATTGAATGTAATTGGGTGGCGCATTTTTATCCCAGTCTTTCCGGTACTTCCCCGTTTCGGGGGTTGGTAACGAGAAAAATCGATGGATGGTACTGGATCTTCTTCTGGCTGGAATATTTTCATGGTGTGCATACTATCGGTCGTGTAGGATAGTGTAAACCCAGCTAGATTGTACACGCATTTTGCTTTCAACATGACTATTCCGAGTCCCTGAAGTAACTCCGTGTATTCCATAGTATGATATTGAGCAACTAGGGATGTGGTTCCTTGTAGCCAGTACAGCCAAGCATTCTCCTGATGCATGGGTACGATCATGTTTTTAGCTTCTTCCATTATGCGAAAAGTCCAAACATTAGTTTGTCCATTTGTCTCTCTTAATAATTCCGTAGGGCAATTTGTTCTAGTGGGATGAGTTCGGGTTGGTTGATTCCGATGACAGATTACGTATGGTTCGTTTATGGTTATGCATTGGAATCGGTAGTGCAATTCTTTCATACCGAAACTCAGTTGAGAGATGCTCGTGTTCATATAATATTCCACGTCCACGTCATACAGGAAGAATGTACTATCATTGGTAGGTACGGGCGTGGTGTATACTCGGTTTGTAGTGTACCGTACTGGGTTTACTAGGGGTATCCGTATTTGAACTAGTATTCCTAGTTCATTGAATTGACAATCGACTTTAGTGATTCGTTGTAAAATTGGGAAGTCTATGTTGGTTTCCTTCCCGTAATATATTTTGGTAACGTTATTGTACAACTCGCAGAATTGATGAGAAGGTATAAGCAGGGGGCTAAACTCCCTCTTGTTAATGGTTTCGGTTATGATGAATAAGTCAGTCACATCGAGGTATATTTACTGCAGTTCTCCTAATACTAGTATCATGATTTCATTTATATCTGTTCTCCTCTGCATGCTTTTCATTTCTTCGGTGTATTTTTGTGTTTCATTTTGCTCGCGGTTACTTACATATTTCATTAATCTTGTCACGGGTTTGCACGCAGGCCACGCGGCACGAAAAATAACAATCCATCGATTGATCGATTGAGTTTTCGATTGATTCGTCAATCAAGAATTATGCCTGGCAGATGACCACGCCTCGATCCTGACCTGCATGAATGGATCCGAAGTGATTCCATTCATGGGAAGGGACGAGATTAAAATAAACCGAATGCACGATTTCTGATTGACGAATCAATCAAAATCGGCACAAATGCAATCCCTCTAAGAGGAACAATTGCCCGAATGAGAGAGGGTTATTATCTCACTCGGACGATCGAGCCGCTACCTCGTCGGTGCCGCCTTTTTCTTTTGGTCCATTGTGACCCGAATACCTTACGGGATAAGCTGTACATCGAAACTCGTTGCACAATGCGTCAGTGAGTTCGAGGATGTTGAACATGGAAAAATTGTGCAATTGGTTTCGAAAATTGAATTTTAGAGACGCGAGTTTAGAATTTTGGTCTTCAAAATTTTAGAATTTTTGAAATTTCGGATCCCCGAGTAGCTCCATTACGGCATCTTCCTCGAACCTTCAACTCTAGGCTTGGAGTTGAATGACCGAGGAATGAGCCACGGACGAAGGGGATCAAGGTATAAAAAGGATGTTGAGTATGGGAAAGGGGCTTTTTGAGTTTTGAGGATCGAGTAGTGGAGGAGTTCTGGAACGGTGATAATTTGGAAGAAGGAAATTAAGTAAATTAAGTGGTGGAAGTGAAGTGATTAGGTTTTGGGAGTTATTTTATTGGGCGTGGAGCGGAGCAGGAAAAGTAATGTTGTGGATTGATGAAGAGAATTTTGGTCAATAGTTTTGGATCAGGGAGCTGAAGTAAGGTTGAATCGTTGCGGCTAGCGAATGAATACCGATCCTTGATGATTCGCCTCAAACGAATCAATGTGATGATTATTAACAATATTAAAAGTAGTTATAGTAACAGATAAAGCAATAGTGTAAGTCGACGTGGTGAAATTTGAACATTAAACAGTGAATAATTAACAAGACTGAATCGGGCGTTAAATAAATAACAAAGTACGAGTGACTTTGGATGAAGCTTTGAATGGACTTTGAAGAGATCAATAGCGATCACAAATCAAGGTGATAGTTAATAGTAATGATAATAACAATAATAATGAGCATAAGTGAGAAAACAATAGCGTAAGTCGACGGGGCGAAATTTGAACATTAAACAAAGTCGAAGTTACACAAAGTCAATTGAAGTTGAGTCGCCGCGACCAAGTGAAGAATTAATAATATTGACAATATTGAGTGAATAACAAATCACAAGTGACCCGGACGAGGGCAAGTGGACAAGGACAAGGGCCGAGAACCAGTGGAACCCAAGGCAAGCGATTCCGAGTGACGACGTTGCAGCAAAAGAGGAGCGAGAAGGAGCGTCGCGTAGAATAAGATAAGTCTATTTTTAAGGTTACTGTTAAGGTCAACTTTGTTGATGAATTCCGATAGAAGTCAGGTATATCTTAGATCAGTTGCATGTTAGGATAAGAGAAAACATGTATGAAAAAGTGTGAGGGATTGGCATTCGATTAAAGGAACTAAGGCATAAACACGTGGGTTTCTTCACTCCCGCTGGAATCACTCTTTCCACTTTCGTCACTGTTTCTTCCTTTTTGTTTCCTCGTATTTTCCTTTCTCTTGACCGACCCGGCGTGGGATTCTCGTTTTAACCACGATTGAGGCCGGGTGACTAGTCCTAAAACGAGTGGCGTCCACCCACGACTTTCTTCGCGGGCAAAAGGCCGGGTGAGTCACCCAACCTCCGAGGGGATCGGAGGCCTCTGTCGCAAGTGAATTTTTTGGCACGTGACAATCTTCCGCACCGATTGGTTGTATCGCCGAGTCATCTCCAGGTTTGTTTCATTCAACGTTTTGATGCTTGAGCGCACGACTGAGACCTGTTGTCTGGCCAGGTCTAGATTTTGCCGGTTCTCATTTTCTAGTTCTCCAATTTTTTGTGTATTTGCTCGGAATCATTATCATCCATAGTGCCGAACAGTGTCTTCATTGCTCTCCCCCCGAAATTAATGAGACCTCGTTTAGTTCGGTGTTTGAGGTTCATTGTTAGCTCTATCTTTTCTATGAGCTCGGTGATTTGGTTAGTTCGTTCTTGGAGAACGAAGGTCCAGTGATGGCACATGTCGCCTCAGAAGATGAAGGTGAACTCTTTTTGGGTGTCGCATAGTCGGGCGAGTGCCCTTTGGCTTTCTCCTAAGTATTTCAGCGAAGGTTCCCAAGTTGGTTTCGTGATACGCGTCAGCACAATCCAGTGATCCTGATAAATTTGGGCTGCTCCAATTGGTTCGAATACTACCCCTCGTAACTTGAAGGGGTGTATCTCAACTGGCGTTTGGGCTGTAATTATTGTGGCCAGCAAACAAATGTGGAGCAGCATGTTTAGCCTGAAACGATGAAGGGAAATTATTGTGGTGTCAGTTGAACAACTTTAATCGGTTGTTATCGGCCCTTCGTTTTTTGTTGCCTATCTGTATTGTCGTGTTTACTGGGCTATTTGTCGCTAGCACCATAAATGGTCCTAGCCAAAATTGCGTAAGTTTATTCTTTCGCGCCGCATTCTTGAGGAGCACCTCATCTCCCACGTGCACTTTGAGTGGGTATGTCTTTTGATCGTAGTATTCCTTTGAGAGGGCTTTGTTTTTCTCTATATTCTCCTTTGCGATTTGGTAGGTCTTCTGGAGTTTATTTCGCAATTTCAAATAGTAATTTTCGTGATCGTATATAGGATGGGGCTCTCTTTTTAGATTATTGGGTAGGGGGGCTGAGAACCCATATAGGCAGTCCATGGGGGTTAACTTTGTTGCAGTATGGACATTGTTATTTCGCACAAACATTGCTGCACGCAAATGTTCATCCCAGTTCGTCTGGTTCTCGTCAACGACACTCCTTAGATAATCCATTAAGGGTCTATGAGATCGTTCCAGGGCACCGTTCGTTTGAGGGTGATAAGCTGTTGTCTCCAGTTTATGAATTTTGAACAATTTGCACTCATGACGGAACATCTCCGAAGAGAAATTGGCTCCTCGGTCAGTGATCAATTTCCTCGGAATTCGGTAACGACTAATTATCTCGTACATTCTACATACGGAGCAAAACGGTGTCATTTGCCGTGTACGACATTCTGCCATCATGTGGCCCATTTTATTACAAAATTCACATCTCACTTGCCGCCTCTCTGGTCCTCCTCGAGCGAGGTTATTATTATATCTTCCTGTGTTGCCATTGGGGTAATAATTTCGTGGAGGACGGTGTGGTTGGGGCTGGTTGTACCTAGCGTTGCTGGATTCGAACCTATTTCTTGGTGGGTCCCGGCACTGTTCCGATTGGTATCCGATGGATTCCCGATTATCCATGCTATGGTTTATGTCTTGGCCTATTAGAGATACCTGTTGTCCTATTTCATGCCGACTCTGTGGTCCCACGTTCATACATTGTTCTGTTTGTTCTCGCTTCGTTATTTTCTGCCCCAATGCTTCAACTGTATTTTCGGATTCTTGTAATAAATAAAACTTGTAATTGGCATTAAGAATTCCAATTTTGAAGCAATGAATGCCCACATCCTCGATTTCGGTTTTGAGTCCTTCACCTCCGTTGGTGTTTTGGGCTTCCGCAGCTCTTTTACAAGCATTAATCAACGCTTTTAGCCGATTAAAATAACCGCATAGTTTTTCGTTTGGCAATTGTTGCACATTTCTTAACTGGTTATTTAGCGTGATGTAAGAGATCCCTTGTATTGAATTTGACCTCAGTGTAGCTATTATGTTTTCCAATGAGTCTCTTAGTCCTGACTGGACGGCATCCAATGCTTGTCCTCTCAGTCTTGTGGGCAGTAGTCTCACAAATAGAACCTGGTCCTGTGTGTCGAGCAGTGTGTCATACGCTATGCGTGCACAATTTGCGAATTCATTTACCTCACTTTCTTTACGTGGGCTATCTTCCCCCGTTAATATGGGCACGTTGATGTAAAGGACGTTGTTAACTAATGTCACATTTGCCATTTTATGTATACTGATTGTTTCTTTTTGTAACTTATGAATTAATTCTTAGTCCTTGCTCCCAGTTGGATCCGAGTGACCCCTATAATATTTTCTCCCGTTTCTTAGTTGCACCACTCCTGGTCTTTCCAGATTCGTGTTGGCTACTTCTGTCGGATCTTTTTGATCCTCTGTTTGCATTGGTGGGTTCCCATTTTCACCAATCTGATCCCCTTCGTTTGCGAACAATTCCTCCTCTGTATTTGTACTCTTAGTGAAGTAGGTGGGTTCGTGTTCTGGGCTCGTTTCATCCACCGTGTACGAATCTATTCTTTTCATGAATCTTTTCAAACTTATCTTCAAGGGTATCTTAGGTGTTGAGCGGGCCATAAATTTTCAATAGTGCTTCTAATTATTGTATTTTCCCCATAGTCTCTTTATAATCAATGGTCTAAATCGTAACTCCCTCTCAATGCCTTGTTGAGTCGTGGTTTGTGGTGCGTACGTTCGTAAGTGCGGCTGCGCCAATTAATGTTGGGTCCTTTTCTTTAGCTTGGAATTTTAATATTTTCCTTCTCAAAAGTCCAGATATTTGTTTAGTTTTCTATATTTTATTTGCCATACAAACTTCCATTGAACCCAACTCTTATTACTATCTATTTACATATTTGCTTATTCCAAATTATACACTTAGATCCTTACTTCGGTAGTGCTGCCATGCCCGTCTTCTTCTGGTGGCGATAATTCCTACGGCTCATTTTCAGTCGGTTAATTCTGTCGCTGGCTTCGCGTTTCTGCTCCTTCGTAGTCGCCAGTATCAGCTCCCTTTGAGCCTCTTGGAGCTGCCTCTAGTAGTATGCCTCGACTCCGGAACGGGGTTTCTTCGGGGGACGTTTATCGGCTATTGCGTCGGTTTTAGGTGACTTAGCGGCTTGTCGTCGACGATATTCCTCCAAGGATATCGATCTCGTTCCCGCTGTAGGGTCCTTTAGAGTTTCTCAAATCTGGTTTTCCTCTACTACCTTCATTTGTCGTCGGATTAATGCCTGCTGCTTTCGAGGGCTGTTCAGGTCTTTGGGTAGCCCATAACTTGATCGGATTACCCTTCTTGTCTTGTTATTAACGGGGTTTGTTGTTGACTCCTTGTTGACTCTCGTTGCAGGTGGCTGGATTTCTCTAATCTTCGGGAACGGCTTCAGGAACGGGTTGAGTGTATCACTGACTTATTTATAGTATGATTGCCCCACCTGTTAGTTTGATTTTGTCAATCAATCAATACCATATTGATTGATTTGGCATATTAGTATCTATATTGGCACATTGTTCTCTATAGGTGCAGAAGCAGCAAAACTCCCTTTTGCCATTTCATCAGGTGGTCGACCCGAAACGGACCTGGGTCAGCTATTTCCGAGGTAAGTGACCGAGAGTGTTTGGCCATTTGCAGCGAAAATGCTTAATTTTCTCTACATGAGGTAAGTGACCGAAAGTACTTTCGTACTTATGGAATAAGGTCACTGGGTGACTCGCTTCCATTCTCATTTTCATTTGTTTTCATGTGAAGGTGGGAATCATAAGGTAAGGTGAGTGTCTAATGTTAGTGTGGTTAGTTGAGTGTGGTGTGGAAGTATGGTGGGATGGGTCTCGGGTTAATGTGGTGTGTTTGATCTAAGGTTAGGAGTTTGGGTGGGGTCGTCAATTTGGATGTGGCTTTGGCTTAAATTGGTGAGATTTGGTTAGTGTGGGTATTTTCTTATGTAGGCCACAGATAGCATTCTAGATGTTTATCGGCCGTAGTATTTTTGAGTCACAACATGGGTGGTCCAGTGATTTTGAAAGAAAAGCAGCTTCCCTCCGAGACCTTAAGAACCTTTATATTGTTTTCGGCTACATCAAGCCCGATGACGTAAGTTATATGGCCAATGATGTCAGCCGTCAATGTAGACGGCACAAGCTCGGTCACAAAAATGGACCTCGTCTTGGGAACAGTTCTCAGAGTGCTTAGGAACATTATTGAGGATGTTAATCGATCGTTGTCAAGCCTAGTTCCATTTGCGGAGGCAGAATTGGAGGTGGTGTTAGGTGGTTGATCCTTAGGTGTGCATGGGACCAATTGCGAGCTTGTTGAAGGATGTTGCGAGGATGTTGAAGGGTAGGACACTCCACTGACAAGGGACCCGGCAGGCTCGTTATACCCGCTGGGTTTGACTGTCTTTGGGAAGACGAGGAGATGATAATTGGGATAGTAGGGGAGTATTAGGGGGGTAGGAGGTGCGCTCGTGGTCGGTCATACTGTAACATTGTTGACAGCATAAGCAGGACCAGTGGAAGCGTTAGCGCCCTTTTTTTCTTGTTAAGAGGAGAGGAGTGGATTGGCAAAGAAGCGACAGGACTAGCAGAGTTTGTAGGAAAGGGGAAATCAATACTTGCAGGGCAAGGCGGGGAGAATGTTGAGGCCAAGGCAGCTTTTCGAGATCTTGTAACCCTATCTGTTGAAGCAGGTATTGGAAGAGTTGCATGTGAGATTTTGGGAGGATCCTGCCGAGAGAGATCCACCGAAAGAAGATCGAGTCCGCTCAATGTATCAATCGCGGCTGTAAGCGCAGTTTGGATGCAGGATGATTCTGACAGCATGGAGGCAAGTCGACGCAAGTCCGAATCGATATCCAAGAGGCGGGAGGAGAGGACACGCAGAGTAAACCCACATCGCAAGCAATACCAGTAGACTCCAGGATCCGTAAACCAAAATTTCGGAAATGGGACACAATTTTCATTTTTTTAAATTTTCGTTTCCCTCACACAAACAGAATTTGTTTGAGTGTGTATATTCAAGGGTACAATTTATTCACGTACACGTAAATACATCCTAAAATTTCTATTTTTTGTGTTGGAAATGGAAATTTTTGTATGTGTTGGTAAATATGATTAAATGTAGGAATAAAATAATAAATTGAATTTAAAAAATAATAAAAAATCACTATTTTTCGAATACTTCCGGAAAATGGGAGATTTTTGAAACCTATGAATTAACTTTTGATAGTTATTAATGGTATTTACTTTTTGCTTAATTATTTGAATGAACTTGCATTAATAATGCTTTCATATTATTGTTATTATTCATAATTTTATATTATTTTTCTGAAAATGGTTACAATGATTGAAGGAAATGGAAAATTGTTCAAGTTTTTAATTTTATTATTATTGAGATAGATAGCATTTAATGGGCATTAAATATTATTTGAGTTTTAAATCTTTTTCAAAAATATTTATTCATATATTTATATGTAATTTTTCATATTTTGCTCGCTTTTCCGGAAATTATCCGCTTTTCTTATACATTAACAAAAAGTATCTCGATTATTTATATTGATAATTAAAAATTCAAACAAAAACAAAGACGAAAAATAGAAAACGGTGCATATATTTTAATTCCTTATTAATAACATATATTTAATAAGCAGTTAATGAGACAATGATAATTATTCGCTGTTATTTATATATTTTCGAAAAATATTTAGTTATTTAAGAACCTTAGGTATGTACTACTGGAAATAAAACATTATTATTATTTATATTCACATATTATTATATTAATAGATATGTTATTTTGTAATGTTATTATTGTTCATTTTTCCATAACACATGATGGAAAATGATTAATTTAATATATAAAAATTTGGGAAAGTGTGTATATGCGAAACAATTCATAGGTTTTTATGAAAAATAGCTAAACTTTGAAATGAATTGATATTTCTTTAATTAACATTTGCTAATTAATAATAACTTTTTGTTATCATGGGCTTGTATGTTTTTTATACTATTTACAACTTCAAATTTTTATTTACGATGATAACGAGTATTTATCTTAGTCATAAGACAATTTTGAATAACTCATTCAATTAATGGATCATTAGTACGAAATTTTATTAATTTATAAGAAAATTATCGAAAATCTGAATTTTGTTATATTTCCTTACTTTTATAGATATACTTTTCACAATAGAGAAAGGTGGTTTATGGAAAAAAGTTAGGAAATAACTAAATAATGGGGGTTGGTCATATATATGAAAACTCCGGGACGCTTAGTTTATCCGCTAATAGCAAAACACTGCTAAAAATTCAAAATTTGAATTTTATCATATAACCCAATTTTTGCCTACACAACTTCAAAAACTCAATTTAGAGAAAATTTGTTTCAAAAGAAAAGATAGAAAAAAGAAAAATCATGGGGGTCGGTCATAGATATGAACCCTCTAGGACACTTAGTTTAGCCGCTAGGAGAAAACAATTGTTATAAATTAAAAATCTGAAATTTGGCATATTTCCCAACATTTGTATGCACACCTTAAGAAAATCGATTTAGAGAAATGTGATTTATGAAAAAAGTTAGAAAATGTAGAAATAATGGGGGTGGGTTATACATATGAAGCCCCTAGGATCGTGAATTTAGCCGCTACGAGCAAAATCTGAATTTTATTATATTTCCCAATTTTGGTCTCCACACCTTTAAAAACTCATTTACAGAAAAATTCTGTAGCAAGAAAACCTAGCAAATAGAAAATTAAGGAGTCTGTCATACATATGAACCCTCTAGGAAGCTTGGTTTAGACGCTACGGGCAAAAAACCGCTGAAAATTCAAATTTTTTTCGGAAAAGCCCCCTAAAAATCGGAAGAAAATTGATTAATTTATGGTTTCCGGAAACTTTTATGTCTTGTAACCTGTAATTCATAAATAAACTTACCATTTTATATAATCTGCTAAAATTCGCTTGCTACGGGTTGAATGAACTAAAAGTCCTTTAACCCGAGCAGAGGGATTGTTGTTGTTGTTGGGAAACAAAATTCCATTCGAATTTTTGAAAAATTCGGTACTGAATTTATGTACCAACACAATGCCAACTACCCCTTTAGTAATTTGTGTAGCTACGTACATATATAACCGGTTTTGAATTTATTTCATAGAACATTGCGATCTATGAAATAAATTCAAAACCGGTTTTCACCCTAAGAAAAAATGAAAATTTGAAGAGAGCAAGCTCTTCACAGTTTCACATTCCCAACACCGATTTGGCAAAAGCTCCTGAAAAGAGCTTTCAAAATCGATTGCCAACTCGTTCTATGGGAATGAGACATCTGGATTGTCTGTGACAAAATAACTTCGAAGTATATGAGAGGACTCCCAAATATTTTCGTTTTATCAAACTGAATTGAATCGGCGGTTGTGCATCCCAGGTCAGTTTAAATAACAGAACTATCAGCTTGAGTAACTTTTTCACTTTGAGGATTGAACCAAATTCAAAGAAGAGTTGGGCAAAAACAGTTCACTTTGGGTGCAATGCCAAAAACATAAACTTCAGAAACTTTGCAATATGTTTATAATCATTAAATGTTTTGCCAAAATTAAATTGGATTTTATCAGTTTTATTAGTTACGGTATAACTCTCGGTTTGATCAGCTTCAAAGATTTAATGTTGATTTCATACAACATTCGCAAGCCGACAGAAATTACTAGTTACG
Source organism: Chrysops caecutiens (assembly GCA_963971475.1). Lineage (NCBI taxonomy): Eukaryota > Metazoa > Arthropoda > Insecta > Diptera > Tabanidae > Chrysops > Chrysops caecutiens. The sequence goes on along the minus strand of OZ020568.1, from coordinate 26,773,718 downwards.
ATGATTTATAGCTCAAAGACTTAGACAACTTTGCAGTTAAGTTTAAAGTACAGTAAAAATTTAATTTAGTTAATTAGTTCACTATTTTTTATCCATCGGCAGAGCTTTCAGGTTTCGTTGTTTACTACAAGAGCGCAGAAAACGAACTCGATCATGCCATTATATGGCCCATTCTTTTTCAAAAATTATATCCTGATCTGCGCCACGGCGTGTTGGTACTTCGATTTGTTGGGTACTTTTTCTGTGGCTATTGAATGCTTTCCAGAATGGTCTTAGAGTTGATTGTGTTGTGTGGTTGGTTTGTTTCTCCGCCATTGCTGGTTATTTGTATTTGGCCTTAATAGTAACGTTTGACCTCTTGCGTTGTACTGGTTGATTTACGCTTGCTGCTTACTTTGTTCGGTATTTTCAAGCCATATGTTCCATCCCAATCCTTCCAAGGGAATTTACTGCCTCTTGATGCAAATAAACTTTTTGGCTGGGATTTATAATTCCCATTTTGAAACAATGTAGGCCAAATTCTTTTATTTCGGCCCTTAAACCTTCTCCGCCATTAGCGTATTGTTCATCTTCTCCTTCCATGCAAGCATTGATCAGGTTTTTCACACGGTTAATAACTCAAATAATGTTTCTATTGGTAGTTGTTGCACACTTCTCAAATAGGTATTCAGGGTGATTTACGAGCTTGTCTGTTTTAATTTCGGTTTGAGTGTCGCAAACAAGTTATGTAATACGGCGTTTACACCGATCGAAATCTAGTAGATTAGGCGACTTGAGAAGATTTAGCCCGGAATCATGCTGAAACCTCCATGATTTATCATACATTTTCGAAATCTTCTCGGGAGTAGATTAATTCGAAATCCACACTAAATCACCTCAGTGGCACCATCTAGTGGTGATCATTTTTGCCATTTTACGTCCTTCAGCACAATTTAGTACTCTTTCGACATATCCCAAGTGAGTTCAATTGGTTGTTGCGCGCGATGTTTAATTTCATTATGTGGCGCGGTTTATTGATTTTGAAAATTTATATAAAATTTTAAATTTATTTAATAAAAAAAAATCAAAAGAGGTAAGGGAAGGCATGGACTATTCTCCAAGATAGTTTTGTAATAGATTTGAAGCAAAACAGATTCAAAAAACACTACAATTTCAGATGAAAAATGTCGAAGCACGTCGAAGTGTCAAACTAAATCTCCTCACTGGCGGTTTAAACGGGCGAGGAGATTTATCAAATCATCTCACGAAATCTACTAGATTTTGGTCGGTGTAAACGCGGTATAAGGAATCATTCATTCATACTTATTTCTACTTCCACGGCTGATCCTCTTAGTCGCGTTGATAATAGACTCTTATAATAGAAACTTGTCAAATGCGTTGTTCTGTGCTTTTGTAAGTGTCTCATAGCCAATAAGGGCGCAGTTTATGAATTCATTTATGGTGTCTTGTTTCTGTGGGTTGTTGTTGTTATTATTTAATGCTGGGGGAAGGACTTTCCGAAAGGTCCTTGGGCACTTTCCCGTGAAAGTACTTCATTCTTCCAAAATAGTCAAGCAAGACTGCGTACCATACCGACATATTACTTTGTCTTTCCCCGGACTTTGCTATTATTTGAGCTCGCTGGTTCCTTTCAACTGCTGCGGTAACAGACGGTATTAACAGATCGAATCTGGTTCGTAAGGTACGTTTATACATTAACTGCGCTGGACTTTTACCTGTAGTATAATGTTCGATGTTTCGGTAGGTGATTAAAAACATGCTTATAGCGGTTTCGGGCGTCCCCCTTTCATAATTTTTTTAACTTTGTTTTTAAACGTTCCGACGAAATTTTCGGCCGCGCCGTTTGTGGCTGGGTGATAAGGTGGTAAGACTTAAACATTCGTCCATTTTCCTCTGATTGTCTGCTGGCGCAAAAGATAGTCCTTCCGGAATTTTCTTATATCGGTACACACCTTTATGCGTGACTACCGTTAAAAAGTCAAATTTAATGCGATTGGACGAGCGCCTTCTTGTAGGTAACTCTTAGTTTTGTTATGTAATTTCTACATTTCAACTCTTGAAATGTAGAGTTTCATCTGTAATAATGTTTATTTGTGTTGGTTTGCCTGTGAGGTTCTTTCGAACCGTGTTCAGGACGCTGGAGATATGGGGAGTTTAGCCCGCTTTACCTCATGATAGATTATTCTTTGCCCTGTTAGGCCTCAAGGCCATGTCAGGTTGTTGAGGGTATATGGCCTTACGGCCAAGTTACCCGAGTCAATGAAACACACTCGTTCGAGGAGCCGTAGTGTATTTCTGACTAACTTCTGTACATTTTTGGACCTTAATTTATACTTAAATCTAGCTTACTCACTACTTTTCCCTACTTCTTATTTTCCTAGAACTTATTCTGGTGAAATGCAATTTCCGTCGATTAGGTCATTGATTGGGAATTATTGAAACCGATCAATGTTCCAATCGACGTTGACCTAATTTCATTTTCATAAATTTTCTTGAGTCAGCATTTCTGCTGACTCAGGTGTAAATATTTTTAAAATATTTGATGACATTCCCAAGGGTTAATGCCCTTATCGAAGGTCATGGTTCCCTTCAAAGGAACCCAAATTTTGGTTCCTAACATTCCTCCCGCCTTTGGAAAATTCTCCCCAATATTTTTTTCATTAGGTAGTAGGTAAAATATTTACATTTATATATAATTATTCCAGTTTCTCAGTTATTTTTTTTTTCTTATTTTTTGTTTTAGCACTTCTGTTTACAGTGGATGATTTAAATTTAAAATGCTTAACATAAATTCGTGGTTCTTACACAAATTGTTCCTTGAAAAATTTTTTATGTTATTATATGTAGGTCTTATGAATAATCTTTTTAACAATTTTTGCACATTTTCCAAAAGTTTTCGATTAAGTTTCATTATTACTTGCTATCTTTATCTAATTGCCATTCGTTTATACTGGATATTCCGGTATTAAAATATTAACTTGCTCGTAGTGAAAAATCTTAAGTTTTGCATCTGAGTTACCTTCCTCAATCTTAAGGCTAACGTTGTTTTACACTAATGTTTTTTTTTACATTACAGATTATACATTAGATTTACCTGTTATGGGTGCTAATCATACATTCGCATTACATCCAATTCTAAAGCTATGGTTACATGAAATAAATTTGAATTTACAATTATAGTTTTAATTATGGTTACATCAAAAGATTTTACATCTGTAAGCTAGTACTTTGGTTTTTACTCTTCGTGTATTTAACTTTAAGCGATTTATGTTGATTCTTCGTTGGATCTTTTTTCTTAAAGATGCTGTCCCACAGATGACGTCTATACTGGAGTTTATTCCGTTTTTGGAGCGATCGCGTTGGGTGGAGGAGGTGTTATCTTCATAGTAGATGTTGTTCTTTCTGCGTCTTCGTTCATGTAACTTTATTGTTATCCGATGGTAGCTGTTTATGGGACTGAGCACAGAACTGTGACATTGGTTCCCCGTCTGGTCTGGTATATTGTCTATCCTAGGCAGTGGGTTTACCATTCCTTCTGTTACTTTTATTCGGCATAGCATCTGGCCATCAGGTCCTTATTTTGGGACTGCTAACAATAACGTGATCTTATGGTTTCTGCTGGTCACTAAGTTATTTTCTTTTTCTCTCTTCTTGTGTTTGTTGGTATGTCTTTTTATGATTTTTGTTTTTATTGTTTCAATTTCTTTTTCCTTATCTAATCCTTGTTTACTTCTATTGTTTAGTTTAATATTTTACTCCGCGTCTAAATTTTCAATTTTCTTTTTCACATTAAATTCTCTTTTCTTCATTTTATTCTCTTTACATGTATACATTTTTACCTCCTTTCTGTCCATTGTTTCTTTTTCGCGTTTATTTATTTAGTTGTACCCTTTATATAAATAAATTTTTTTTTTTGTTTTACTTCTTTGGGATATACTTCCTTGTTTTGTATTGGGCCCGTTTCTCCACTACAATGTGTTTCTAGGAGTATTTTCACCTACCAAAACGTGCGAGTCTTGGAAACTTAGGTGACCGTCATATTTGCGAGTATGACGTGGAACTTATTTGGAAACATTTTCACCTACCAAAACGTGCGAGTCTTGGAAACTTAGGTGACCGTCATATTTGCGAGTATGACGTGGAACTTATTTGGAAACATTTTCACCTACCAAAACGTGCGAGTCTTGGAAACTTAGGTGACTCTTCCCGGCACGCACTGTGACCTTTAATTTCGTGCTCTGTACCTATTTCGAAGAGGTTGCGAAGTTCAGTTTCGAGTTGCTTGACGTCATTGAGGCTCTTTCTTGTCCTCCATGTTTTTCCCATGTACGAAGCTGTAGTACACTCCGCAGTTTGCGAGCCGCGGTAATATAAGTGTCTTACTTCGATGGTCTCACGTTGGGCAGTTATTTAATCCCATTGCAATAACATCTGCACATCATTATATTGGTAGCCAGGCCTTCTACATAAGTTGTATACTGCAAGTATGTTCCTAGTATCTCATGTGCTTTTTACATCTATATTTATCTTTTACATTTAGATTTTCCTTTTACATTTATATTTTCCTCTTTAATAAATACACGTCTTACAGGATTTAAGTTTTATCAATTTTTTTTTTCTTTCTCTTTTATTTTTGTATTCTGCATGTTAATTTAAAAGGATAAATAATTTCATAGTCAATATCAAATTTTCATAGTTGGGGATAATTTAAAGATTCTCTTTTAGATTTCAATCTTCGTTTGAGTTATATAGATATCTTTATCTATTACTAGTTGAACCATATTCTTTGTTATGTAATATATTTGTTTTCTTACTACGCTTTGAAGTTCTGTTTTATGACAATATGACTATTTATCTATTATATATATTTTTTCTTTTGTTCTTATACTTCAATTACATAATTCATTTGGTATCTCCGAGAAGAACTAACCAGTTACAATTTTTAGTTATCAATTCCAAAAAATTAAGAGAGACACTCATATTGATCTCTTACTTCACTCATATTATTTTTTAGTAGAGTAGAACTTTACGATAAAATTTGGAATTTAGTACGATAGAAACTTTTATACAAAAATGTTATGCAACCAATCGAGTACAATGCGCTCAATTTAAAAACATATTTTACAATGTTTTTCGTTTAGACATGTTTTCTTTTTAATTTAAGTTGACAATATTTTACGTTAAAGTTAATATGAGCTGCAAATCAGTTAATCTTTTGGCTTTTAATATATGAGCAACTGGCTTTCAATTTTTATACTTTACAATGTTTCAACTTCACACATTAATAATTTACCATTTTTTTCAATCTTCATATTAATTTATGTAAATATTCCGACTTTTAATTCAAATTGACAATACTTTTGGTTAAAGCAGGTTCCTTTGACCACGATACCAAATTGTATACAAAAATACCATTTAAAAGAATTAACTTCCATTACTTTTCAATTTGCATATTTTAAAATATTTTCCATTTAACAAGTCAATAATTTACATATTAATTTAAATATTTATACATTTTAATTTGAATTCATAATATTTTTCGTTAATATTATTTTATTATTGAGCTGCGAATCGATTTGTCGAAGCTTCTACTTGGCTCCTTCCCCCTTTAATTCACGTTCCCCCGTTTCAGCTTCTACATGTTCATCTTCAGGCCATCCGTCGTTTCTGTGTCCAGTGTATCTTTCGCTTGCTTGCACTTCAAATTGTGTTTCGTCGTTGCCTAGTGGGTTGTAAGTGTAGGTCCGTGGTTACGGCTGCGCCAAAATGTTATGTAAATTCTACATTTCAACTCTTGAAATGTAGAATTTCATCTAGAATAATGTTTATTTGTGTTGGTTTGCCTGTGAGGTTCTTTCGAACCGTGTTCAGGACGCTGGAGATATGGGGAGTTTAGCCCGCTTTACCTCATGATAGATTATTCTTTTCCATGTTAGGCCTCGAGGCCATGTCAGGTTGTTGAGGGTATATGGCCTTACGGCCAAGTTACCCGAGTCAATGAAACACACTCGTTCGAGGAGCCGTAGTGTATTTCTGACTAACTTCTGTACATTTTTGGACCTTAATTTATACTTCAATCTAGCTTACTCACTACTTTTCCCTACTTCTTATTTTCCTAGAACTTATTCTGGTGAAATGCAATTTCCGTCGATTAGGTCATTGATTGGGAATTATTGAAACCGATCAATGTTCCAATCGACGTTGACCTAATTTCATTTTCATAAATTTTCTTGAGTCAGCATTTCTGCTGACTTTGGCGAAAATTCCACACGCTTAAATTTTTCCGGAGTCAGCGGAAATGCCGACTCGGAAAAATATTTTTTAAAAACTACATTTTTACCTGAGTCAGCAGAAATGCTGACTCAGGTGTAAATATTTTTAAAATATTTGATGACCTTCCCAAGGGTTAATGCCCTTATGGAAGGTCATGGTTCCCTTCAAAGGAACCCAAATTTTGGTTCCTAACAGTTTTACTTTTCTTGTACAGTCCCCGTTTATCATTGAATAATTCTTTGTACAGTGCTGTGAAAAAATATAGACTCATATCTAATTTTCAAGATTTTATGTGAAAATGAGCACATGTTTCTAAATAGTGTTTCATTAAATGTATGCCACAATCAAAGAAAACTATTGGTATATATGAACTTTTCCTTTCTTCATTAAATTAGATTTGAAAATTAAGAAAATTTATGCAGCCAAATGGTAGTTTTGATAATTATAAACTCAGTGCATTCATAAGGTAAATGTTTTATTAATATTCCGTCCATTTTAAATGACATCGATTAGTCTACTGGGTATACTATCAACTAATTTTTTTACTATCAAGCTTTTAATATTTTCGACCAAATTTCGGACCAACTAGTCTGCGGCCTTTGTTTGAGTTGCAAAATATTATTGATCTCTGGTTTTCCCTGATGATAAATTTTTCTGGTTAGGATCCCCCAAAGATTTTCAATCGGATTTAAATCCGGAATGTGGAATTATTGGAGCGTTGTCCTGTTGAAAAATTATATTTTCGTCTTCAATAATGGTAAAGAACGGTAAGAGATGATCGTGCAACATCTCTTGATAATTAACAGCATTCATTCGACTACTACAATAGGCCAATTCTGTCTTGAAATCAGCAGTGATACCGCCCCAGACCATGATAGATCCATCTCCATTAGCTCGACGTGATATTATTTTCCGATCAAATCTTAAATCATGCCAATAATGTTATGAAAACTCGTCGTACTTATTTTTTTTTTTTCATAACAAAGGATCGAGGAGTGCTCTATAGAGAAATTCACTCGTCCCCTTACGATTTGCACGCAAAAAAAAACAAATTTAATTTCACTTTTATTTTCTTTTTTTCTTAACTCTTAGTTGTAATTAAATTGTTAACTTCATTTCAACATATTTTCGAATTCAAGACAAGTTCTCTTTTGATTATTTATTTCACTTTGAATTTCTTTACTTCTTATCACGTAGTTTTAATTTTATTTAATTCTAAACTTTATTTCAACATATTTTCAATGTAAGTTCTCTTTTAATCTTGTTGTTTCACTTTGAATTTCTTTATTTCCTAACTCATAGTTGTAATGTTATTGAATTCTTAATTTTATTTCAGTATATTTTCAATGTAAATTCTCTTTTAATTTTTCATGTTTCAATTTTCGCTGAAAACAAAAAAAACAATTCGAGTTAATAACAATAGAAAAAAATAGCAAAACAATAACCAAATGAGATTGAATGAAATGAAATTGACTAAACGGAAAGAAACAATAAACAAAAGAATAAATTCAAAAAAATTTGGAATAAGTTATAAACTAATAACAGTGAAATATTTGAAATAAAAATAAGATACAGTGAAAATTTTATGAGTGACATATTGTTCAGTTTTATCAAAACACAAACGCATTTTTGGAAACGGAATTTTTGTGGATTTGCATGTTAAATCAAGGAGGATTCTGTTTGAGTTACATTCGAAAACGGGGTGAGATTAGATTTTAAAAGTTCAATGTGATTGTCATAATGGAGGAGACTTACTTTAAATGTTGCAAAACAAAAAAAGCTGGAAATTTCGTATGTATCAATTGTGGTGCGATTTACCACAAGTCATGTATGGATAGAGCTCGAAATATCTCCTTTATTGACGGTACACGTGTTCTTTGTTGTACGAAAGTATTCGAAAATGACTCTTCGCTCCTTGCTCACGTCAAAAATGAGCTCGAACTTTCAAAAAAACTCCTTGGTGAAATGGAAAAGCTAAATTTTTTGCTTGAAAAAAAAATCTGTGATCTTAAACGCAACTTGAGTAAAATAAGTGACATTTCATACGCCAAAGTTCTTTCTCACCAAAAAAAGGTGCCACCGATTATCATAAAACCGATCAAACAAACACAAAAGGGTACTATAATCTGAAAGATTAAGTCACAGGTTAACATACAAGACTTGAACATCTCGGTCGACACTCTTAAAGAAGTAAAAAACTGTTCGGTAACGATTAAGTGCAATAATGTAGAGAACAATGAAACGATGGTCAGAGAGATTCAGAAAATATCAAACTTGAATTGTGAAGTCAAAACGCTGAATTTGAGATAACCGCGAGTCAAAGTAGTGGAGGTTTGTGAAGACCTAGACCCTGAAACTCTTTCAGACCAAATGCTGTCCCAAAACTTTGAAACTGCCGTTCCTGATGACTTGAAAATCATTTACATTCAGAAAAACAACAGTAGCATCTTTGTCGAACTAACGCCGAAGTTGTATGATGCGACGATGCGCAACAGAACACTCTATGTGGGATGGCAGCATTGCCGCGTGTAATAACAATATTAACAATATTAATATAATTACGCAACTTTAACAATATTCTTATATATAATTAATTATGATAGTAAACCAAATAAATAATCAAGTTGATGAAATAGTAACACTAGAATGTGACACTTTGTCGCGATTAGATGAATAAGTAACTGAAAAAAATGGTTTTCTTATACTACATTTAAATATGAGAAGTTTAAATAAAAACCTTGAAAATTTGCAAGTTGCGATCAAATCGATGAAAAAAATGGCTGATATTATTGTATGTACTGAAACACCCAAAATTGTACTTCCACATTTTTATGAAAAAGAAAATTATTGTTTTTATTTTATAAATAGTGAAATTAATAGATGCGACGGTACCTGTATTCACGTATCAGATGAGATACAACACAGAAATGAAATTATTTCTGTAGGCAAAATAAAAGCTTTATTTACTGAATTAAATTTGGATAATAATAAATTTTATATAACGTCGCTATATAGATTTACTTACGAGAACATTTGTTAGAAAATAGAACTTTAAAAAATCATATAGTAATCCGTGACATATATATAGATATACTATTAGAGAACGTTCATGTTGATGAGTATCTAACGAACTATTAAGAACTTGGTTACCAATCGTTTATTAATGTACCAACTAGAATTGCTGCGAATCAATGCCCTTCTTGTCTGGATCATATATTTGCAAAACTACCTTGTGATGAATATGTTAAGCCTATTGTTTATGATATCTTAGTACTTGACTGTTTCTTGAAAAAACTGTCAGTTCAGGGCACTCAAAATATAAAGCGGCTCGTCAATCTAAAATCAACAACGAAATATTGTGTAGCATTTCGAACTTAGGAAAATGGCATGAAGTAGTTAACGAAACTGATATCAATATTGCGGTGGATAATTTTATTGACAAATTGCAATCTCATACCATTTCAGCAGCTCAAACTTATACTTATAGTAACAAAAACGCGATGCGAAAAGGATGGATGAATAGAGACTTGATTAAATATTGCAAAATTAAAGACAAACTACACAAAGATCATAAAAAAGATCCTGGTAATATGACGTTGAAAAATAAATATTTGTCGTAAGAACGAATTAAAAAACGAAATTCGAGTTTCAAAAATTAAGTACAATGACTGACTTATTCATGATATTTCTAATGATAAAAGGAAACTCTGGGGTTTTGTAAATTCAAAAATTAAAGGTAAAAAATCCGATCGTTTCGAAATAGAAAAAATTCAAGTTAATGAAACAACAACGTATGTTGAAAACAAAAAAGATATTGCAAATGAGTTTAACCTATTTTTTTCCTCGGTGGGCCCTGAAATGGCTAAGAAATTTGACAACGTCCCTATTCAACCTGTTGATAACCAACAATTTACAATTCAAGACTCTATTTTTTTAAATCCTGCCACTGAAGCAGAAATTTTAAAAGTCATCACACAATTAAATAGCAACAAAGCGTTCGGTATTGACGGCATTCGAGCAAAAACTCTAAAGTCAGTTTCTTATTGGATAAGTAAGCCTCTAACTTACATTATGAATCGTTGTTTAGAACTTGGAATTTTTCCTGACCAATTTAAAAAACCCGAAATTGTACCGATATTCAAATCGAGTGATAAGAATAAAACAACTAATTACCGTCCAATTTCACTTATATCTAACTTTGCGAAAATATTAGAGAAATTACTAAAAACGAGAATTAATAATTATATAGATAAGCATAAAATTATTAGTCAAAATCAATACGGTTTCCAGACTGGAAAAAGTACTGATGATGCACTTGTTAAGGTATTTGATGAAGTTCATAATGCAAAGTAAAACAACACTTTGTGTGGCAATATTTTTAGACCTTGCAAAAGCGTTTGATACAGTAAATCATAAGTTTTTATCACAAAAGCTTGATGCACTAGGTTTTAGAGGTAAAGCGCATGATCTCCTACGTAGTTACCTAACGAATCGGAAGCAATTTTGTCAAGATAGACGATGTATTTAGTGATGAGATGCGTGTGTGCTGCGGTGTTCCGCAGGGTACGATACTAGGTCCCATCTTATTCATCCTGTATATCAACAGTATGCTTTTGATGGACCAAATTGCGAAATTGTATCTTTTGCAGATGACACAGTATTAATTGTCAAAGGAGAGACGTGGGAACAAGCGATAACAACTGCCAATGTGATGATGAACAAAATAAAGAAATGGTTATCCCAGAACCACCTCTCTCTTAATGTAGACAAAACGGTATATATGACATTAGGTAGTTACAGAAATAGTTTACCGCTTAATACAAATATTACAATACATGCTTTGAATTGTGATCCACGTAGATGCGATTGTTCGCAGTTAAAACGAGTATCACATACTAAGTATTTAGGTGTTATAGTAGATTCGAATTTAAATTGAACAGAACACGTCAAAAAAGAAGTACAAAAATCTCGATTTATAATTTACCTCGTTTATAAATTGAAACCGATTCTTACGAGCAAACAATTGTTAACGATTTATTATGGTTTATTCTGGTCAATTGTAACGAATGGCATCATTGTATGAGGAGGCACTGATGATGCGTCAATAAGTCCACTTCTTACTATGCAAAAAAACTAGTCAAACTGATATTTAATAAACCGCCATTTTACTCATCGGACGATTTATATAAAGAACAATGTATTATAAGTGTGAGAAATCTATCTTTCGAAATTTTAGATCACTACAATACGCGTATAAACAGTTGAGAGGAAACTGATCGAGACGCCGAATTGTTCAAGCTCCTAAAGTGCTTAAAAAAATCGACAGGCGAAATCATAAATATATTGGTAACAAAACTTTCAATTGACTTCCTGATGAGCTAAACGAAAAGCAAATTTCGAGTTCAATTAAAGCCAAATTGATAAGAAAGTGGATTATTGACCTATTACCTCCAAGTATTAAAGGTTTATTCCATCCAGATATGTAATAATATAGAAACTTAGCTTTATTGTACCTACGATTTAAATTGTTTTCTTTTCTTCAATTTATTTTGTTGTGTATATTTTTTTTTTTTTATAATATAGAATTGTTTTATATAGTTTATTTGAGAGAACATTGTGATATTAAAATAATTAGACAAACTAAGCAGGTCCGCGCACGGGATAATTGCCTTCTGCGGAGATATTGTTATTTGTATTGTGTTAATCGAGAAACAGGTTGCCCTTTATCCTGGCCATAGACCGGGCGGACTGAGTAACCCAATCTTATGACCGGGGTACAAGGGTTACTACTTTATTTTGTGATCTCGCTTTAACTATGTGAAGAATATCTGTAAATTTTATTACACCTGTTAAATAAATAAATAAATAAAATAAATAAACTTTGAATTTCATTACTTCCTAACTCATAGTTGTAATTTTATTGAATTCTTAATTTTTTTTCAACATATTTTCACTGTAAGTTCTCTTTTAATTTTCTTGTTTCGCTTTGAATTTCATTACTTCCTAACTCATAGTTGTAATTTTATTAAATTTTTAATTTAATTTCACATATTTTAAATGTAAGTTTTCTTTCAATTTTCTAGTTTCTCTTTGAATTTACTTACTTCCTAGAACTCATAAATTACTTCCTAACTTTCATTTAAAATATGTGAAATAAATTTTAAAATTTAATAAAATTAAAACTTTATTTCATTTAATTGTTAACTTTATTTCTATGACTTTATTTCTTTATTTTATATGAAAGCTCTCTTTTAATTTTCGTCAACGATGGCACGACGTCCCTTGTTCCAAACTGACTGACTTCCTACTAAAAATAGCCCGCTTCCGCTTCCGCAGACAAAGGATCCGAGAACGGCACCCAATTCCATGAAAGACCAATTCAATTTCAATTGATCTTTCATGAACTCGCATGCGAGAACAAAGCGAGCCATTTGGTTCCCAGGGTATCAATGCGAATTAATTGCAAACGAATAATTTAAAGTAGTCGCACGAAGGACCAATTCTTTGGCGATCAATAAAATTGATCTCTCGTGCGCCCATTCTCCCTGGGAAGAACAGATGGGAGCTGAAAGGCAGAACGGGATCTGCGATAGTACCTGTTTTTTTGTGTACATGCAGATTCAGAGGATCCCTAATACATTTTTTTTTCATCATAAAAAATCACTTGTTGTCAGAAGATTTTTCCTTTTATATATATTTTCCGCAAATTTTAGCCCTTCGGCAACATGTTGTGCTTTTAAGACAGGTTTACTGAAATACTTCTCATATTTAAAGCATCTAGACCATAGGTTCCCAACCTTTTATGGACTACCACCCTCTTTACAAGAAAAAAAAATTCCAACGCCCCCTTTTACATAATAGTTAATTATACCAATTTTGTATGTTTAATTCCAACGCCCTCTTTTACATAATAGTTAATTATACCAATTTTGTATGTTTGTCTATTATCTATTAAAAATCACAAATTAAAAATTAATTCTCTCTTTCTCTCCCTTATCGTGCTCCTCGTGGTAGTGATTATTAATTAATTAAATATACGGAAACATGTTATGTTAAAAATATTTTTTTCAGATAAAGACCATACAAAGTGTTCCAACAAAATTATAACTTATCGAACAATTGCAAGACTATACAGAAAGGCAAAGACAAGACGATTACATAAATATCAATGAGATTGTTGAGGCTGGTGGAGTTTTAACAATTTGTTCATGTTTGGTTTCAATTTAGTTAACAGCAGTCGCAAATCACCAAGTTCAGTGATCTGCAGTCTATTCCTTTTCTGTACTGTCAGGATGTAAAGCTGATATTGATTTTCGAAGCCAGAACTCTTGGTATTCATTTCTAAAGTTTACTTTTAATCCTTCATTAGTTGTGAGTTCTATGAGTTCATTTTCTAAATTTGATGATTCTACTTTCTCTGCATTTGCGAAAGGGTCTAAGATCCAGCTTGGTATATTCATATTTAAATTATCCTGGAATCGCTCCGTAAACTTGGCATGAAGAGCGTCCAGGGGTTGGCAGTAAGTAAGTAAATCTTCCTGTTTAATCGATAATGTTGATAATGTCACAAAGTGGCTATATTCACCTCCTCCTAAATTTCGTTTGAAAAGAAGAAGTTTTCTCACAAAAGCAGCTATGAAGTTTTTTTGCTTTTATTAAATTCAACTCATCACCTTGCAATTGTAAATTAACGTCATTAGATGTTTTAAAAAGGTCTCTAAAATAAGCGATGTCATTTTTGGACGCAATCAAGTTTCAGCGCAGTTCATCGTCTCTGTTTTCGAGGAAGTCCCGTACTGAGTCAAATAGATTTAAAAAGCGATTCAGATAAACACCTTTTGAGAGCCATCGTACTTCGGTGTGAAGCAAGCGATTAAAGTCTTCATCATCTTCACTACAAAGTCGCCCAAATAGTCTGTCATTTAATGAATTGCTTCTTATCTTGTTGACTGATCTAATAACGTAGTGGAGCGACGTATGCAGGCGTTCGTTAAGATGTTTTGCAACCAAGAGCTGGCGATGAATAACAAAATGTACTGTGTTATGACGCCCCGTCATTGCTGCAGCACCATCCGTAGCAACTGATAAAATATTACGAATAGGAATTTCTTTTTGTTGAAAAAAACGTGGATGGTATTAAATATAAATTCTCCCTTTGTATCGGTTTCTAAATTTTTTGCAAATAATGGGGTCTATTCTGGCCGTTCATAACAGATTCTACTATTTCTTATAGCATTGTTGTTGCCTTTCGTAACTTTACGAAACTGGCTTAAATTTGAATTCTGGGTGTAAAAATAGCAGAAAAATCTGCCATAATTTTGTTATAAATCTGCTATCATAGCAGGCTCAGATTTAACTGACTTTATCATAAAGTTTTCTGCTATCCACTATAGAAAAGTAAACAAACTCATACTTAAATGATAAAATTTAAAATATTTTGTTAAATTTGCAGGTTTTAAGAAATTTTCCTTACATTTGTTGCCATGTTTCAAGACTTTTACTATTTTGGCAGACAAAAATCATAAAAAATCATAATTACTCCACTTTTATTTCATTAAATAGACGCAAAATTGGAACCTGTGAACCAAATTTGTTTATTTTGCCTTTTTGATGTTTACAATTCATTCATTTTCAATATTTTATCATTTGTTGGGTCTATTCTAATTCTTGCGAAAGAAATATGGATAAATTTGTTAAAAATACTATACTAATACTATATATTTCTCAAACTGAGTCGGGTTGTATCATGATATTCCATAAAATGACCACCTCAAACCAGAACCATAAGAAAATGAAGAGACTATTTGATACTACATATATCGATAAATTTGTTAAAAATACTATACTAATACTATATATTTCTCCAAAATAGTTGTTGGTATTTGCAAATAAATAACTTTGGAACAAAAATCATATCATATTATGGACATAGTGTTCGTCACGAAGTGGATGCAGACGGATTCTGGTTCAGAGACTATTTCTAGCTGAATATAAATTCTACTCCAGAGACTGTCACTGAACCAACATCCGTCTGCATCCACTTCGTGACGAACACTAAGTAGAGTTTGTTAAATAAATAACATTTAACAATTCCCGACTGAGGTATGAGAAAGAAAGCATAGACCAAAGATTCAATGAAACATGAAAAATGAGACACTCGAATATGACTACTAAATAATTTCATATTTTGTAGACACCTTACCAAATAGAGAACTATTTTCATCTGAAATTCTTGTAAAATTGTTTATAACATAAGCCACTAAGTTGATTTTTTGATGATCCCGATTGTAGGGTATCTTGGAGTCTCATTCTCATTTGTAATATAATAATTACAATAGAAAATCATCAGAAGATGATTCCAATAGAATCCCACGATAGTCGAGGTTCCAGCAAAATAAAAAACATTCTAAATACCTGGTACCAGGGAACTCCAATTTTAATAGAAAATCATCAGAAGATGATTCCAATTTTTAATAGATCACCAGACAGCGACTCCCAAAGTGTATCCTTATATTTGCAATAAAGTCGCCTACAGACTATCACAGAAAAATACATCATATTATATGACATATTTGCATCATATCATATCTATGACATATTATATGATGAACTGTACACACACGTTTTTGAAAATATGACGAAAAATATGATGCAAATTTTCTATGATGAAAATATATGACAAAGCGATTTTTGCTGTACACACGACACAATTTAATATGACATATATTTCTAATGTTGTGTGTTGTCCGAAGTTGTCATACACAAATTCTATTTCACGAAATATATAAGCTCGCAAATTGGAAATAAAATGAGTGATGAAAATAAAATAGTGTTTGAAAATTATAAATAATATATAAAAATTATAATTTATTTTCGTAATAATAATTGAGTTTAGTAGAATTGATTATAGCTAAAATGTTACAAAAATATATTCAAATATATTCAAATCGGGCGGTTTTTGAGTTTTAGCGAGACTAACAAACAGCGATTGTAGGTGATACGAAATTCCCGGGCGAAGTCGGACCGGGTCAGCTAGTAATATATAAATATTATAATTTATTTTCCTAATAACCACTTCTTTTTATTTACAAAGAAATTACCTGATGCATAAATATTATTTAGTTTCGTCACAGACAGAAAAATTGAACCTCAAAACTATTTAAAACAAACAGTTAAAATTTAAAACTGGCGCCACTTTTCATCATAGAATTCTTTTCGATCGAAAATGGAAAAGAAAAATATGACATATTTATATGTCATATATATGATGAAACATCATAGAAATATGTGATATTTTTTCGTCATATTCCGTGTGTGCAGCTTCATCATATTTTTTCTTCATATACATGATGAAACATCATAGAAATCTGATCGTTTGTGGTCACCTTAAGTCACTATCTAATGATCCCAGTAAAGAAAATCTTCAGAAATATTTTATGTTTTATGTTGAGTTGTTCCATTTGAGACTGTTTTAGCTTCATCTTCGAGGTCCCATCAGGATTTGGGTACTGTTGGGAACATTATTTACTGCAGTTAAGAGAGTTAGTTGACATATCCTATTTGTGGTATGAACTTTCCTACAAATGCTTCAGATTTCTGGAATGAATTCAAAATTTTCATGTGTGAAGAATTTTTAAGAAACTCTTCAGAAAATGATTCATAGAACCGTGCTTCATTAGCTATTGAGGAAATTTTGTTCAGGAAACGATTCCTTCGGTACTTCAACTAAACTTTTCGGAGGTAAGACTTTTTTACTCTGTGGAGATTTTTGACGAATATTGCCAGCTATATCTCACGGTACATGTGTACCACTTATT
Source organism: Chrysops caecutiens (assembly GCA_963971475.1). Taxonomy (NCBI): domain Eukaryota; kingdom Metazoa; phylum Arthropoda; class Insecta; order Diptera; family Tabanidae; genus Chrysops; species Chrysops caecutiens. Next base: position 26,756,628 of record OZ020568.1, on the reverse strand, counting down.
GAGAATTGCCTTAGTTCATGGTCCGAATTTTCAAAATCCACAAAATAACTTTTACCCAAAATATGAGAGCTTCACCTCATGAGATTGAATTCGTTGAATTTCTTAAATCTCTTTGTAATGGAACTTTACCCACATTTCCAGATTACAGCCAAGATGTTATTGAAATTCCTTCCCATTTAGTTAGCTGCAACTTCGTGATTCCAGATACTTATGGCAATGTATCTGAAACCATAAAGTCTAACGATATTCTCAATTCGGTTATATTAGCACCTAAATATGAAGCCTGTACTTTCATTGATGCAGAAATCTTTAACAGCCTGGCCGGAGAGAAACGAATATATTTGAGTTCCGATGAAATCTTGAGTGATGATTATAGAGAGCAAAATAATTTTCCAGTAGAATTTTTAAACTCAGTTGATGTAAGTTGGCTCCCGGTCCCACAAATTTATTTTAAAACCAAATTGCATACTTTTACTTATTCGTAATTTGTGTACAGGATATGACTTGCTTGGTCAATGGTACACCTATTCGTTTATTTCAAATGCAAAAGAAAATTTTTTGGATTGTGAGATTTTAGCAGGAGTTTTCCGAAACACACGTATTTCGACACGTGTGACGTATTTTTGCCTTTTTCTTTTCAAGAAACTCAACTTCCCGTCATTCTGGCTTTTGCGATGACAATTAATAAATCCCAGGGGCAAACGTTTCAAAAATCAGGAATCTTACTCAAACAACCTATATTTTCTCACTGTTAATTGTATGTTGTAGCCAGTAGAGTTAGATCGTTTAACCGATTGCGTGTTTATATGTACTTCTGAAACACAAAGCCAAGGTCATTTGGCAGAAGATGAAAGAATTTTTACAAAAAGTATTTTGTATGAGAAAATTTTAAGATCTTTTGACATCCGCAACCGCACCCGCAAGGTTTTCGATAATTATAGATAGGGCCTCATTCAATATAGATGTACTTTGACGTGCAAAAGTAGCTGAAATGATTGCTACTACAGTCTGAACTAAATAACCTTTTTACTTACAATGCTACTGTATATATAGCTCCATGCGCGAGCTATTAGAGTGAGCGGAGCGAACGGCGGGGGTTGGCGAGCGTAGCGAGCAGGGGGCGCCCCCTAGTGACCATAAATACACAAACAGAAATTCAAGTGCACGAGATCATCAAAAACTGCTTGCGACCGCGTAAAAATAGTCTGAAATAGGGCCTTGGGAATCGATCGCTCTTGATACGAATAAATATTACATCATTACTTTTGACCCACAGAGATGCATACGCAAATGTTACAAAGAAACATTTTTAACATACTTTTCAAACAATATTATATATTAACGATTTGTTATTTAAAGTGTCTAATGACATGATTATATCTGTTGCTAATGATACTTCGGGAATAGCTTATGATGATAATTGGTACCTTTTACAGGAGAAAATGAACAGATACTTAAAAATAGATGCTGATTGACTTGCTGTAAACAAGCTGTCACTGTCACAACATGCCAAACATACTCAATAATTTCTCAATATAGGGTACAGTCGCCAAATATGTTTATTAAAAGTGAAATCATATTACTGTTCTTGGTTTAATTTAATAATATTCAATTTTTTATCAATTGTTGAAACAGCGTCTTCTGTTTCTTTCACTTCTGCAAGACGATCTCTCGTACTGCAGATATTTACTTGTTAACACTTTAAAATAAATGAAGAGAAACACGCAACTGATTTTCTTCACAAACAACGTTTTTATTTAAAGTATTTAACAATCTTAAACTAGAACCAGTGAACTATTGAAAAGAAATGAACTTTACAACAAAATAAACTTTTGATAACGCCTATGGCACCGCGTTGTCGCTGTCGCGTCCGATTTCCAACTCCCGTTCCTGTTCCGTGGATCCTTTTTAAAATCTGTTTTTTCAAAAAAGGCGTGGGAAAAATGTCCAGGAAAGGGTAGAAAAAATCGTGTGCTACCAAGGATCTAGGAATGAATTGGAATGTGCAGTACACGTGCGGATTGAAAAGAGGTAAATTTATGATATCAAAAAAGGACAAATTATGACTGTCCTGTCATCAAATTATGAGAAAACGACAAGGGAAATCTAAGGTCATAACTAAGGGACTAAAAACGAATGGAAAGGAAAGGAGGAATGGTTCACACATGTTGAATTGCTTTGTGTCTCAACATCAATAGTAACTTGCATTCCCAAACATTGTCTTATTTCACCTTAGTCCTTAATCATAAATTTTTTTGTAATGTTTCTATTAAATTACTAGTTTCTGTAGTGTTATTTGAAAATACGAAAAAATCATCTACATACAATGCAATGATAAGTTTTACATTCTTATATATTTTTGTGTATAGGCAAGGCTCTAACTCAGACCTTTTGAAACCTTAATTACTTAAACAAGAGTCGACCTTCTCATACCATGCTCGCGAAGATTGCTAACAAAACGTTTTCATCGCAATTCTTAATGTTGTGACTGAGCCTAGGCTCAGCCACACATGTTCTCCCCCCCCCCTTACCCCCCTGCCGTAAAACAGCCACCATGGGAACTCGTCCATTCCCAACCCAAAATGCTGACGTTGCATTTTGAGTTCCCATGCGCGAAATTCTGTCGCGATCAGGTCTTATCACCAAGATGTAACCTGATCCCGACAGAATAAAACCCATGCGCGATAAAATTTCCCGTTGCGGTCAAGTTTTATCACTCTGATAAAACTTGATCGCAACCCAATCATGGGATCGCGACGAACTGTCGCGATCGGATTTCATCACCGTCGTGATGAAATCTGATCGCGTAAGTACTTAAAATTTAAAATGAAGTGCTAATTGCGCACATTCCGGGTCGGCATGCGCGACTTAATGAAAATGCGCATCAGCATTTTGGGTCGAGATTTAAGGGCCCCAAACTGACGCGCATTTTCAGTCGTGCTTTGGCCGGTGACTGGAGTAGCCGCCGCCCTCTCTTCAATTTTACCTTTTTGTGTGTGTTTCCGAAATTTGCAGACAGTCACCGGGCAGACCCCGGCTCCGAAAACTGAACGTCAATTTTATAAGTTTTTAAAAGAAAAGGAAAGATTTTTTAACACAAGTTTTTAGTTTTGAAAAAGAACTGAGATTCGAAATAAAGTTTTGTTTTGGTTTTGAAAAATTTTGAAAAAGGATATTTAAATCCAAGTTTTTTAAAAAAAAGGAAAGACTTTTTAACACAAGTTTTTCGTTTTGAAGAAGAACTGAGATTCGAAATAAAGTTTTGTTTTGGTTTTGGAAAAAAAAGGATTTTTAAGCCCAAGTTTAGAAAAAAAGGAAGGGGAAGATATTTCAAACGCAAGTTTTAAGTTCCAAAAAAAAAAAAAAAAACATAACACAACTGTTATTAAACTCGAAAAAAAAAATAATAACTGCGTTGGACGCTAAAGACCCCGACTGTTCATGATTCAAACTCAAAGAATCTTTTGAATATGTCTATGCTCTACGTGGCCTAGGCACAGAATATGGGGAAAACTGGCAGTACCCAGCCATGCATACTTTAACCGTTGAATAGTCTCAATACTTTAAGACTCAAACACATAAACACTTTGGAGACTTCAAAATCCAAACACTCCTTGAACTCTTCAGGGTCCAACCCGGAATGGGGATTCTAGGTCCAGCCTGGGTTACCTAAATGAATCACTCAAGGAGACGGCCCATGTCAGGGCTCTAATAGATCTTGCCTCCATTTCTTGTTGACTCAACCGAATTAGTCCCACAGAGTCTTTAGCGTCCCCGTCATTTGTGCCAAAGCAATGAGGAACTTACCAATACTTAAGTGGATTGTGAGCAGCGTTGCTGACCATTCTGCCACCCTTCGTTCACACCGAACATCTTCAAAGTGGGTCTGCTTTTACAGGTGAAGGATACAATTTTACTATAGGCCCCTTAAATGTAGATACAGCTATTTTCACCGTATCGAAGCTCGTCAATCCATCAGGTTCTGTATGAATATCGACTACTCTTGCTAGTGGCCACTTTGAAGGATGGAGGATATCGAGGATATTAATGGAGAGACCTTAGATGGCAAAACTTCTAAAGCATGATTCTCTCAATTTATTCCGTTTAAAGCGAGTGCCCCACAAGAAGGCATTTTCGTGACGGAACTAAGGATAGTTCCACTTAAAAATATCAATGGCTTAAAAACATTCTATCTACAAAATAAACAAAACGGGTACAAGTATCTACAAGTGTACATTTTGTGTATTCAAAGTTAAAGATTTAATTCAATTTCACTCCTTTTTCGCTTGATATGCTTAAAACGCAAAGAAATTGTGTGGCCTATTCCGAATAGCGCAAAATGCTTTGATTTTAAAGGACTTTTTTAAGGAACCGAACGGTATTTTTCATATACAAACTTCGTGTTGTGTCAGTTCTAGTGATGTGCCGAGTCGCTGTTTTCAAGACTCGAGTCGACTCGAGTCGATTTATACGGTATTCGAGTCATGACTCGATTCCGCGACTCGAGTCCAGTACTCGAGTTCTATGTTTGGTATTCGAATGCTGACTCGAGTCTAACAACTCGAGTCCGGAACAAGAGTCTAGAATTCGAGTCTAGAATAACGATTTAAGAGCAAAAACGAAAAATCGAAAGGAGTAAATTTCAAAAAGCATGTAGGTTTAGCATAATGACATGTTATCAATTATCAGTTATAAAAAAACATAGTAACATAATGTCATAACAACAATGAACTGCACAAACTAGACTCAAGTAAGTTGGAATCGCATAATAGAATCCAGTCAGCGAATCGATTCTTCCTGACTCGAGTACGATGGACTCGCATAATGGAATCGAGTCAGCGAAGCGATTCTTCCAGACTCGATTACCGGAATCGAGTCCGGCGTACTCGAGTCAAAATAAATTGGTACATTGTCTTCCGGTTCTGGGCTATGTTTAAAGTTTCAAGTCTGTAGCTCATCGGGATGTTAGTTAAAAACCAATTGCAAGATTCCACCCGAACAGACAGACAGACAGACAAGAAAGCGACCTAATAAAACAGTTATATAATATAATAATAATAATCTCAACAAATTTATGGAATTCTAAAAATTATATTGTAAAATTTAGGAAAATACCCAAGATTTTTACACCTAATAAGAAATATAAGAAAAAAGTGAACAAAAAATAAAAAAAGGACAATAGCATAAAGTAAAACTTCAGCACTAATAAAATAATTAATTTAATGTAGTGTGTCAGTTTTATTTTTTAAAGAACCAATCCTGCGCACAGATACTTTACTATCTCTGTAGGAAAACCTCACAGAAAATATGTGATTTACTATGTAATTTATACTTGTTTGGTTTCAAGAAGTCAAGCAATGCCACCGACGAACAAACCCTAGTGAAATCACCTACGAAGAAATGCCAGCCACTTTCGAGAAACCCAGAAATTCGCCAATCTAATAAATTCAAAATACGGTAACACGATCAAGTAATCGGCTACAACCAGTAGAATAGCTATGAAGGTTCTGGGTCAATTTTGCGTGTATTTTCTTATGGGACATCAAAAACGCTTTTTCCGCCATCTTGGATTTTGTGGTTAGCGAATTGATAACAAGGTGAGTTTGTGGTTATTGTAATTATTTGTGGTTAGCGAATTGATAAGAAGGTGAGTTTGTGGTCTGGGAAAATATGAGCATAGATAAAATGCGGTAAGCAGTCAATTGGTATGATAAGGTGGTCTGGGAAAATAATAGCATAGATAAAATTTTGATAAGGTGGTCTGCGAAAATATTAATTAGCATAGATATAATTTCACGGTATGCAGCTAATTAGGTATGATAAGGTGGTGGTCTGCGAAAATATTAATTAGCATAGATAAAATTTCGCGGCATGCAGCTAATTGGGGTAGATAAAGTTTGATGATGATATGAAAAAATATTTATTGTTATATGTTTATATATTGTAACAAATTTTTGGCGTGGTGGTGCTGCTGGTACTTTCCTGGTGCGTTATGTTTGCCGAGCGGTAGCGAAACTTCTTTCTGGCACCGGAATCTGATGGGGCTGAGTCCACTCTGCTTGCCGTTGTTAAATGCCTTCGTTTTCGTTGAATTTGCACTCACTTTATTTTAGTATAACGAATTTTCCGCGTGTTTTTCTTTCGATTCCGTACTACTTTTTTATTGACAGCTCTCTCCAAAAACAAAACTAGTCCACCTAGTAACTAACGGTCGTTACTTGGTTTTCTTTTTCACCAAACAGCCGTGTTGCCATACACGAGTTTGCCCTTTTCGCGCGGGATTTACGAGATGGCGTGTTGTGTCCGTTCTGATAGCTGGTGCATGGCAATGTCGCGTTACACTGCCCCCGTCTTTTAAAGGTCAAAGTTCCGACTGACCCGTTTCAAATTGGTGGTTAGGCTGTTGTTTTACTGCTCGTCCTCTTCGGACACATACGGCATAAGCCGGTCTCGGTGGACGGTGATGATTTTCGTCCCGTTGCGTTTCTTTATCTGGTAGATCACGTCTCCTAGCTTTTCCAAGACTTCATATGGGCCGTCCCAGTCCCGTTGTAATTTGGGACACCTTCCTTTCTTCCTCTTGGGGATGTACAGCCAGACCACGCTTCCCATCGGTAGCGTCGATGTATTTGCCTTTAAATCGTAGCGGTCTTTCCTTCTGCGGCTTGACGCCCGGAGTGCGAGGCGATTATGATCATGGATGGTTTGCAGGCGGTCGGTGAATTCTCTTAAGTACCGGCTTGTGGAGAACTGGGTTCTTGAGGGGTAGCCGTAAGACAATCCAGTCGGCATCCTTAACTCCCTGCCGAAGAGAAGCATTGCTGGGGTTTGTTTCGTGGACTCGTGCACTGCTGTCCGATAGGACATCAGAAGTAAGGGTAGACATATATCCCAATTCGTCTGATGTTCATCCACGAATTTCGATAGATAGTTGAGGATGGTCCGGTTGAAACGCTCTACCATGCCGTCAGACTGGGGGTGTAGCGGAGTCGTACGTGTCTTGTCAATGCCAAAGAGACGCATCACTTCGAGGAAGACGGACGACTCAAAGTTTCTACCCTGGTCGGAATGTAGTTGGAGGGGTGCTCCGAATCGAGTAAAGACCTCTTGAACAAGTGCTTCTGCTACTGTCTCTGCTGTCTGATTGGGAATCGCTACAGCTTCCGGCCATTTAGTGAAGTAATCCATCAGCACCAAGATGTATCGATTACTTCTCTCCGTTGTTGGTAATGGGCCCAATACGTCGATGGCGACCCGTTCGAAGGGTGCTCCTACGTCGTGCGTTTGGAGTCGCGATCGTTGCTTCCTCCTTGGTCCATTCCGTGCCTGGCACGTAGTACAGCATTGGCAGTAGTTCTCGACGTCGCGAGTACAATCGACCCAGTAAAATTGCTGCTTCACCTTTTGTAGTGTTTTTAGCACCCCAAAGTGGCCACCGGTAGGACTGTTGTGGGCCAGCTCGATGACGTCCTTAACACGCCCTCGTGGCACCAACAATTGGTGATGGTCGTCTAGCGTCTGGGATACGTGTCGGCACACCTTGCCGCTGCAGAGAAACAAAGTGGACCACATACTCCAGTAGGCTTTGAGAGGGGGAGCCAATCCGCAAACAGCTTCGCGGTCCGGTCGGTCGTTTCGTGCAAGCCATTGGTAGATTACTCCCAAAACAGGATCCGTCCGTTGTTCAACTGAGAAACTCTCTTCAATGCCCACGAGACGTACGCGGATAGCGTCTTGTTCTTCTAGGTGACCACAGTAGCGGCATACCGAAGAGCTGCAAGGCCTCCGTGAGAGCGCGTCCGCGTTAACATGTTTCGCGCCGGGACGGTGGGTGACATCAAAATCGTATTCCTGGAGTCGCTGTATCCACCTGGCTACCTGGCCTTCTGGTTCCCGAAAATTCATTAACCACTTTAGGGAGGCGTGGTCGGTGCGTAGCACGAAATGTCTGCCTAACAGGTATGGTTGAAAGTGTTTGACTGCCTTAACTACAGCCAGAAGCTCCCTCCGGGTGACGCAATAGTTCCGTTCCGCTTTACTGAACGTTTTGCTGTAGTATTCGATAACACGTTCTCCGTCTTCAGAGTTCTGAGAGAGCACTGCTCCCATCGCATGTTGGCTGGCATCGGTATCTACAAGGAATGGCAGGTCCAAACGTGGTTGACACAAGATTGGGGCAGCTTCCAGCTGACTTTTTAGTTTTTGGAAGGCATCATCGCAGTCTTCAGTCCATAGGAACTTCCTGCCCTTCTCCGTGAGTTGATGGAGAGGTCGTGCGATTCGAGAGAAGTCACAAATAAAGCGTCGATAGTACCCACATAGACCAATGAATGCCCGGACGTCGCATTGATTCAGTGGTGCTGGCCATTCGCTTACTGCCGAGACTCTGGTCGGGTCTGGTTCTATGCCCGCTGGGGATATCACGTGTCCAAGGTACTTGACGGATTTCTGGCACAACTCACACTTCGCTGGGGACAGTTTAAGACCGGCTGTCCGCAGTCTTTCGAAAACCAACGTAAGTCGGCTTAGAAGTTCTTCAAACGTTTTCGCGTGCACCAGAACGTCGTCCAAGTAAACCAAGCAGACTTCATAGGGGATGTCGTGTAGGATTCGTTCCATCAGCCGTTGAAACGTTGCTGGTGCATTGCATAGACCAAATGGCATCACTTTGAACTCATAAAGCCCCCGTCCGAAACTGAATGCTGTCTTCTCCCGCGCAGTTTCTTTCAGCTCCACCTGCCAATAGCCGGATTGTAGATCGAGAGTGGCAAACCATTCAGAATCGCCTAACGCTTCCAAGATCAGGTCAATACGTGGAAGGGGGTAGGAGTCCTTTTTTTTGACCTCGTTTAGTTGTCGATAGTCCACACAGAATCTTAATTTGCCGGTCTTCTTACTCACTAGGGCGAATGGTGAGCACCAAGGGCTTTCGGAAGGTGTAACAACGCCGTGCTCTAACATCTCTCGTAATAGTTTTTCGGCCTCCTCTCGACGGGCGTACGGTAGTCTTCGCGGCGGCAGCTTGATGGGTGTTGCGTCTCCAGTATCGATCCGGTGTTGATGGCGAGACGTGCGGCCTAAATCGGTTGGCGATGACGAGAAAACATCCTCATTGGAAACGAGAACCTTCAACAACTTCGCTTGCTGTTCCCCGTCCAAATTCTGCACAGTTCGTAGGGAGAGCTCTTTGACCTCCTTGTTGGTGAATTCCCCCGCTTTTCCGTTGGCCAACCGGGTAGTTGCACATAATACGGCTCCTTGCTGCTGAGTTGATAAGTCGACGAAGTTGACCTCAGTACCCTTCACTTTTAACACTCCTTTCGCAAAGTCGATGCAGCAGTGGTTTTTCTGTAAAAAGTCCATACCAAGTAGGCAATTGTGGTCGATATTCGCGACGTACATGGCATGGCGTAAGGTGAGCTTTCGTAGGTTGATCGTGACCTTTAGTATGCCTACTACGGACGATAACTTCCCGGTTACACTGCGAATCATGGCCCCACTTGGTTCGATGGACTTCATTAACATCTTCTTGGGGAGGGCGTTCGGGTGGACGATTGAGTGAGTGGCTCCTGTGTCGACGAGCATGCGCGCTGGGACTCCGTTGAGCTTGCCCTGGACGCACAATTCGAGCGGTGCGGACTTCGTGAGGCGGATGAGGATGGGGCAGTTGTCTTCCGTTGGCCCTGGCCCCGTGGAGCCAACGGGCAGCTGTTTTCCGACGAGTTCTTTTCTTCTTGGAACGGCAACAGTCCATGGTCGTCCGATTCTTCAATTTGCGGGCAGGTGGGTGAATCAGTTACTTGTCGTTGAAATCGCTGGCGTCTACTGAGGTTCTTTCGTGGAGCGCCTCCTTTCTTCCAGGGTTTCGTTCGTCTTCCAGATCGTCGGTTTGCTGGCCGTTCATCCTTGTGGCCTCGCTGAGAAGCGAGCCGGCTGCCGCGTAAACGTGTACCGTTTAGCCCAGTGACATTGACCGCCATTTTCTTCTGCCCCTACTGTTTAATTTCAAACTCGACTTCCTCATCTGCACTAAGAGATGGTATTCCGTGGTTCCAACTCCAGTTTCGTAGGGAGCTCTGGGGTACGTAGACATCTTTTCCACCATCCGCCCTCTGGATGAATCCGTACTTACGTGTAGTGTTATACCACACGACGGTGCCGCTGTATCTTGATGTCATGGGAGCCTTGGGTTCGGTGGTCTTGATCAACTTGGGCTCCTCTAAGCTGATCGAAAGGCGTTTCCCGACTGGCTGGTGTTTTGGGACGCGGCAGGTGTATTGGGCCGTCTGAGTTGGGAGTCTTCTGCATCTATCGTGGCGACGGAAGTCCGCAATATCCTCTGAGCACTTCTCGTTGCTGCACGGTGGTCCAAATACGTCTGACCAAAGTAACAGGCTTCCGCGGTCGTCTTTGGTGTTCGGGTGCGAATGGCTAGTTGTACTTCTCCATCAGCTATGCCGTCTAGGAACTGCTCTAAGGCAAGGCGGTCGGTAATCGAGTCAGGCCAATCAGGGTAGGCCAAATGCGTCAGCCTCACTATCTCTCTGGCATATGCGTCCAACGACTCCCCGGTGCGTTGACTCCTTCGCCGTAACTCACTATGCGCCGTCTGTTTCTTAACCGATTTCTTAATAGGTACGTGAGCTGCCGATAATTATTCCGAGTGTTTGGTCCTAAGGCGGCGACAAAACTGAGTGCTGGACCCCGCAACTTAGGGATCAGTCGCGCAGCAGTCATCTCTTCGCTCCACGCATTCAATAGGGACACAGATTCAAGGTGAACTTGGAACTCCGGCCACGGGACACTGCCGTCGTACTCAATGAGTACTTCCTCCTGTGCGTTCCAAGGGACGAACGGCTGGGGGCTCGATGTCGTGGGTGGCAGTCGGGAGGGTCCAGCCATCAAAAGCGTCCTCGGTTGACGGTTCGTCGTAGCGCGCGGTACTCCAAAGAGTTCCCCGTTCGAATGTGTTGTTGGTTGCTGGTGCGTTGTAATTGGATCCAACGTTGGAAGCGGAGGTGGTGGTTCGATCACTGATGGACTTCCAAGATGCTCCAAGTCATTCCTGAGGTTCCGCAGTATCTCGGTATGCCTGCCGCGGCTCGTCGGTAAGCCGGTCGCTACGGTTGGCGCTGGTAGTCCTGAGTTCGCTCCAGTAGATCGCAGGTCTGTCACATTTTCCAAGGAATGTGCAGCTGTGGATATCGCAGGTCGCTCTTCTCGAGCCGTTATGGTTCCCGGTGGTGGTATCGTACAGGAATTTTCCCTTCCTGTCGGGGTCTGCATCAAGGCTAGTGCTTCCAGGCGGCGTCGAAATACTTCTTCGTCACTTTGTTCCACGTTGGCCACTCGTTCGCTCAAACCATTTATGTCACTTCTCATCCCAGTCATCGATGTCGCTAGATCTTTCACTGCCTGCTGTATTTGTTGCAGGGTCTCACCAATCATGTTAGTGGGCGCGAGGTCAGCCCCTTGTATGTTACGTGTTGAGTTCGGTGACGTTGCCATCACTTTCCAATGTACCCCACACCTGACACCAGTGTAACAAATTTTTGGCGTGGTGGTGCTGCTGGTACTTTCCTGGTGCGTTGTGTTTGCCGAGCGGTAGCGAAACTTCTTTCTGGCACCGGAATCTGATGGGGCTGAGTCCACTCTGCTTGCCGTTGTTAAATGCCTTCGTTTTCGTTGAATTTGCACTCACTTTATTTTAGTATAACCAATTTTCCGCGTGTTTTTCTTTCGATTCCGTACTACTTTTTTATTGACAGCTCTCTCCAAAAACAAAACTAGTCCACCTAGTAACTAACGGTCGTTACTTGGTTTTCTTTTTCACCAAACAGCCGTGTTGCCATACACGAGTTTGCCCTTTTCGCGCGGGATCTACGAGATGGCGTGTTGTGTCCGTTCTGATAGCTCGTGCATGGCAATCTCGCGTTACAATATGTATGTTTTTATATGTATATGTGTATATCTATGTATACCAGGTGTACCGGTATGAAGTGATCGCCACGATCCAAATGTATCGATAGGGAACGTCTGTTGTGATCGAGCCTTTAGTTTTATTTCTTTGGGTGGTATGACATCTGTCAAACGTATTTAGTATGTATCAAGTCTTTGAACAAACAACATCTTATATTTTGATCCTGTTAAAAATGTCGAATTTTGTACCAGAAAGTGATGATTTGCGGAAAGCATTAATTTTTTGCTTTCATTTGAAGAAAAGCGCTGCTGAGTCGCATCGAATGCTTGTCGAGGCATATGGTGAGCATGCTCTATCAGAAGCAACATGCAGAAGATGGTTTCAACGGTTCAGGTGTAATGATTTTGATGTGAGAAATGAAGAACGTGGAAGACCACCAAAAAAGTTTGGAGACGCTGAATTGCAAACAATATTGGATGAAGATGATACTTTGAGTCAAAAGCAGATGGCAGCAATGTTAAATGTGGCACAACAAACAATTTCTGACCGTTTAAAAGCTATGGGAAAAATCCAAAAGTGTGGAACATGGGTGCCACATGATTTGACTGAAAGACAGATGGAGAACCGAAAAACCATTTGTGAAATTTTGCTTCAAAGACACGAAGGAAAATCATTCTTGCATCGGATTGTTACTGGAGACGAAAAATGGGTTTATTTTAAGAATCCTAAAAGGAAAAAATCATGGGTTGATCCGGGACAACCATCAACATCGACTGCAAAACCAGATCGATTCGGCAAGAAGACAATGCTCTGTGTTTGGTGGGACCAGAAAGGTGTGGTGTATCATGAACTTCTGAAACCTGGTGAAACTGTCAACACAAATCGATATAGACAACAAATGATAAATTTGAACCATGCATTGATCGAAAAAAGACCAGAATGTGCCAGAAGACACGGCAAAGTAATTTTATTACACGACAATGCACCTGCACACAAAGCAACACCGGTTCAGGATACAATCAAAGCACTTGGCTGGGAGTTGCTACCCCACCCGCCTTATTCACCAGACTTGGCTCCTTCCGACTACTATTTGTTTTCATCGATGGGACACGCATTTGCCGAGCAGCACTTCGATTCCTACGAAGAAGTCGAAAATAGGGTGTCTGATTGGTTTGCTTCAAAAGGCGAATCTTTCTATTGGCGTGGTATACATAAATTGCCAGAAAGGTGGTCAAAATGTGTAGAAAGCAATGGCCAATACTTTGAGTAAAGTTTTGTTACTTTCCCATTAAAAATTAGTGTTTCATTTTCACAAAAAAACGCTCATTTCATACCGGTACACCTGGTATATAAATATGTATATACATATGTATATTTGCTGTAATAATAATAATGATAAATTTAAAGTTTGAGTTCCCAGGTTTATGAAGACATCCACACCTGCGAGTGAGAGAGAGAGAATGAGAAAGCGGGTATTTATTTAGTATGTATTTGCGAGTGAGAGAGCATCTAGTTGATTTGAGTTCCCATATGGTTTACGAAGACGCCCACATTGTCGGACAGTAAGCTGCATAGTGTCGTAGTAGTTAGCCAAGCTTACAAAACACGTAGTTACGATGATGATTGCATGCTTGCGAGAATAAAATGTATATGGTACGAACTCACTTTTACTTGCTCACCTTCACACTTTACTGTCCTTAGAACATGTATTTGAGTTGAGTTCCCATATGTTTTATGAACACGCCCACACTGTGGGACAAGCTGCATAATGTCGTAGAAGTTAGCCAAGCTTCCAAAACTCGCAGTTACGATCATGATTGCATGCTTGCGGGAATAAATGTATATGGTACGAGCTCCCTTTTATTACTTGCTTACCTTCGCACACTTTACTGTCCTCACTCTTTACTGTCCTCAATATTTAATCTTATCCAGCAGAATATGTATAAAATGGGGTGCTTCCTGCGCATTAGCGTTTCTTTCAGACATTCAACTTCAAGGAGTTAGGACGTGTTCCAAACTCTTCTCGAGGAAGAAACATAGAAAATCAAAAAAATTCCAAACATTCGGACCCGCCCACAAGGATCGGATGGCATCACAGCTGCCTGCGAAGACCAAGCAACAAACCAGGACCACGCCCCGCAAAGGAAACTATCTGGACGAAGAAAGAGCCCCGCCCTCAGGAATACCAGGATAAACCGGGACATTATCAAATAATCAAGAAACTAACATTTGGTTGATTACACTAATAAAACAATTAACAAATATTTTTTTTCTTTACAGAATAACTAATTGAAACATTAGAATCTTTTCAGGAAACATAAAAAAGCAATAAATATTTAATTTACTTTTTCTTTTCAGTGTATGCATCCTTTGCCTATTAAAAATTAACAAATTAACATCATTTCTCACTAACAAACGGTTTTGCATTGCCGTCGGGCCATATACCTCGCCGTTGGTGCCCACCCCGATCAAAAGCCTTTTGACGAGGAAATACTAACAAATTAAAAAATCGCGGTAGTCCGCCACTCAAAACCCTAATTTACAATAATATAATGTCTGCAAATAAAACAACGGCGGTAAATGTACAGGTGGACCACACAGGGGCACTGAAAAACTTAAAAGTTGTAAGTACCCTGCCTCACTACCAGTACAACACACCGCACACTCAAGTAGGACAACCAATAGCAATGGCCTCCAATAACAACGAAAAAATTTATAACGAACTCCTCCATACACAAATAAGAAACAGACGGTTGACGGCAACACTTGACCAGTTAAAAGCAACAATTAAAGGCTTACAAAACCAGATAAAGAATTTTACAGAAAACAAAAGCATAAGCCAAAAAAAAACACAAAACGTAAAAAACAAGAGACGTAACAGAAATCGATTTCCCTAAGTTACCCGAAAAAATAGGTACAAAATATAATAAAAGCGACACTGAACAGACAACTTTAGAAAACGAAATTGACATGGCAATAGATCAGGAGACTGATCACGAACCTGTCATGCAAATGAAGGACCAACAACCACTTCCAACACTTATTCATCCCCCACAAATCAACCCAACCACAAAACCACATGAACAACAAACTGTACCCCCACAAATTCAACATAACCAAACCTGAAAACAACAATGACAATACAACAAATATAACAAAAACAGTACCAATTATCCTTAGAGAAGCGGATAAATGGACATCGATCTCTATGACCCTTTCCAATAATAACGTGAAAATTGCTTTAGCCAAACGGGTTCACTTGGGAATACAAATAATCCCACGTACCTCTGACGTACCCCTAAACTTTTGAAGTTGAAAAAATTGACGATCATAGAAAAATCACTCATAGCTTCGGGGAAAGGAAGATACAGTTCCATACGTATCTTCTCCCAGAGGAGAAAAATCTAAATGTGATCATCAGGCGCCTCCAAGGTATACCCCGTGAAGAAATAGAAGACGACCTAATAGACCAGGGTCTCAATTCCGTAGAGGTTTACTACCTTAAGCCAAAAAATGGTGCCCTGTCGAGGCTAGTCAAGGTTCTTTTCCCAAAAAGCGAGAAGAACATCTACAAAATGAAGCAAGTTTGCACTTTAATCGTGACAGTAAAGTCACAGAAATCAAAGGAAGGTTTGCCACAATGCCACAATTGCCAGAACTACAATCATGCCGCAAATAAATGTTTCGCACAACCACATTGTGTCAGATGTGACGGTGCACACTACTTTTTAAAATTCACTCAACCTAAAACTGAAGCACCAAAGTGTGTCAATTGCGGTGGGAATCACCCAGCTAGCTATGGTAGCAGCCCCAATAACCCAAGAAATTTCAACAAATCGTCCTATTCCAACATAGCAAATCTAAACTAATAACCCAAATAATCCAAATCCACTCCCAAATAACCCAAACTCTCTCCCGAATCCAGTTCAATTTAAGCAGTTCTTCGCCACGATGCAGACCCAATTTAGTATTATGATGAAGAACATGATGACCACGATGATGGAGAACATTGTGGCATCAACAATCTCCACTCCATCAAAACCATAAATGATGAATTCCCAAAATAACCTTAGTATTATTACATAGAACGCAAATTCCTTGGTCTTACGGAAAGGAAAGTTAATGCAATTCTTGGTTGACACAAGAATTGACATTATGCTCATACAGGAAACATTCCTTAAGCCAGGAAAAAACTTCCATATTCCCAACTACATTCTATACAGGAACGATAGAATGAATGGAAGGGGACGAGGCACTGCAATCCTTGTAAAGAGATTTGTTAAGCACCACCACATCCCTACCCCACAAATAAATAAAATGGAAGCAACCATAATAAAAGTAAAAACAGAAAACTTCCAATTCACAGCAATTTCTACTTAAAAATCTCCACAGGCAAAATACTTCACAGAAGACCTCAAAACCCTTTCCGAAATGGATGAAAAAGTTGTTCTCGCTGGGGACCTCAATTCCTATCATAGAGATTGGGGAGCCGCCAGAAACAACCATGCTGGTATTGCACTAAATAAATTCGTACTCGATAACAATATTCTTACAATGATCCCAAACGAACCAACACATTTCGGCTTCCACAATAACAACACACTTGACATAGGGTTGAACAAGGGTATAGATCACAATATTAAACTGACAGTACTAGACGAACTAAACTCTGACCACAAACAAGTGCTCTTCCTTATCGAAGACACTTATATAAACGAAAATGTCCGAACAAAACGCAAAAAAAACTGGGATAAATTCAAAGATTCTCTCCTCAACGAAAATCTCGACATAAAATTCGAAACAGAAAACGATATAAACACCGCAATAAACAAAATCACCGAGAAAATCATAGAGACGAAAGACAAAAATACAATCACCATCCCAATCCACCAACACAATCCATACGATATTCCACAGTCCATAAAGGAAATCATAAGGAAACGAAACAGACTTAGAAGACGAGCAAAACAAACGGGTGATCCAAGCATACGACGGCAAGTAAACAAACTCACAAATAAAATAAGAAGACTAATCCAGAATTACAACAACGAAAAATGGGAGAGTTTCCTCATCACTATAGAACCGGGTTCAAAAGCTTTTTGGCGTCTATGCAAATAGTATAAAAACAAAAATAAACCCAACATGCCAACTATAAAGCAAAGGTGGTCCAACACATAAGAAATGGTCTAAATAAACGGAAGTCGACTGGCCTGGTAATGTTCGATATTGAAAAGGCCTTCGATAAAGTCTGGCATGCAGGACTTATATTTAAGTTGCAGCAACTCCAAATCCCAAGATCCCTTATCCAAATAATTGGATCCTTCTTACAGGGCAGAAGGTTTTGTGTCAAAATAGGCACACACTTATCTACAACACGAACTATCGAAGCAGGAGTTCCATTAAGATCACCACTTTCGCCAGTGCTATATAACTTATACACGGCAGACATTCCCCAAAACAACTAGCACAAAATTGTCGTTATTTGCAGACGACACGCGCATCTACTACACGTCAAGACTAGAAAATAACATCACAAGAAATCTTCAAAATTACATTAACAGGTTAGCGGAATACTTGATGAAGTGGAGGATTAAATTAAACACGTACAAAACACAGGCCATATTTGTCACAAGGAAACACAACCAAATACCCCAAAATCTGGAAGTCAACAATCAAATAATAAACTGGAAACCGACGGCAAAATACCTAGGACTCACTTTCGACAATCGACTTTCATGGTCTACACACATACGCGACAAACGAAGAATCTGCTCCACACCCCTAAACGCTCTGAAACCTCTTTTTAGCAACAAAAAGCTAAATTTAAAAAACAAACTCATATATAAGCAGGTTATCAGGCCAAGTTTTGCATATGGGAGTTTGGTATGCTACAAAACATGCAAAAGAAACACAAAACTATTGCAAATATGCCAAAACAAGGCAATCAGACACATACTCAAAATTCCGTGGTATGTTAGGAATAAAGATTTTCGAAAAGACCTGAAATTAGAAACCATAGATAAATATATCAAAGAAGCTCTTAAACTCTTTGACAAAATTGATGTACATAATAACATAACACTAGGAATTTTCAGACAACCACCCCAGTCAAACTCGACTTACAACGACCTAAGAACTATACCGACAGACTAACCGAACAGTGAAAAAATGATTCTTACAACCATAAAGGAGCAAGAGTGCTCAAGCACTAGCTCAATCAAACTGTAGTTCCTTGTGTGTGTGTGTGAGTGTGCATAAGCGTTTATTACGTTGTGTTTTCAAGAGATTCATTATCATCTTTATCACAATCAAAAATTCTTTCGACAGTGGTAAAAGAAGCTGAAATTATGCAGCAAAACTATTTCAGTAGCTATATCCCGTATGAGGATAGTAACACTATTCCGTGTGATAATGAAGATGGTGCTGTTCCTTTTGAGCAGAACCAACTTGGGAACATCAAACCTATATTGAGAGTGAAGGATATGATTCAAGATATTCAATATAGGATTGTGGGAGCGAAAAGAGTGGAAACGAGGTTTGGAAGTAAAGTCGTTTTGCAGCTGAACAATTGTAGACGGTTTCTATCAGCGATATGAGAAACTGAGAACTGTGTCAATAACAGTTAGCATGGATCGAAATCCCTTATTTTCAGCAGAATATGCCCCCATTTCCAGTAAATCAGCCTGCCATAAATCATCAAACCCTTTCGCGCTGTTCTTGTGCTGCTTAAATGTTTGTCGATCCACTGTTGCAAAGCATTTACAAGCTATGGAGATGGTTCAAAAAGCCAGCAATTGGATTCCACATGAATTGAAAGAAGGAGATATGGAGCGTCGAAAAACAATTTGTGAAATGCTGCTTCAAAGGGAGCAAAGAAAAGGATTTTTGCATCCAATAACGGTGCTACCCCATCCGCCATACTCGCCAGATATAGCGCCTTCAGATTACCACTTGTTCCGGAGCATGCAGTCGGGTCTTACTGGAGAACGGTTAACTTCGTAAGAGAGTATCGCCATTTGGCTTCATAATTGGATCAGTTCAAAAGGACAAGACTTCTTCCAGCAAGGAGTACGTAAATTGCCTGACAAATGGACGAAGGTTGTAGCTGCAGATGGTTCATATTTTCAATAAATTTTGGTCTGAATTACTAAACAAACAAATTTGTTTTATTTTAACAAAAAAGGGCGGAGTCATATTCACACATCTAATATGCATATATATATATAAGTTCACTTAACATAAGTTAACAATACATAACATAACAAAAATTTAACAAAACATAACATAATTTAATAAAATAAGAAAATATTTTTCGAAAACTAGACTAGAAAAACAGGGAAGTATAAATCACCACCATTTAAACCAACTGAGGTTCGCTGATGATATTGTTGTAATAACTGAAACCGCCAAAGACCTAGAAGAGATGATGACATCACTTGACCGCGAAAGCTCCAAAATCGGCCTGGAAATGAACGTTGGTAAAACCAAGATAATAACTAACAATCGTGAGCGCAATAATATAGAATATGTCAGCGAATATTTCTACTTGGGAAAACGAATTTCATTTAAAACGTCAAGCAATGAAGAAGAAGTGACAATAAGAATAAACGCAACCTGGAAGAAATTTTGGTCATTAAGAGAAATCCTTAAAGGGAACTACAACTGGCACATGAAAAGGACAATATTTGATACATGCCTATTACCCTGCTTGCTGTATGGCTGCCAAACTTGGGTATTCACAAATAAAATTGTTGAAATTCATACAGATTGCCGGGATTAAAACGGATCGAATTATAACTCGTAACAGCGAGTGGTTTTACTACTTGTTTATTTGTTAACCTTCTTACAAGTTCTGTCAGTTCAAAATGTGTTACAGTTTTTTTTGCTTTTGATATTTTTAGTGTTGCCACTCTTATCATTAGTTACACAAGAGAAGGCGGCAATTTTAAATTTATCTCAACATACCCTCCAAATAAGAGCCTTCTCTTTTCAAACTTTAATGATATACAATTGTGAATGATGCAAAATAATACAAGCACATTATATAATAAGAACATGATATATAAGTAGTTCTGTTTATAATAGTTAGTATACTGACACATTTACCAATACAGTTCTTTAACAAAAAAACATATTATTTACTTAATGCTATTTTGTCTCTAAGATGTTCAAATTGGACTCGAGGAAGAGCTTTCGTGAACATGTCAACTCATTGTTCATTTGTAGATACGTATGTTACATCTATTTCTTTTCCTTGAAACTTTTCTTTAATGAACTTACATCGGACATCAATGTGCTTACACCTTTTATGAAAGTCTATATCTTTAATCACTGATATTGCGCTGTGATTGTCCAAATACAAACAAATTGTATCCTGATTATATGTATTAATATCAGTGAGTAGTCTTTTCATCCATAAAGCCTCTTTTGTCGCCGAACATGCAGCCAGATTTACCCATGCAAGTTTAATATTATCGAAACTGTCAATCATGGGAACATAACGGGATTATTGGGTAACGACTTCTTGTCTAAGCATTGCAATATTGAAGGCCCCGCACAGCAGCTCGTGTTCCCGCCAACAAGCAATGGCAGAGGAACAATTATACAATTTGAAGAAAACCGCAACCAACGCGGAAATGACGTACACTTCGTGGACGTAATAGCTACTGGTGGAACAAGACTTGAGCGTAGTCACACCAGGGAGGAAAACACTCGAGATGACCAAAGTAGCGCTACTATGGGGAGTGGAGAGAAACCTGAAACACTGAGTAAAGACGACGCTGACCAGTCAGAAGAAACGCGACAGACGAAGGAGTCGGGAAGCAGCACCACCGCCAGGCAAAACTATCCGAGAATAGGCACAGGGGAAGTAATGCCTACAGCGAAAATACTACTACTAATACTACTAAATAGGTACGAAGCACGAAAACTACGAGAGTAGGATGCGTACCGGGAAGAGTAGTTTTAAATGTCTTCCAGCCCATACTCGCACGTACAAGGAAAACAAAGAGAGTTGTGAGGAAAGCTGTTCAAAAGAGGAACCCGTAACCACAGAGCCGAGAAACATCGTAATGCCAGCCAGGTCAATGAATTCCTAACCGAGGGGGAGGAAATAACGCCGGGGGTGTATATCAGCAATGCGCTCGTGCAGACCAAGAACGGGAGAGTAAAACTGAGCGTATTAAACGCAAACAGTCACGAGGTAGAGATTAAAAACGTGACAGTAAAACTACGAAAGTACGAGGAAACGACGGCGAGGGGGAAAGACACCGAAGACCCCGAGCAGAAAGTCGTCTATTGCACGGGTACCGAAGAAGGGAAGCCAGGCAAAAGGGAGGCCCAAATCAAAAAACTAATAAGTCTGGAGAATAACTTGAACACCGAGGAAAAAAGAGAGATAAACAAAATAATTGAAGAGTTTCAAGATGTTTTCCATTTGCCGGGGGAAAAACTGGGGCACACAACGACAGTACAGCACGAAGTACGGATACAATCAGGAAAACAGCCAATCAAGTGCAAGATGTACCGCCTGCCAGAAACACAGAGAGACATAATAACCGAGGAAATCCAAAGATTGCTCGATGAGGATATGATTAAAAACGTGACAGTAAAACTACGAAAGTACGAGGAAACGACGGCGAGGGGGAAAGACACCGAAGACCCCGAGCAGAAAGTCGTCTATTGCACGGGTACCGAAGAAGGGAAGCCAGGCAAAAGGGAGGCCCAAATCAAAAAACTAATAAGTCTGGAGAATAACTTGAACACCGAGGAAAAAAGAGAGATAAACAAAATAATTGAAGAGTTTCAAGATGTTTTCCATTTGCCGGGGGAAAAACTGGGGCACACAACGACAGTACAGCACGAAGTACGGATACAATCAGGAAAACAGCCAATCAAGTGCAAGATGTACCGCCTGCCAGAAACACAGAGAGACATAATAACCGAGGAAATCCAAAGATTGCTCGATGAGGATATAGTAGAGCCAAGCTGGAGTGAATGGAACGCACCATTGCTAGTAGTCCCCAAAAAGCCGGGACCGGATGGAGAGAAGCGATAGCGGATAGTGGTCGACTACAGGAAGTTGAATGGAGTGACCGAGGGGGATGCATATCCACTACCCAGGATCGAAGATATCCTGGACCAGTTGGGGAATTCACGATATTTCTCGGTGCTCGACCTCGCCAGCGGCTATCATCAGATAGCAATGAAACCAGAAGACCGGGATAAAACCGCGTTCAGTACTCCTTACGGGCACTACGCCTTTAAACGAATGCCGTTCGGACTGAAAGGAGCACCAGCAACGTTCCAGCGACTCATGAACCATGTGTTTACTGGTTTACAAGGATTGCAGTGCTTCGTGTACCTGGACGACATAGTTGTATACGGCAGGAATTTGACGGACCATCAAGTAAAATTACGAGCGATACCAGAACAGTTGAGAACCCATAACCTCAAGCTAAATGTGGAAAAATGCAATTTCCTAAAAAGGGAAATTATATATCTTGGTCACATATGCACAAGAGAAAGAGTGGAGCCGGACCCGAGTTTGGTTGACAGCGTCAGAAACTTCCCGACGCCTAAAACCGTCCGCCAAGTACAATCGTTCCTAGGGCTAGCCAACTACTATAGGAGATTCATAGCGGATTTTTCCAAAATAGCGGCACCTATCAATAAGCTATTGAGACAACTTTAAGATTTCTATACATTTATTCATCTAATACAAACTACAACTTCCTCTTAATCTAAATTTGACTATTATTACTCGCTCGCTCGTTATTCATGGAGTTCACGGATTTATTACTTCGCCCTGGGTTGTACCTGGCCAGCTTCTTAGCTTGGCGATACCGTCTTCGATCGTTATGCAGTTTTTGGAGCTCTTGCTCTATCCTCGCTCGCTGCCCACGACCCACAGCCAGGAGTCGACGCCGCGTCTCCTCGATGTCCGCCCGGAATCGCGCCTCTTTGCCCGTCCGTTTCTTCGGGGGTATATCCGGTAACACCGGATTGGTTCGCTGGTTCTGCGGCCCCTTCCTCCTCTCCCTGTATTCCTCTATCGTGAGAGGTCGGGGTCCCGCCTTGGGATTACGTAGTTCTTCTTGCAACTGTTGCCTTTTGTCACTAACTAGGGGAGAATTGCCCAGCGAGTAGAATGTGATTACGCCCGATAGGCTCAAAGAACCGTGGTCGGGGCTTAAACGGAGAGCCCAAGAGCTCTCATCCGCTAATTTTCAATTATTGATGAGGGCTGCATACTTACTTTCGGCTTTCTCGTACTTGGCTCCAGTCTTCTCTGACTGATCTTCCTGCTTCCTTTCTACTTCCGGCTTTCTCGTAGTTGGTTTCTCTGTCTGATCTTCCTGCCTCCGGCTTTCTGGTAGTTGGTTTATCTGGCTGATCGTCTAAACGGCTAAACGGCTCCTCTCGTCTGCTTCCAACCGACTGCCTTTTCCCTAATTTTCCTTGTCTATTTATTCTCATTTTTTCCTTACACCGCAATTCCCACTCTGTCAATTTTTCCCTGAAATTATTGTTGTCCCAATTTTCAAATTTCACACTGCGTTTCCCGAAAATGCATTTCCGCACATTCCATTTTGTTTTTCCCGCAAAATGCATTTCCGCACATTCCACTTAAGTGGGTCAATTCGGTCGTTCCACTCGACATTCGGTCACGTTGATCGTTCGACCTGCTGCTGCCCTCTAACGATGGCTAGTTTAACGAATTTCTAGTATGTTTAGAACTGATTCGTATTCGTGTACTAGTCTCGATCGTGACATGTGACGTTTCAGTGACGTGACGTGTAGCTGCCATGCGGATGATGGGTAAGTATTTTGTCTTATTATTAGTAATATCCTTTCTTTTTAGGATCTTTTACTGTGACAGGATGTTCATCACATGAGTAGTCTTTTCATCCATAAAGCCTCTTTTGTGGCAGAATATGCAGCCATGTAGAGTCGAGGAAAAATCTTCACATGTATTCTGCTTCTGTAGTAGATAAAGCTATACTTTGCTGTCGTTGACTACCCCATTAAATAGCTGCACAATTTTTTATAAGGACATATCCAGTAGTAGATCTTCTTGTATCCTTGTCAGTGGCGTAATCCGAGTCACTATAGCCTTCTACTATATTGTTTTCAATTGAAGAATAAAGTACCCCATATTCTTTTGTTTCCTTCAAATACCAGTGCGTATTGTCATAGCAGTCCAGAAAACGACTTATTCGGCTTACTCCAAACATGATATCTGGTCTGGTCACAATTGCTAGGTGCATGAGGGAGCCTACTGCCTCTCTGTATGGTATTTTCTCTTCAGATGATGACTTACACTTTTCCAAGTTAATATGAGAATCTAACTACTGGAGTACTGATTCCATTAGCATCAGTCATGTTAAACTTCATAAATAGTTTGTCAATGTATCTTTGCTGGTGAATAAATATTTATTTATTTATTTATTTATTAATTCAACTTAAATACAAGTGAGATACAGAAGCAATATTTAGAACAATGTAATAGGTTATATTAATTAGAATAGAAGTACATAAAATTGACATTTATTATTAGTAATATCCTGCATGAGGGAGCCTACTGCATGAGGGAGCCTACTGCCTCTCTGTATGGTATTTTCTCTTCAGATGATGACTTACACTTTTCCAAGTTAATATGAGAATCTAACTACTGGAGTACTGATTCCATTAGCATCAGTCATGTTAAACTTCATAAATAGTTTGTCAAATAAATAGTTTGTCAATGTATCTTTGCTGGTGAATAAATATTTATTTATTTATTTATTTATTAATTCAACTTAAATACAAGTGAGATACAGAAGCAATATTTAGAACAATGTAATAGGTTAATTAGAATAGAAGTACATAAAATTGACATTTAAGCAGGAGAATTATACAGATACAGTAGTAGTAATACAAGTAGGAAATATGATCAAAAAAAAAAAAAAAAAAAAAAAAAACTAAAGCAAGGACCCCAGGAGATCCTTTACTTAATCCCTACATATAGTGTCTATGTGGGAGCGGATGAGATCCCTATTTTTGTCGTCTGCCTGCGCCGACTGCAAAATAGTGGTAACCCGGTTGTGAGTCCTGAGCATGCGTGTGATGGGCTCCATCCGCCCAAATTCCGTGTGGTGAAAAGGGGTTTGGAGGAGGCCACCCATTCTAAGGTTCATCCCGCTGGATCGCACCCCAGCATGCTCCAGAATATAGGGGGCAACGATATTTCCCTGGATCACACCATGCAGAAAAGAGTAGACTGCAAGCACCCTACGAGAAGAGAGTGATTGAAGGCCAATGAGTATCAAACGGTATTCATATGGAGGGAGGAGGAGGGGATTTTACCACGGAAGACTCTTCAGAGCACACCGAAGGAAGCGTCTCTGAACAGCCTCAAGTCTCCCAATATGGAGTTTGTGGTACGTGGACCAAACCTGCGTGGCGTATTCCATTATAGGGCGAACAAGAGAGATGTAAAGGGTTTTGTATATATACGGGTCCTCAAACTCCCTGGCCCACCTAGTAGTGAAACGAAGAACCCCACGTGCTTTGCGGATCACATGGTTAATGTGCTCGTGGAAAGCGAGCCTTGAGTTGAGGTAGACACCAAGATCTTGTACGAGGCTCACGAGTTCGACGATGGAGCCATTAATCAGGATATTGTGAGGTGAATGGTATGGTTATCGATGAAAGCAGACGTGTTGACACTTAGAGACATTGAGCGGGAGGTTACTTTGAGAACACCATACCGCAAAGCGGTTATCGTCGTCTTGGAGTTCGAGAAGATCTGTTGGATGAGTTATCTTCTTGAAAATCTTAGAGTCATCGGCGTAGCTTAGAATAACCGAATTCCAGACAGCACGGTGTGAGTCATTTGTCGCGAGGATGATGAGAAAGGGACCAATATGGCTACCCTGTGGTACACCGGATGTGGCTTGCATATTAGCAGAAAGATGTGACCGGAAAGAAACCTTGTAGGTGCGGTTAGATAAGTAGGACTGGGTCCACCTGAGAAAAAGGTCGGGGCATTTTGCCAGCTTTAGTTTTAAGACTATGAGTTTGTGAGGAATGCAGTCAAAGGCTTTACTCACATACGTACAGAGAGCCTCGACCGCCTCACCACGTTCAAGAGAATTTATGGTATAAGACGTAAGTTGTATGAGATTTGTGACCGTTGACTTTCCCTTAAGAAAGCCATGCTGGTGTGGAGATATAATAGCAGCAAAGGACGGGTAAATTTTCTCAACTAGAAGCTTTTCAAAAAGTTTAGGGATTGCAGAAAGTTTGGCAATAGGCCGATAATGGGTAACAAGCGTCTTGGAACCCTTCTTGAAGACCGGGGTAAATAAACCGTGCTTCCAATGGTCAGGGAAAACCCAACTATTGATGGAAATATTGAATAAGCGTGATAGTGGTTGCGCCAAGTTGGACGCGCACCGAATAAATAGTATGAGGGGGATACCGTCTGGGCCCGGGGAGAAGTCGTCTTTGAGAAGTATAAGCCGTTGATAAACTTCATGTTCATCAAAAGTAAAGATGGGAAGGTCAACTGAAGGTGGTGAAGTGTTATTGTAAAGAGAAGTAAAGTAAGATACGTCCGGCTCAAATGACCCATCGTGGAATGTGGAGGAGAAAAAGCTGGCAAACATATTCGCGATCGATTGAGGCTGATCGCATTCAACACCTAAGTACGAAAAGGTATGAGGGTAGCAGTCCTTACGCTGTCTTCTTTTTGCGTTAACAAAGGAGAAGAGGCCACGGGGATTATCCCGGAGATTTGCCTTGACCGACATTAGGTAGTCAGTATAAAGAAACCTATTAAGGGATGCAAAGTTGGTAAATGAGGCTACGAGTTGTCATAGTCCTCAGGTAAGCCCGAAGCGATAAAACGTTTCCAGTTGGAGTTACGCTTGTTCCTCATAGATTTCAGTTCTCTTGTGTACCAAGGAGGAGAGGGGTTGGGAGGAGGAGAGGCAGAGGTCGGAGTGGAAATAGAGATACCATGGAGCAGAGATTCGTAAAACACGGTGATATATGAGGAAAGATCACGACCCGTAAAGTTCATATCACGAAAGGCATTGTGAAGAGTTGAGTCAAGAAGTTCGAAATTCGTTTTTCGGAAGATTAGACGATGGGGAGAGGTAGGTGGGGGAACGTGAGTAGGGTGAGAGTGGAAAAGGCTAACGGTGAGGGGGGGGGCGATGAGCGTCGACGTTGCAGAGTTCCAACGAGTAGTTGGAGACAAGTACGTTAGTTGGATCATTTGATAGAACGAGATCGAGTTGGCGGTTATACCGGTTTTTAATAGGATTGATCTGAGACAAGCAATGAAGAGATGAGAGGTCAACGAAGGAAACTTCGGAGGGTGAGGAAGGGTTTACAGCAAGGAAACAGTCCGACTCTTGATCAAAAGTCCATTCTAGCATGCGGAGGTTAAAATCGCCTAGGAGAAGTATATGGTCTGTACATGGTGTTAGACCGGAAAGAGAGTCGAGTAGATCAGAGAGGTGGTGGTACACGTGATCATCTGAGCGAGGAGGGATGTAGCATGTGAGGAGAATAACATTCACCGATGGGAGACGAATCCGAACTGCGATGATTTCGAGCGGTTCTTGAGATGGAGTGGGGATTAGAGAAGCGTTTAGTGAGGAGCGCACAGCTATTAACACTCCCCCGCCTCGACGGTTTGGTTCGCCATGAGAGCGGTCTTTGCGAAAAGTTATAAAATGGGGATTCAGGACTTCCAGATCGGGTATATTTGAGCAGAGCTACGTTTCTGTCAAGCAGATAACGTCATGGGGTAGTGTTTGGGAGGATGAGAAAGGAGACTTGGTACGAACTTGGTGGAGTGGGTCTTGGTACGAAGCCCCCTCATGCATGATGTTAGTGGTTCCGAAACGGTCTGGGTTAGTTGAGGGAGCTCAGTGTGAGTAGCGATGAAATTCTTAAGGGACACAACCGACGCTAGGACTGCCTAATGGATGGTGGATGATTCGGCTAATTTATTACCTAGTTTACGCAGCTCAGATTCGATATCCAAGAGGCAAGATGATAGGGCGTTTAGGGTGAATTTACGGCATTTCGGACAATACCAGTAGACACCCGAGTCTTTAGATTCGACTTTGTCAGCTAGCGCACCATTAAGACCCACACATTTAGGGTGGAAATAGACATCACACAAGCCATGGCAGGACAACAGCCTACCGGAACTCCTATCATTGCAGGATGCAGCACCACAGATTAACGTCATAATTAGTCACAGTAAAAATTTCCTATGTTCCTTGATCCGACTTCGTGTTTAAGGACTTTGATTATTTTATGTAAATTAGTTCCACAAAGATTCTAAAGGCTTAGAAAACATTAAGAGTAGGATGAAAGATTCAAAGTAAAACACAAGTAATTGTAATTTGTAATTTTGTGAACACCCCTTGGCACACAGTCTTGATTTATGTACCAGTCCTGATGGCTCGTTTTCAAGCGGAAGACCCATTTACACCCAATTGTCTCAGTTCCTGGAGGTTTTCTTACTAACGTCCATGTCTCATTTTGCTCATGTGCCTTTAATTCCTCCTTTATTGACTGTTTCCATTCATTTCTATTTTGTGATGATACAGCTTCAGCGTATGTCTTCGGTACGTCGTGTTCGCCTGGAAACCCACTTTTACAAATGTAGGTATTATTGACGTGAATACGTCTTTAAATTTGCTACCATACGGGGGCAATCCAAAAAAACTAATGATAAAATCGGGGGATACAGTTTGGCGTTGTAGCTTCGAATCTCTGCACTACATCCGAAATTAAATTCTACCACTGGATAGATAAAGGATCAAAGAAATCACTAGGATAAGCGAGATCAGTGGCGCATCGCGCGCGGCGGAGGGGGAAGCGCCGAAAAATGGGGTTATTTTGTACTAAATTTTGCCGATTTTGAATTTCAAAATCGAATTCAAACAGCCAGGCTGGCAGAATCGCCAGCAACACAAAAATTTCGCCAGTACATGTGATTGTGCAACCGAACGTCAACGATCGGTGTCACCCCACCGAGAGAGTGTGTGTGGCGCCCGCATGCGTTTGTTTCTCATCGAAACAAACACATGCGAGCGTCACACACGCTCCCTCTGTAGGGTGTCACCGTATGGTCAATGTTTTTTGCACAATTTTGTGCCGTGGCGAAATTTTTGTGTAGCTGGCGATTCTGCCAGCCTGGTTGATTGAATTCGATTTTGAAATTCAAAATCGGCAAAATTTGGTGAAAAATCCCCATTTTTCAGTGCCTGGCTTTGATTTGACTTCATATTGTAAAACCGCTAAGAACAGACAAATTGCTGCTACTTTATCGGTAGCGGTATCATCATCATCAAGTCAAAGCCGGTGGAGTCGTCAAATATGGCAACATCAATAGCTTCACTGATTGTAATAGAGTTGACATTGACATTTCGGAAATTTATTTGGAAATTAAAGACCCAAAAGCAGGTGATGTCTGTCTAGTAAGCATAAAGGCCAATGGCATCTTCAAATTCATACTCGGGTGTGTGTATATCCACCCGGGCACAGCGTTAGCAGATATTAAACTCTTAATGATACGATCGTTGTTAAAATATTCCAAAAACATCGCTAAAATTATACCCTATTACGAGCCTGATCTTACTATACCAGTTATGATAGTTGGAGACTTTAATGTTGATGTCTCACAAAACCGTTCATTGCCGGACTTCATGCTCAGCGAGTTCAATTTGTTTTATATTGAAACTTCTCCAACAGCGTTAGGTAATACCTGTATTGATTTAACGTTTACCAGAAATCTGGATGTATCTTGTATGCCATTTGTGTCGTACTTTTCGTATCACACACCTATAATTCATAAAGCTATATTGTGACAAAATAATGATTTGTTTCCTTGCTTTTGTCCTAAATACATAAATAAAAATATTTTATTCAAGAAATTTCAGGAACATACAGAGAACTTTCATCAGAGTGAAAAGTGTCATCACTAGTCGTCATTGTAGTTGTTTCGTTTGGTTGTATCTTTTCATGAGTTGTATCATTCGTTTTAGTGTTATCAAATGAACTTTCTTTTATCTTTGAGCTAATTATTGAAGACTTTCTTTCACTAGTTGTGTTATTATTTCCGACTGTACTTAGCGGCATCACTGCATGGTTTTGTTTGATTGAATTTTCCATAAATATAGCATCTCTGCTTATTATTACTTGACGTGTTTTAAGATTTATCAACTTGTAGCCTTTTGTAGAATCACAATAACCAATAAATGTCATTTTTCTTGCCTTGGGATTCAGTTTCTCATATTTTTCTTTTGGCACTTTAACCATTGCTTCACATCCAAAACTCTTTAGATGGCTCAAATCAGGTTTCTTCCCAGTCCATTTCTCTTCAGGTGTAACATAGGAGAGTGCACGTGTCAGACATCGATTAGTGATATAGGCAGCTGTAGCTACTGCTTCTGCCCAGTATTGTTTTTGTAAATTAGAATTTATCAACATGCATCGTGCTCTTTCCATTAGTGTCCGATTCATTCGTTCGGCCATACTATTTTGATGGGGAGAATATGTGTTAAATGTTTTATGAATAATTCCCGATTTCTTTAGGTAATTTGAGAATTCCTTACTTAAATACCCTCTTCCATTATCAGTTCGTAAATGTTTTATTTTTAAGCTAAGATGGTTCTCTGCTAATGCTTTATATTCCTTGAATTTTAAAAAGGCATCTGATTTGTTATTTAAAAAATATACAAATTAAATATACAAAATTTTCTCTAATTTTATGCCATTAGTACTTACTCTTTGTTAGCTTATTTACGTCATTAAAATTCAAATGTGCCATTCTTTGATGCCATAGTAAGAAGTCTGTTTCATTTTCTTTGCAACCGTATGCTTGAATATTGTTGATATTCAGCTTGTAGATATTACTGATGAGATTTGCAGCTACTATTTCACATTTCTTGTTGTTGAATATCTTGAAGCCATGGTCATTAAACTGTATGGTACATCCTTTCTTTATTATTTTGCTAACTGACAGTAAATTAGTTGCCAATTCTGGCACATAGAGAACATTTGTTGTTTGAATAGTTTGTTTTTGCTCACCCTTCGCACCAACTCTTAGATCTATCTTTCCACAACTTTTAACTAGAAGCATTTTGTCATTTGCTATTCTTATGCTCTTAATTGGAGGAGGTACTTCATCATAAAGCCAATCTTGCCTCATCGTCATACGCATTGACGCTCCTGAATCAATGTACCACCCTTCATCATTCTTTGCTGTTGCAGAAAGAACAGCTACATAGCCAGAATTTTTAATATTTTGTTCCTTTTCATTTTTCTTAGATCTACAATTTTTACTTATGTGACCATAACGGTTGCAGTTAAAACATCTCGGGCCTTTCCGCTGGTTTTGTTGAAAATTTTGAGGCTTATTGAATTTGTTAATCTTTGCGTAAAGTGCGGTAGTGTCTGTATCAGTTGATTTTATTTCTTGAATCCATTTTGTTTCTATCATGTCAGCACTAATTTTTACACCAGAGCTTTCGATGCCCATAATCATCGACTTGTAATTGTCCGGCAGCCCCGCAAGCATCAATGTTCCAAGCCACTCATCATCTACTTTAAAATTAATGTTTCTGAGCTTATGGGGTGATGACATTATCTTATTCACATAAGCTTCTACACTTTTACTTGTATCTAGTGTTGTGTTTATTAAGTCTTTTAATAGTCCCACTTTTCTTGTTAATCCGCTGTCCTCAAATGCCTTAGTCAGATTATCCCACACTTGCTTTGCATTTGTTGCGTCCTGAATGTGTACATATAAAATTGGATCTACTACTAATATAGGCTTAGCTTTCACATCGCACTTCATTTAGTTTGGATCTTTAGAATCTGGTTCCTTCAATAAACAGACCGCAAAACTCCAACTAGTCCAATTATCTCGCCCCGTAAGGTTAGGTATTGACATTATTGTATTATTATTCATGTTTTATGATAATTGTTCTGCACGAGTTAAAAAAAAATAATAACTAAGATTATCTGCACGTGGTGTGTTTCAATGACAGTTTTTGAACAAGAAGTTATTATTGCGATTATTTAATCCTTCCACAATATTAAAACGACAGATTAAGGCTGTACTGGACCCATAACCTGTTGAAATTCATACAGATTGCCGGGATTAAAACGGACCGAATTATAACTCGTAACAGCGCGTGGTTTTACTACTTGTTTATTTGTTAACCTTCTTACAAGTTCTGTGTTCAAAATGTGTTACAGTTTTTGTTGCATTTGATATTTTTAGTGTTGCCACTCTTATCATTAGTTACACAAGAGATGGCGGCAATTTTAAATTTATCTCAACAAAAATAAAACAAAAAATCAAATGCAGTCAAACAGCAACGGATCGAAGCATGTTGAAAATTAGAAGAACACAAAAAATTAAGAACCAAGATATCCGTCAAAAAACGAAACTTACAGATGCTCTCAAGCACGCACTCTTATTAAAGTGGGGATGGGCCGGGCACATCTCACGATACTCAGATAGAAGATGGACCATTGAAGCCACACAATGGAAAGGTTCAGAGGGAAAAAGGAATGTGGGTCGACAATTAAGACGGTGGGCTGATGACATAAAACACGTCGCAGGAAACGACTGGATGAAGTCAGGCAAGGACAGGGAGTCATGGAAAAGGATAGAGGAGGCCTATATCCAAACAGGGGTCCATATCCCATAAACAATACTAACACTAGGTGGCGTTCGCGAAGTCGCACACAAAATTGAGCTGAGCGGTCGATATACAGACACTCTGCTTCATAGTCAAGTGTGGTAATGTAATAATTGGTAGCAATTGGTTCAAGTCGATACCATGTGTGTTGACTTGGTTTTAATGTAAAAAATATGTGTATTACAATTCTAGCCCTAAACACTGATTTATTTGCCATTTCTTGTTTGTTATTCTATCTCTTCATTACCTTCAGTGAGGGAAACTCAAGAGATAAAGGGTGGGCCATATACGATTTGAAATTTGAATCGGATATAAAAAAAAAAACTAATGAATATTTGTCCAAAACTATAACTTTGTTAGAAAGATTGAACATTTCCATTTACGAGTGAAACACAACATCATTCAAATGACTGCCAAGGATGGCCTTACAGTACCCCATCGGATCAATCCAATTTTTTAGTACATTTCGCTTGTTTGGGCTTCAATCTCATGAATGGCAACTTCAATTTCGTGTTTCAAGGACTCAATCGTCTCTGGATATATCCTTAATATATCCCCACAAAAAATAGTCTAATGGGTTCAAATCACAGCTCTGAGGCGCCCAATTCGGATCAGAATTTTGCTTTATTATTCGATGTTCAAAAGCGGTGCGCAAAAGATCGACTGTATCGTTGGCTGTGTCGCAGCCCCGTCCTGTTGGAACCAAATTCCGTCCATGTAACACTCTTCCATTTTGTGGAAACCAAAATCCATTTAAAATGGCTCTGTAACCGTCGCCATTGACCCTGACGGCGGCTCTGAGGGCGGCAATTTCGCTTATTGAAATAGCCTCCACGGTGGAAATGAGCGCGGTGATTTCCCATCATCGGAAAAGATAATTTTTCGGTAAAAATGTTCATCTTCGACCAAACGATCTTCAGCCCATCCGATGAGATAGGCGAACATAAAACGCATCATATGGTCATGAGGCTTCATTTCTTGCACTCTTGTTTGTAGCCAAAATTCTCATCAGACAAGTGCGAGAAATGTTCAGTTCCTGAGAACGATGACGAATGGGTGGTGATGGATGTTCATGCACACTGTGCGAAACTGCAGCAATGTTTTCGGGTCTGCGCACTGGACGAAAACGGGAACGGGTTGTTTTGTCCAACAACGAACTGGTTTCACAAACTCGCTTCACTGATTGATCAACTGATTAGAAGGCAAATTTTCTCCGTAAATTTCTTATGGTTTCCGTAGAAAACTCGCCAGTGTTGAAGTAAGTTTTCAATAGTTCCCAACTTTGTTCAAGCGTAAAGCGTCCCATTTTGTAAACGTCAAACATAAGACTAATTTTCTGTTAGCTCATGAAAGTCATTATGCCTATCAAACTCCAAATATACGGTAGTTCGTATTTCAAATGTTAGATGCCTCTCCCTGTATTTTCTATCTTAGTTCTAATCCTCTTGTGAGACCTATTTAATTATAGTTTTTAAATTATTATTTCCTCTACACTGTTGAATTACTCAGCATCTCTAATTTATGTTAAATAATTTAGAAAAGATGTAATTTAAGCTATTTATTGTTCTGAAAAATGGTAAACTTGAAATTACTTGATTCCTGTTACTCTAATTATCATTTTTAGGGTTCCGTAGAAAAACGGATTCATTATAGTTTCGTCATGTCCGTTTGTCCGTATGTCACAGCCATTTTATTCGGAAACTATTGAAACTATATAAATGAAATTTAGAAGTAAGGTGTCTCCTGAAAACCACTAGAAAATGTAGTAGTGAAAGTAAAGAAAAAAGTTTTATTAAGGGTGAAACTCCATACATGTGTCTGAAGGACAAGATTTTTTTTTCACTGCACATACCCGTGTGAGATATTTTTGGATAGGTCTTTAAAAATGACAATGATGTTGTTAGAAACTTTTTTTCCTTTAACCTGATCGTTCGCGAAATATACGCTTCTAAAAACGTCAAAAGTGTGTCCCCCATCTCTAACTTTTGAACGACGGGCCAGAAAAATCTGAAAAAATTAAAGCGAGTAGAACTATATAAGAAGTAAACGATTTTTGGTTAAGAATTACAATAAGAGTCTTTCCATTAATTATGTAGATATTCGATGTTTTAAGATTTCTACCAACAAAGATTTCTTTAACTCAATACTTTATGCGGCATTCTACGGAACCGTTAGCTTATGTGTGTCCGATACGCACTTGGTTTCTTTTTATCTTATTTATCATGACTTTTTGTTATAATGGGATTTCTAGTATTTTATGAATCTATTTGTATATTTATTATGATTACGAGTGTATATATTGAAGATATGAAACAATTTTCAGTAATCCATTCAATCATCTTTACTATCAGATTTCTTCAATAATCCATTCATCTTTACTATCAGATTTCAATGATTTACAAAATTATTAGCTAGAATCGTAATTTTGGATATGGACACATTTATAAAAACTCACAGTAGAGGAAAATAATGTATGACAAAAATGCAGTAAATATCAAAATAATGGGGGTCGGTCATACATATAAATACCGTGGGACACTTCGTTTGACCGCTACGCGCAAAAAACTGTTGAAAATTCAAAATTTGAATTTTATCACTTTCACCATCTTTTGTATGCACATCTTTAAACTCAATTTAGAGAAAAATTATGTATTAAAAAGAGGTAGAAAATGTCAAAATAGGGGGTGTCGATTATTTACATGAGCTCCCTAGGATGCCTCGTTTAGCCGCTACGGGCAAAAAACTGTTAAAAATTCAAAATCTGAGTTTTATCAGTTTTCCGATCTTTTGTATGTATATCTTTAAAAACTGAATTAAGAGAAAAATCATGTATGACAAAAAGGAAGAGCATGACAAAATAATGGGGGTCGGTCATACATATGAACACCCTAGGACGCTACGTTTAGCCGCTATGGGCAAAAAACCATTGAAAATTCAAAATTTTACCGGAAAAGTATCCTCAAAACCTGAAGAATATTGTCCATCTTCTGATTCCCGGAATCTCTCTTGTCCCATGATTCAAAATTCATAAATTAAAATACTATTTTTCAAGAACCTGTAAAAATCCACTTGCTACGGTTTGAGTAAACCAAAATAAATTGTCTCTTCAAAGTTTCCGATTCCCCACAGCGAATTGGCGAAAGCCCCGGAAACAATCAGGTGCCTGTGCTAAGATCTTTATGTAAAAGCTAATTCTAGTTCGAGCACGCGAAAACTAATTACCTACGATCAATACCATAGCTTCATTAATACAAGAAAACTTACGTTTATTGTTACAAAGACAGCGATTTTTTGTCACGATTGTATTTTGTTTGCCGTATATTTTGGAATTCTTGGAAAAAAAACGCAGTGATCGTTCTTAATACATAAAATCTTAATTTAGGATTCCATGACACAAACCTTCGTACTAATATTGGTTCGTTCAGCCGAAAAATTGTTAACTAAGAAGCCTACCCCTAGTAATTTATTTTCGCAGTAACAAAAAATAGATGTTAGCACTCACCATCGAATATACTATTAGTATGTAAAATTTCAGATCGATTGATCAAACGGTCTAGGAGGAGTTTGGTTACAAAGGTTGCATATTTCGCCGACGCATAAGAGCTTCGCTCGCTCAGCTGAATTGATTATAAGTGTCTCTTACCTATTTTAAGCTATAACTTACTAACAAATATGGAAATGTAATAGAAAGCGAAGATATGGAATAAACAGCTTTATTATCAGCTTCCCTCAGTTATTCAATAACTGATACTATTTCATTGTTATCATTGTTGCCACCTGCCTGTTGTGATGCAATTAGTAGTCGTAATCGATCAACTAATTCATTCGGATCATCCCAATATAAGTAGTCAAGATTTTCTTTAGGAAGTTTCATCAGACTCTCACCAGAATGGATATTTACCGTATTCGAATCATTTTCTCTAGTGGGAAGTTTCGCTGAACTCTCACCAGAATAGTTACTTATAATATTTTTAATAATAGTTTTATATCTCTTGCTTCTACCTGCCTGTACCTGCTGATTTGGTTTATAGTTACGTCCATAAGCGTTTGTGTTCGATAAGATCTCGGGTTATAGATCTTCTTGTATACATATGTGTTTGAGGATTTTTCAAAATAATTAATTTATATAGCCCTGGAGTAAGGTGGTAAGCTTTATCTTTAAAACGTAATTGCTTATCTCCATCCATCGAAACATGACCATTTCCAATTTTTATTCAAGAATCTGTTTCAGCATCATAACGAATTCCATATTTAAAATCGATATTTTTATCAAAAGTGTATACTATTACTATTTGCTGATGAGAATTCACGATCTAGTAGAGAGAAGCTTTCATTTGTGGGGTCTTAAGGCTGTGATCTCAGCAATCGACGACGTTCTCTTGAGGTCCGTGGTGTGCTAAAAATGTCTATATTTTCTCTTTTCTCTCGCTTAGCAGGTAAAGGGGTTTTAAAATCTCCTACATCATCATCATCATCATCATGTTTACTAGACTTAACCTCAATTTTCTCAGATATTTGTGCTAGTGGTTCAGTGATCGGTTTAAAAGTTTCTCGAAACATATCCTCTGTTTGCATTTTACCCCTTTTGAAAATTTGATGCTTCTTACGTATTATTTGTCGCATTTTAACGATTTTTTTTTTCTGATCAATAATTTTTTATGCAAATTGTTTTATACCTTTATGAAGGTATCAAAGTCTTAACGATAGCGTCTA
The DNA here is from genome assembly GCA_963971475.1 of Chrysops caecutiens. NCBI lineage: Eukaryota > Metazoa > Arthropoda > Insecta > Diptera > Tabanidae > Chrysops > Chrysops caecutiens. The sequence continues at coordinate 26,719,272 of OZ020568.1, read as the reverse complement.
TTATGGGAATTTCTATGAGGTATCCAGCGGTGTGTTATCCATCATGGTGTTTGTACATTACAAAATGTATTGTTGTTGAAAATGTATATTCAAAATAAAGGTGAAAACATGTGATTAGCAAATTTTTATTTACTATCCTTAAAATTTACAAAGTGTATACAATTTCTCATTTAGCCTAAATTGAATCTAATCTTTTTCTATAATGACCCCACGGTCGCGTTTCATAAGTGCTACGTATCAAATATCTCTTATCATCATGAGAACTTCGTGCGTAATCTAATCGTATGTAACTTAATTTGTGTAATTAAGTTAACCTTGTGTTTTTTTTCAAATGTATAAGATTCTGAGAAATAATCTTGTTTTGATTCGAATTTAAGCAGTCCACATAATCTTGCAAAGTTATTTGAGTTTTAACCTTTTTTATTCCTTAAGACTGTTGAATTACATCTTCAACCTCAACTCGCACTGCATACATTTAAGATCTCAGCCTGAAAAATTCGGTTATAATACGACCATTGTTCTCATCTTTCATAAAACTTAAAAGTTTTTTATTCACTAAAGGTATGTTCCACCTGTGATTAAGTGTATAGTCGCGTGTATCGAAATGCGTATGATATTCTCGTTTAATCACATCATACAGATTGGAACAAGTCACTACATATATCAAAATGTCAGTATCCGTAAAACACGCAGTACAATTGGATGTGAATTCGGGTATCATATAATTATAATGAAAATCGTAGATGGTTGTTTTCGCTAAATCTAAAATACACATATAAGTTTGTACTTCGTGCCAAACTTGGTCATCTGACTCTAAGGTAAGACGTTGTGACAGTGTAAGTTTGTACTTCGCGCCAAACTTGATCGTCTGACTCTAAGGTAAGACGTTGTGACAGATGACGTAGAGGCGAGTGAAGGGAAGGTGTCGATAAAAACATGTACTTGAATAAACTAGTTACTACAAAAGATTATTAATGACAATTGTATTGATTTAGGTATGTGCTAATTAATGAAATCTTTGTAAATATGTTCTTAGCTTTGAGCTATTATGTAAATATGTTCGTTTTAATTACAATTGTTTCACTGCATCAACACGTGTCTATTTCTTAAACTCTAAATCCTACTCCTCAATCGTTAGCTACGGTTCACTTCTGTGAATGGAATCGCAGAATCCAGCTAGCCAAAATTCGGTACAATTCACAAACACAATCATAAGATATCATTTTTGTTTGACTCTCGTGAGGTGAAGTTGTAAATACGTGTTTTATGATTTTCGTCAATTTGAAAATTTAGTGCATTAATATCCAAACTTATGATGTAGTTGCATTCTCTAGCAGATAATTAATGTTCCCTGCTAGATTTTACCTCATAAAAATGGTGAAAACTCAAAAAATAAGAGATGTTACTCTTTCAACATCTACGACCAGAATGATGAATGTGACGCTCCGAATAATTCGGACACACACACACTAAGAAAACAAATTCTCGGAATCCACATCGGGATAGGGATTTCTGGTCGACTGGCCACTCCTCTCTTCCACTCACCTTACTCTCACTTTCCTGGATTCCGCGATTCCATTCACAGATGTGAACCCACGCTTAAGCCTTGATTTCACACTTACACACATACCTATGTACTTAAATTGGTTTATTAGAGTAAACTTCAGATTTGTTCATCTCTATAGCAACTAAATTCTCCTCAAATATAATTGAACTTTAAAATTCAGGTCTACTAATGAGAGCTGCAGCACCATATCTACCATACCATTTCGTCACTAGTTTGACAATACAATACTTACGCATATCTTCCGTAGTTTTCCCGAAAACTGCGTTGTTCATTAATTTGAAAAGATTCTTTCAAAATCATGTTTCGCTAATGAATAGAGTTTAGTATTCAAATAAATGTAACACTTTATCCATTGAAATTGTTGAAATTCCTGTATACTGTGGATTTTTCTTACTTTTAATCCATAGCGAATAGCTTGCTTTAAATTCATATAATGAATCACGTATTTGGTTTTAATTTCCAAAGAGGCTACTAACTGTTTTTGTTTTGATTTTGGGGGACAGGTATGTTCAGGACAGAATGGGAGGTCCTTAAGAAAATCGTGAACTTCCTGAGGATATTCAAGATCTACTTCTAATATATATCCTGTAGATGAGTCGTTAGCAATACTTCTGAAATCAAAGGTATCTAAATTTTCAAACCACCTGAAGCGCCCATAAGGTAAATGTTGAGACATTGCCCACACATACTGATTATTTATATAATTATAAATTAAAAATTTTGTAGGCTGAGTAGGATCATAAGCAGATATACATCTGTTGTTAGTTTTAGCGTAACGTTTTGAACATTGACTAAGCCCACCTCTAAAACCCCGTTCAACAAACATAAACATATCAACATCGGTGAGGTTTTAATGTTACATTTGTAGTTTTGAACATAGCATCCCACGTATACCCTGGGAGGGTGAAGTAATGAGCAGGATCTAGTTCACATGTTTGAATACAGCTAGATCGGAACTGCTCCAAAACATTAGCTAAAAGCAAAACGTCCGTTTTCAAATACAGGTCTGAATATTCACCCAAATTTGTAATAAAAAATGTCTGCCAAACTGTTTTGGCGTGTGCATAATCATTTTCAGTTATATTTGAATCATTAAATTTGTGGACGTTAAGCGTTTTCTAAGAATTTTACCTCTGCATTAAAATAATCGTTTGGATAAACACCCTTACGCTTTAGGAGCTCAAATTGCTTGTCTGTTAAATTTTGAAACTGTGCTGAAAGAATCGGAAAAGTAAATATTAAGATTAGGTATCTAAGCTACTTCCCATAAACTTAAAAAAATCAACAAATCTGAATATAATGGGGGAATTTTTAACACTCTTGGTGAACGAAATATATTGTTCTTTATTAACCGGTAGCAAATTTATGCGGCCAGGTAAATCGAAAGCTAAATTTTTGATTATAAAATGCGAGTCATATGTGATACATATTTTTGTCCTTACAATCTAACAATAAGCACTCCAAGTCAGCATATATAACAAACGGAGCTTTGATTTTATAACTAAAAGTAGCGAAATTCAAGTTTTGATGCTCACCTGTTGGTAGTCTTATCTTACATTCAACTGCTTGTAATCGCTCACATGCTCATCTGAAGCACTGTTTGTATGAAAGTAGTGCAGGCAGCGGTCACAGAAGTACTTTCTATGTAAATTTACTGAAAGTTGTGAGGACAGGAGGCGTGAAAAAGTTTTAATCCAAACGAATTGGTAGTTAACGGGTTCATACACGTTTATATCTTCTTCTTCCACCACCAAATTGCCATTGTAATGAACAATTTTACTAAGCTGAAAAAACTTTTGGAAGTACCGGTACCTGAAAATGTTAAACAAAATATTTCACCTGAGTCAGCGGAAAACGCTGACTCATGCGAAAACTCATGAAGGGAAATTTACGCTCGAGTCAGCAGAAAATGCTGACTCTAGCGAAAATGCAACGGAATTTGCCATTGAGGTAGGTCGAGTCGATCGCATTGCGATCGATGTCGAAATTAATTTTAAATGGGTTATGGAAATATTCAAATATTATTGAAATATGTGATGCAACAAGACTTATTTGGTTCTATGCATTTCTGACCTGGTTAATTCTTTATCTAGATTTTTGACCTAGCTAGATTTAAGTATAAATTAAGGTATGAATTGTACTAGAGGATAGTCTTAAATATACACCTGTGAGAGAACAACGTTGTTTTAGACTCACGAAGAGGATGGGCCCTAGGGCCATCCACCCCCTACGTCCTGATCTGGCCGCGAGGTCGGTCAGGCAACATATCAGAAAACCAAAAGGAGAAGCTTTTAAAAGTAAAAGAAATTCTACATTTCGCCCGTGGAAATGTAGAATATCATAACACCATCATTATCATTATCATCATAATATTGGCTCGCAATGATAAACAGATTTACATGTTTATCCTTTTTCTCCTTGGTGAGGTAAGCGGGAAAATTGGAGACATTTTTTTTTAGCTTTTTTAGGGATTAAACGTTGATTGAAATATCATTCTGTTCCTCAAAGCTGTAATAATGCGGGAAAATTATTATTTTAATGGTGTATGATATAAAGTAAAATTGGTTTAACAAACTCGCTTCACTGATTGATCAACTGATTAGAAGGCAAATTTTTTCCGTAAATTTCTTATGGTTTCCGTAGAAAACTCACCAGTGTTGAAGTAAGTTTTCAATAGTTCCCAACTTTGTTCAAGCGTAAAGCGTCCCATTTTGTAAACGTCAAACATAAGACTAATTTTCTGTTAGCTCATGAAAGTCATTATGCCTATCAAACTCCAAATATACGGTAGTTCGTATTTCAAATGTTAGATGCCTCTCCCTGTATTTTCTATCTTAGTTCTAATCCTCTTGTGAGACCTATTTAATTATAGTTTTTAAATTATTATTTCCTCTACACTGTTGAATTACTCAGCATCTCTAATTTATGTTAAATAATTTAGAAAAGATGTAATTTAAGCTATTTATTGTTCTGAAAAATGGTAAACTTGAAATTACTTGATTCCTGTTACTCTAATTATCATTTTTAGGGTTCCGTAGAAAAACGGATTCATTATAGTTTCGTCATGTCCGTTTGTCCGTATGTCACAGCCATTTTATTCGGAAACTATTGAAACTATATAAATGAAATTTAGAAGTAAGGTGTCTCCTGAAAACCACTAGAAAATGTAGTAGTGAAAGTAAAGAAAAAAGTTTTATTAAGGGTGAAACTCCATACATGTGTCTGAAGGACAAGATTTTTTTTTCACTGCACATACCCGTGTGAGATATTTTTGGATAGGTCTTTAAAAATGACAATGATGTTGTTAGAAACTTTTTTTCCTTTAACCTGATCGTTCGCGAAATATACGCTTCTAAAAACGTCAAAAGTGTGTCCCCCATCTCTAACTTTTGAACGACGGGCCAGAAAAATCTGAAAAAATTAAAGCGAGTAGAACTATATAAGAAGTAAACGATTTTTGGTTAAGAATTACAATAAGAGTCTTTCCATTAATTATGTAGATATTCGATGTTTTAAGATTTCTACCAACAAAGATTTCTTTAACTCAATACTTTATGCGGCATTCTACGGAACCGTTAGCTTATGTGTGTCCGATACGCACTTGGTTTCTTTTTATCTTATTTATCATGACTTTTTGTTATAATGGGATTTCTAGTATTTTATGAATCTATTTGTATATTTATTATGATTACGAGTGTATATATTAAAGATATGAAACAATTTTCAGTAATCCATTCAATCATCTTTACTATCAGATTTCTTCAATAATCCATTCATCTTTACTATCAGATTTCAATGATTTACAAAATTATTAGCTAGAATCGTAATTTTGGATATGGACACATTTATAAAAACTCACAGTAGAGGAAAATAATGTATGACAAAAATGCAGTAAATATCAAAATAATGGGGGTCGGTCATACATATAAATACCGTGGGACACTTCGTTTGACCGCTACGCGCAAAAAACTGTTGAAAATTCAAAATTTGAATTTTATCACTTTCACCATCTTTTGTATGCACATCTTTAAACTCAATTTAGAGAAAAATTATGTATTAAAAAGAGGTAGAAAATGTCAAAATAGGGGGTGTCGATTATTTACATGAGCTCCCTAGGATGCCTCGTTTAGCCGCTACGGGCAAAAAACTGTTAAAAATTCAAAATCTGAGTTTTATCAGTTTTCCGATCTTTTGTATGTATATCTTTAAAAACTGAATTAAGAGAAAAATCATGTATGACAAAAAGGAAGAGCATGACAAAATAATGGGGGTCGGTCATACATATGAACACCCTAGGACGCTACGTTTAGCCGCTATGGGCAAAAAACCATTGAAAATTCAAAATTTTACCGGAAAAGTATCCTCAAAACCTGAAGAATATTGTCCATCTTCTGATTCCCGGAATCTCTCTTGTCCCATGATTCAAAATTCATAAATTAAAATACTATTTTTCAAGAACCTGTAAAAATCCACTTGCTACGGTTTGAGTAAACCAAAATAAATTGTCTCTTCAAAGTTTCCGATTCCCCACAGCGAATTGGCGAAAGCCCCGGAAACAATCAGGTGCCTGTGCTAAGATCTTTATGTAAAAGCTAATTCTAGTTCGAGCACGCGAAAACTAATTACCTACGATCAATACCATAGCTTCATTAATACAAGAAAACTTACGTTTATTGTTACAAAGACAGCGATTTTTTGTCACGATTGTATTTTGTTTGCCGTATATTTTGGAATTCTTGGAAAAAAAACGCAGTGATCGTTCTTAATACATAAAATCTTAATTTAGGATTCCATGACACAAACCTTCGTACTAACATTGGTTCGTTCAGCCGAAAAATTGTTAACTAAGAAGCCTACCCCTAGTAATTTATTTTCGCAGTAACAAAAAATAGATGTTAGCACTCACCATCGAATATACTATTAGTATGTAAAATTTCAGATCGATTGATCAAACGGTCTAGGAGGAGTTTGGTTACAAAGGTTGCATATTTCGCCGACGCATAAGAGCTTCGCTCGCTCAGCTGAATTGATTATAAGTGTCTCTTACCTATTTTAAGCTATAACTTACTAACAAATATGGAAATGTAATAGAAAGCGAAGATATGGAATAAACAGCTTTATTATCAGCTTCCCTCAGTTATTCAATAACTGATACTATTTCATTGTTATCATTGTTGCCACCTGCCTGTTGTGATGCAATTAGTAGTCGTAATCGATCAACTAATTCATTCGGATCATCCCAATATAAGTAGTCAAGATTTTCTTTAGGAAGTTTCATCAGACTCTCACCAGAATGGATATTTACCGTATTCGAATCATTTTCTCTAGTGGGAAGTTTCGCTGAACTCTCACCAGAATAGTTACTTATAATATTTTTAATAATAGTTTTATATCTCTTGCTTCTACCTGCCTGTACCTGCTGATTTGGTTTATAGTTACGTCCATAAGCGTTTGTGTTCGATAAGATCTCGGGTTATAGATCTTCTTGTATACATATGTGTTTGAGGATTTTTCAAAATAATTAATTTATATAGCCCTGGAGTAAGGTGGTAAGCTTTATCTTTAAAACGTAATTGCTTATCTCCATCCATCGAAACATGACCATTTCCAATTTTTATTCAAGAATCTGTTTCAGCATCATAACGAATTCCATATTTAAAATCGATATTTTTATCAAAAGTGTATACTATTACTATTTGCTGATGAGAATTCACGATCTAGTAGAGAGAAGCTTTCATTTGTGGGGTCTTGAAGCTGTGATCTCAGCAATCGACGACGTTCTCTTGAGGTCCGTGGTGTGCTAAAAATGTCTATATTTTCTCTTTTCTCTCGCTTAGCAGGTAAAGGGGTTTTAAAATCTCCTACATCATCATCATCATCATCATGTTTACTAGACTTAACCTCAATTTTCTCAGATATTTGTGCTAGTGGTTCAGTGATCGGTTTAAAAGTTTCTCGAAACATATCCTCTGTTTGCATTTTACCCCTTTTGAAAATTTGATGCTTCTTACGTATTATTTGTCGCATTTTAACGATTTTTTTTTTCTGATCAATAATTTTTTATGCAAATTGTTTTATACCTTTATGAAGGTATCAAAGTCTTAACGATAGCGTCTATTATGGAAATTTCTATGAGGTATCCAGCGGTGTGTTATCCATCATGGTGTTTGTACATTACAAAATGTATTGTTGTTGAAAATGTATATTCAAAATAAAGGTGAAAACATGTGATTAGCAAATTTTTATTTACTATCCTTAAAATTTACAAAGTGTATACAATTTCTCATTTAGCCTAAATTGAATCTAATCTTTTTCTATAATGACCCCACGGTCGCGTTTCATAAGTGCTACGTATCAAATATCTCTTATCATCATGAGAACTTCGTGCGTAATCTAATCGTATGTAACTTAATTTGTGTAATTAAGTTAACCTTGTGTTTTTTTTCAAATGTATAAGATTCTGAGAAATAATCTTGTTTTGATTCGAATTTAAGCAGTCCACATAATCTTGCAAAGTTATTTGAGTTTTAACCTTTTTTATTCCTTAAGACTGTTGAATTACATCTTCAACCTCAACTCGCACTGCATACATTTAAGATCTCAGCCTGAAAAATTCGGTTATAATACGACCATTGTTCTCATCTTTCATAAAACTTAAAAGTTTTTTATTCACTAAAGGTATGTTCCACCTGTGATTAAGTGTATAGTCGCGTGTATCGAAATGCGTATGATATTCTCGTTTAATCACATCATACAGATTGGAACAAGTCACTACATATATCAAAATGTCAGTATCCGTAAAACACGCAGTACAATTGGATGTGAATTCGGGTATCATATAATTATAATGAAAATCGTAGATGGTTGTTTTCGCTAAATCTAAAATACACATATAAGTTTGTACTTCGTGCCAAACTTGGTCATCTGACTCTAAGGTAAGACGTTGTGACAGTGTAAGTTTGTACTTCGCGCCAAACTTGATCGTCTGACTCTAAGGTAAGACGTTGTGACAGATGACGTAGAGGCGAGTGAAGGGAAGGTGTCGATAAAAACATGTACTTGAATAAACTAGTTACTACAAAAGATTATTAATGACAATTGTATTGATTGAGGTATGTGCTAATTAATGAAATCTTTGTAAATATGTTCTTAGCTTTGAGCTATTATGTAAATATGTTCGTTTTAATTACAATTGTTTCACTGCATCAACACGTGTCTATTTCTTAAACTCTAAATCCTACTCCTCAATCGTTAGCTACGGTTCACTTCTGTGAATGGAATCGCAGAATCCAGCTAGCCAAAATTCGGTACAATTCACAAACACAATCATAAGATATCATTTTTGTTTGACTCTCGTGAGGTGAAGTTGTAAATACGTGTTTTATGATTTTCGTCAATTTGAAAATTTAGTGCATTAATATCCAAACTTATGATGTAGTTGCATTCTCTAGCAGATAATTAATGTTCCCTGCTAGATTTTACCTCATAAAAATGGTGAAAGCTCAAAAAATAAGAGATGTTACTCTTTCAACATCTACGACCAGAATGATGAATGTGACGCTCCGAATAATTCGGACACACACACACTAAGAAAACAAATTCTCGGAATCCACATCGGGATAGGGATTTCTGGTCGACTGGCCACTCCTCTCTTCCACTCACCTTACTCTCACTTTCCTGGATTCCGCGATTCCATTCACAGATGTGAACCCACGCTTAAGCCTTGATTTCACACTTACACACATACCTATGTACTTAAATTGGTTTATTAGAGTAAACTTCAGATTTGTTCATCTCTATAGCAACTAAATTCTCCTCAAATATAATTGAACTTTAAAATTCAGGTCTACTAATGAGAGCTGCAGCACCATATCTACCATACCATTTCGTCACTAGTTTGACAATACAATACTTACGCATATCTTCCGTAGTTTTCCCGAAAACTGCGTTGTTCATTAATTTGAAAAGATTCTTTTCAAAATCATGTTTCGCTAATGAATAGAGTTTAGTATTCAAATAAATGTAACACTTTATCCATTGAAATTGTTGAAATTCCTGTATACTGTGGATTTTTCTTACTTTTAATCCATAGCGAATAGCTTGCTTTAAATTCATATAATGAATCACGTATTTGGTTTTAATTTCCAAAGAGGCTACTAACTGTTTTTGTTTTGATTTTGGGGGACAGGTATGTTCAGGACAGAATGGGAGGTCCTTAAGAAGATCGTGAACTTCCTGAGGATATTCAAGATCTACTTCTAATATATATCCTGTAGATGAGTCGTTAGCAATACTTCTGAAATCAAAGGTATCTAAATTTTCAAACCACCTGAAGCGCCCATAAGGTAAATGTTGAGACATTGCCCACACATACTGATTATTTATATAATTATAAATTAAAAATTTTGTAGGCTGAGTAGGATCATAAGCAGATATACATCTGTTGTTAGTTTTAGCGTAACGTTTTGAACATTGACTAAGCCTACCTCTAAAACCCCGTTCAACAAACATAAACATATCAACATCGGTGAGGTTTTAATGTTACATTTGTAGTTTTGAGCATAGCATCCCACGTATACCCTGGGAGGGTGAAGTAATGAGCAGGATCTAGTTCACATGTTTGAATACAGCTAGATCGGAACTGCTCCAAAACATTAGCTAAAAGCAAAACGTCCGTTTTCAAATACAGGTCTGAATATTCACCCAAATTTGTAATAAAAAATGTCTGCCAAACTGTTTTGGCGTGTGCATAATCATTTTCAGTTATATTTGAATCATTAAATTTGTGGACGTTAAGCGTTTTCTAAGAATTTTACCTCTGCATTAAAATAATCGTTTGGATAAACACCCTTACGCTTTAGGAGCTCAAATTGCTTGTCTGTTAAATTTTGAAACTGTGCTGAAAGAATCGGAAAAGTAAATATTAAGATTAGGTATCTAAGCTACTTCCCATAAACTTAAAAAAATCAACAAATCTGAATATAATGGGGGAATTTTTAACACTCTTGGTGAACGAAATATATTGTTCTTTATTAACCGGTAGCAAATTTATGCGGCCAGGTAAATCGAAAGCTAAATTTTTGATTATAAAATGCGAGTCATATGTGATACATATTTTTGTCCTTACAATCTAACAATAAGCACTCCAAGTCAGCATATATAACAAACGGAGCTTTGATTTTATAACTAAAAGTAGCGAAATTCAAGTTTTGATGCTCACCTGTTGGTAGTCTTATCTTACATTCAACTGCTTGTAATCGCTCACATGCTCATCTGAAGCACTGTTTGTATGAAAGTAGTGCAGGCAGCGGTCACAGAAGTACTTTCTATGTAAATTTACTGAAAGTTGTGAGGACAGGAGGCGTGAAAAAGTTTTAATCCAAACGAATTGGTAGTTAACGGGTTCATACACGTTTATATCTTCTTCTTCCACCACCAAATTGCCATTGTAATGAACAATTTTACTAAGCTGAAAAAACTTTTGGAAGTACCGGTACCTGAAAATGTTAAACAAAATATTTCACCTGAGTCAGCGGAAAACGCTGACTCATGCGAAAACTCATGAAGGGAAATTTACGCTCGAGTCAGCAGAAAATGCTGACTCTAGCGAAAATGCAACGGAATTTGCCATTGAGGTAGGTCGAGTCGATCGCATTGCGATCGATGTCGAAATTAATTTTAAATGGGTTATGGAAATATTCAAATATTATTGAAATATGTGATGCAACAAGACTTATTTGGTTCTATGCATTTCTGACCTGGTTAATTCTTTATCTAGATTTTTGACCTAGCTAGATTTAAGTATAAATTAAGGTATGAATTGTACTAGAGGATAGTCTTAAATATACACCTGTGAGAGAACAACGTTGTTTTAGACTCACGAAGAGGATGGGCCCTAGGGCCATCCACCCCCTACGTCCTGATCTGGCCGCGAGGTCGGTCAGGCAACATATCAGAAAACCAAAAGGAGAAGCTTTTAAAAGTAAAAGAAATTCTACATTTCGCCCGTGGAAATGTAGAATATCATAACACCATCATTATCATTATCATCATAATATTGGCTCGCAATGATAAACAGATTTACATGTTTATCCTTTTTCTCCTTGGTGAGGTAAGCGGGAAAATTGGAGACATTTTTTTTTAGCTTTTTTAGGGATTAAACGTTGATTGAAATATCATTCTGTTCCTCAAAGCTGTAATAATGCGGGAAAATTATTATTTTAATGGTGTATGATATAAAGTAAAATTGAATTACCAGGATATTAGCTTAATCGTCGTAGAAAACTGGATTTAAGTGAATTTCAACTCGTTATTAAAACGTTGGTAGTTCATGACTCGTTCAGGATGCTTATCATGTGGATATAACGCTGACAAAACAGCTTACTTGAAGCATTCATTATCATCGTTTTGAACGTTAACCCAGCCTTTTTAGATGCAATTTGAGAAGGTAATTGAACGAATGAAGAACCTAGCTGAAGAGTACACTAGTTAATATTAACCACTAGATTCACAATGGATGATAGCGCCCATCCATTATCCCTCTCCTGGAACTCATCGAAGTTTTTAAAAATGGGCTTTAGGATGATCGTTTCGAACCACACTTTCAAATTGGTTTCTCGGTATATTATATTATTTCTTGTGTTTAAATATTTAAATTCGGTCAGTTTTTCATTGTTCGTCAACATTTGGAATTCTCCACAAAAGACTGCGTTTACCATCTTTCAATAAATTTTTAATTCTAAGCGCGGACTCTAGATCCATCCAACGAACACTCGTTGAAATATAGTTTTTTTGATTTATCGGCTTATATCCCGAACCAGTTTTCAAACGTAATAATTTCATCTTCGTTCACAATACTACTTTTCATGCTTCTACCTGAAGCAACCTTCAACGTAGCGTTGAAATTTTTCAAGTCTTTATTAACATCTTTTATCGCATCTTCCATCACACATTACACTTTCTAATGCTAATTTAGTTTCATAAATAAGACTTTTTAAAGACACTATTTTGTATGTACAAACGATTGCGGATTATGTTTAATTCAATAGTGGCAAAGCAAGAAAAGTCCACCAGCTTTATATATTCGATTGAACACCTAACTATTAAAGAAATAAAAAAAAACGAAAGGCGTAGTCAAGGTCCGCGCCGTAGATTTTCCGTGAAAATTTCGAGATAAAATTATAATAAGTGTTTTTATTATTAGGTACTTAAATCAATTTTTTAATACAATGGTTGTATAGAGTAGTACGGTGACAGAATAGATAGATCACAACTTTATTATTTAACACCGTTTTTTCGTTTCCTCTTCGATGCTGCCGTAGCCGTGACACTTAATCGGCACTGGGAATTTGAGGTTTGTAAAATTCGTTTTGATGCAAGCTTTCTTTGATTTGCGGTTTATCCATTTCCGCGCATATTTATGGCATGTACAAAACCATATTTTTAATTTTTATGTTTTCAATTTAATACCGATTTTTACTTATATTTCGGCAAATATGCTTAAAGTCCGAATCGCTCTTTTAGAGTACTCTGCAATGGTAACGCGTTTTTATGCTACACTGATTTATAATTTTAACCTAATGTTAATCAACAACAATCACGTGTAGGCGCTGACACTAGCCCGATGAATTCACGGGCAAAACAAACGATGCACGATAAACACGTACAAGCATTCTCTATCCATAGTGGCCTCGGTCGTTGTTATCGCATTATGAGCGTCGTAGTTATTAGCGATTAAATTCTGACTGTATATTTTACCGCAAGAAAGTTTGTTTGGCTATCAGCGTAATTAACGTGCGAAAAGAAGTTTTCTCGTCCAAAGAATTATAACAAGTATTTCGCACAAATATGTTCTTTAATTATTAATCTCTTAAATACAATCATTATATATAGCAGTAGGATTAAAGAATAGATATATCATAAGTTTATTTTTGCGCAGTTTTTTCGTTTCTTCTTCGATGCCGCCGCACCTCTGGCAATGGCTCGGCACTGGGTATTTTTGGTTTTTTAAATTCGTTTTGATGCGGGTTTTCTCCGATGTGAGTTTTTTACAATTCGGTGCATAATTACGACTCATATGAGACGATATCTTTTACTATTTTTTCAGTTTCAAATTCATACCAATTTTTATTTATATCCCGGCCAATATTTTTATTGTTTTACTTAAGGTCCTGGTAGTTCTTTTCAAATCCTTTACAATGAAATCCAAATCGTACAATCGTACGTACAAATATGCTCCATCCACTGTGACCTCAACCGTTGTCATCGCATTATTAGTCTCGTAGTTATTGGCGATTGAAAAATGACGGTGTTTTGTAACACAAGAATGTTAGACTGGCTACCAATGTACATACTTAACGAAAAGAAAGACGTCTTCACGTCAAAACTGAATTTTCTTAAATCAATTTAATTTACGTGAATAGATCTTAACTTACCTTATTTCAAATCGAATAAAAAGAGAAGTCATGATAAACCTAAAAAGTGTATGAATTTAAGATTCAAAATCCTCCTTGTTCCCTTGTTACAAGAAAAAACGTTTTGTAATAATGAACACCCTAGGACGCTTCGTTTAGCCAGTACGGGCAAAAAACCGTTAAAAATTTAAAAACAGAATTTTATCAATTTTCCATCTTTTGTATGCATATCTTCAAACTCACTTTGGGAGAAAAATAATGTATGAGAAAGAGGCAGAAAATGTCAAAACGAGATGGAGCCGGTCATACACATGAACTGCTTAGGATGGTCCGTTTAGTCCGTTTAGCCGCTAAGAAGAAAGACGTTTTCACGTCAAAAAGCCTGGAAATTTATTGAAGGAAAATTTGAAAATAAAAGCGCTTTTTGTAGATATTTATTTGCATATGTAGATATTTATTTATAAATTATTTTTCTTTCAAAACAAATTGAAATTTGTAGGACATTTCAGTTCGTCCCAAATTTTTGATACGAAAATTCCCGCTACACAGCATCTGAATAACATGCTTCTCAAGCTTTGTACACTTAGGTGGTAAGAAGAGTTGATATTCCTGCAGCTCGATGACCACCCTTTCACCATATTTGGTGTAAACTTTTTTCGCTGCAACCACCCCATACTCCTTACCTATCACCATTTCCGAACTCTTTACGAAAGGCTTAAAATTTTCAACATTGTCTAAAATTCGAATGATGCTTCTAGGATTTTTCGTCTCTACCCCATCGAATGCTTCCAGAAATCTCCGTTTACATGAAGATAATGTAGTGATCTGTTACCACGAGATGATGCTCTAAGCATGTTCTGATGTGAATTTGTTGAATCCGTCGATTATTTCAACTCGAAGATCTATTTGAAAAAATGTTTGTATTTAGCATTAATGTTAAGAATAGCATTTCATTTTTCTTACCTTAAAGTGAATGTGAACGTACTTACAAGTTACAATTAGTTTTAAAACCACTGGCAGATAGCTTTAATTAAACTTATCTACACCGAAATTAAGAGGTTTCGATGATAAGCTTTCAGCGGTCTTAATTAGTAAAAAATTTAATTAGCTAATTTGCGTTTCACACTTCGATGGCTAAACATTAATTTAAAACCACTGGCAGATAGCTTAAATTATATTAAATTTATCTACCCACCGAAATTCAGGTTTCGATGATAAGCTTTCAGCGGTCTTAATTACAATAGTAAAAATTTTATTAGCTAATTCGCGGTTTAGATTCTGTAGTCTAAACGTTAACGCAATAAACGAAATTCTTGCCCAGAATCACGAATTTCAAATAATTCCCATTAATTTAGGCCTTTCATTAAAATGTGGTTATAAACCATGGTAAGTAGGAATACTAGCGATGAATATTTTCAAGTCGCACTATAAGATAAGATTTTAATTTTGTTCTCATTTTATTTATTAGTGGGAGTTCTAGAAATGTGGTAATAGGTAAGGATGAGAGCTTTAGCGCAAAGAGAGATCAGATACAGGGTGAACTTGTATCACATTTATATTCGGAGGCCTGTGACATTAATGAATATTGAACCAAGAGTAAAGTGCGAAGCTTAATAATGAAATAAAAACCAACATGAAAAATATATGCTTATAAATTTTTATTTAGTTCAAAAATTCCAAATTAAATGTTGAAAGTACTTTTCCCTTAACAATAGTATATGTAAATATTTATTTAACTCTAACATAGCTTCTTCACTTAGTTTCTCATATCGAGCTGGTAAAAACAGTTGATAATTGTTCAGCTGCAAAACGACTCTACTTCAAAACCACGTTTTCACTCGTTTCGCTCCCACAATCCTATATTGAATACCTTGAATTATATCCTTCACTCTCAATATGGGTTTCATGTTCCCAAGTTGGTTCAGCTCAAAAAGAACAGCACCATCTTGATTATCACCCGGAATAATGTCACTATCCTCATACGGGATATAGCTAGTGAAATAGTTTTGCTGTATAGTTTCTGTTTCTTTTACCACTGTCGAAGGAATTTTTGATTGTGATAAAGATGATAATGAATCCCTTGAAAACACAACGTAATAAACGCTAATGCTTATGTAGTACCCCATTTTGTACAAATTCTGTGGGATAAGATAAGATATTCACATATCACACACACACACACACAAATACCCACTTTCTCATTCTCTCTCTCTACTATCAGCATACGCATCATCCCACTTAGGGTTTTCGCGTACTCGACTTTTTCTAGAACCCGGGTATCGGGTATTATTTTTTCATATACCCGGGTTTACCCGGGTATTTGCAATTTCTCCAGAAAAAGGGACAATTTGCTTATTGTCATCTCAAAGAGTGAAGACTTTCAGTAAGACTCCTTAACTTATAATACAATCATTCAAACAGCCTTTTTCACATAAACTAATAATGACTTTTTACTAGAATAAATTCTGTTATACAATAAAAAAAATATAACGAAATAAACTTTCTTCTCTGACGAAGTTGAAAATTCAATAAATTCTGTTATACAATAAAAAAAATATAACTAAATAAACTTTCTTCCCTGACACAGTTGAAAACACATAGCTAAACAGTATTGTCTTCATAAGCATAACAGTCTTTTTATCACAAAAACTTATCACCACATAGTTCAAGTTAAACTTATTGTAGATTTGAGGTAAGGGGCTCTTTATCTTCAAGACAGAAAAGGGGCTTTCAAGAACACTATTGCGTGCAATGAGCGGTCCGAAAGCCTGTTTCTGCTTTTTGTGACAAAATAACCGGAAAAAGCTCTTTCACTATCGGTTGAGGTTGGTTTCACGGAAAATAAAACCTTATAAAGCAGCTCTAAATTTTGAGTCCTTTGCTTTGTAACCTCAAATAACTGAAACAAAATTTAAATAATGAATTACAAATATAAAAACAGGAAAATAAAAGACATAAAATGACTACTTTTGTACCTGAAATTCTCTTCTCAACTTCGTGCCCGCAATCATGGGCGCTGAAATAGCAGCAGTGGCTGCATTTATAGCTTTCTTTAACTTGGCTTCAAATGAATTAGCCACTTCGTTGTTGGAAACCACATCACTGAGTGGCAAACCGTCGTCGGAGTCGTCGTTTTGCTGAACTAAATTTTCATCACCTTCAGTATATGTGCCAGCAAAATGACGATCAAACAGTCCCTCGGCATATTTTATAATTGCAGTTTTGGAAGCAGTTTCCAAGATACACGAGGAAAGACTTTCCGGATTATGCAAATATTTGACAAGAGAAAATAAACGCACATCTCTTCTTTCTTTGACTCTCTGATCGAGGGCTGCGTAAAGTTGGTCAGATAAAGGAGTGCCGATTTTTTGGATAGTATCCAGAAGAACTGGAAAAATAGCATCGCAGGTAAGAATGGTAGCATCTTTCCGACTCAGTGCTTCGACCGCTAACTTAAGAGGGTTTAATGTATGCACTAAATTTTCTAAAACTTGTTCATTTTCTCATTCCAGCAATAATTTATATCAGCGGGTGCTTTTTTGATGCTGTTTATTAATTTTAAAAATCTTTCTACCATCATCACCAAGCTATCCCACCGAGTTCTTGTATCCAACAACAATTGCAACTCATGTCCATTTTCTTCCTTTACGTAAGCTTGCTGCAAACCGTTATTCATCGGGCTCTTTCTAAACAATTTGACAATTTTGCGCACATCTTGTATTGCCTGAGCTATGTCAGGGCGAGTAGTCACTAGGGGTGTAAAAACTACTCAAAACTTCTCAAAAAACTATCCGCATCATCGTTACTGATTCCTTGGGCTTGGGCTATACAAAGCGAGCAACAAAAAAAAAAAAAAAACCAATTTTCCAATTTGAATTTTATTTTCCAATATGAAACCATTTCATTTCTATATAAATTTCAATTTTAACAAATTTTTTATCTTACGAAGAAGGGGAGTATAAGTCCATTGTCATATTTTCATTAAAAAATTCTTTATTTCAAAATTCCCACGACTTTTTATATAACTTCTATGCAAAAATCCAAAAATACCCAAAGAAACGAATACTACCCAATGAGTATCCGGATCACTATTCGTTACCAGAGCAGTCGAATCTTTGTATGAAAATTTCCATACAAAAGTACTCGAAAAAATGAAACGAATAGTACCCAATGACTATCCGGATCACTATTCGTTACTTGAGCAGTCGAATCTATGGAAATTCCCATATAAAAGTATCCGCGAGTACTCGTTTCATTTCGACACGTTCCTGTCCCTCTCACATTCTCACATTCGCATTCTCCCATTCGCATTCTCACATTCCCATTCACACAGTTTCTCGCACGCGAAACGGTCGTTCATGAATGTACATTCATTCCCAATCATTCCTAGACGTGTTTGAGAGAGCGATTTACTATCAACGCACACTGATAGCGAATCGCACACTTGAATACTTACCGTCACTCATCTCTCTTTCTCGTAAGAGAGAGAGTATTCAGTAACGAGTAGTATTCGCGAGTACTCATTGGATACTCGGAAAGATAGTGAGTATCCGGTACTCGGTAACGAATACTTCTTATTTCTTACATCTTTAGTAGTCACAGCTTCAGGAGCTCTTTCTAAGTTATCGTCACTATCGCTGTCACTAGAAAAAATATCCTCATCACATTGTTATTCACCATTGTATGTTTTGTCTTAATTGTTGTAATTATACTATAAATACTTAATTATTTGTAATTGCTTTCTTTTTGACGTGAAAACGTCTTTCTTCTCATTGAGTATGTACATTGGTAGCTTGTGTTACAAAACACCGTCATTTTTTCAATCGCTGATAACTACGAGACTAATAACGCGATAACAACGGTTGAGGTCACAGTGGATAGAACATATTTGTACGTATTACTTGTGCGTTGCTCGTTTTTCCATTGACGTCATCGAGCTAGTGCAAGCGCCCACGTGGGATTGTTGTTTTTTAGCGTTGTGTGAAGATATTTATGAGTGTAGCGTGAGAACGCGTTAAGCTAGGACGTTGATTAAGGTATCATTGTAAAACGCATGAAAAGTGCTACCAGGACCTAGAGCAAAACAATACAAATATTCTCCGAAATATAAGTAAACATCGGTATGAATTTGAAAATCGAAAAAATATGGAAGATATCGTCTCATATGAGGCGTAAATTTGCACCGAATTGTAAAAACCTTAAATCGGAGAAAACCCGCATAAAAACGGATATTAAAAACCAAAAATGTTCAGTGCCGCGCAAGTGTGAGAGCTACGGAGGCATCGAAGAAGAAATAAAAAAACGGCGGAAAAAACAGACTTGTGATTTATCTATTCCCTAACCGTACTACTCTCCATAACCATTGTAATTAATAGTTTGATAATTAAAGTACATATTAGTACGAAAAATTTGTTGTAATTTATTTGACGTTAAAACGTCTTTTCGCTCGTTATGTGAACTGACAGCCAGTCAAACTTTCTTGTAGTACAATATACAGTCAGATTTTAATCGCCCATAGCTACGAGGCTAATAATGCGATAACAACTGTTGACGTCACAATGGATAGAGAATTCCTGTACGTGTTTATTGTGCCGCATCGGTTTTGCGCTTGACGTCATTGGGCTAGTTCACTTACGCATGTTTGTTGTTAATAAGCGTTGCGTAAAATTATAAATCAAATTAGCGTGAGAACGCAATTATGTAGGACGTTCGTTCGGGTTTCATTGTAAGGAGTTTGAGAAGAGGTACCAGGACGTAAACTGAAAAAATAAAAATATTCGCTGTAGTATAAGTATGAATTGAAAAAATATATAAAATATCGGCTCATATGAGTCGTAAATATGGGCCAAATATAATAGTTGCGTTCCATTCGCTGGTCTGCTCATGAGCAGATCAGCATTTACATTGGAAACAACAACAAAATGTGTGCAATCTTGCACACGTTTTAAAACGTGAGCAAGAGCACTGCTCACGTAAAAAATTTTGATCCAGACTGTAGTTTTTGTTTTCAGGGTTGGTGGCACTGACGATTTCATTGAAAAATGTGTCAAATGCCAAATTTAATTTAGTGTCAACAAAAGCATCATGGAGAAAGCGCAAAATAATACGTACGCGTAGTTTCTCTTAGTTTTTGATTTTATTGCGTTAATTTAAATTAATTTTGAACTTATTTATTGATTTCTTGTTTGGTTTGTGTTTGTTTTGTTTTGTCTTTGCTTTTGTTTGTGTTTTATTTTCAGCGTTAAGAGACACTGGTCTATTGCGGAGACCAAGGCATTTCTGACGTCCTATCTAACAAGGAAAGGTGAATTTGAGGACGTCAGACAGAAAAAATCGGCAATGAAGAATGTCTTGCAAGATTTGATGGCGCAAGGAATTTTGGTGAGTTTGACATTTTGGCTTTTAAGGAAAAATTTTAATTTATTCAAATTTCAGACGGATCGCACCACAGTAAGTAACCTTAAGGTGAAGCTGCGTAGCTTGCTGCGAACCTTCAAGGCGAGTAAAGACTCTGCCAATAGATCAGGGGCTGGAAGCCAATATTTTCCTTATGAAGAACTTATGGAGGAAATATTTGGCAGAAGCCCAATTGTGAGCACCAGTGAGATGGTACAAGTTGGCTTCGGGAAAAGCGTCGCTTTGGTAGAAGAGCCTATTTCTGCTGAATTACCATCGTCGGCACCGTGTAGCCAAACCACCGCTGTGCTTGCAGTTAACAGTGATGATCTATTGACATCAACATCGACTGCAGCAAGCTCGTCAGGTGGCCAACCAGAGCAAAGGACGAGGCCCCGGCAGACAGCTAAAGAGAGGTACTACGACCGTAAGATCGAACTTATGGAGAAGTACCTCGATGGAAAAGACAAACGACATGAGGCTTACCTTAAGGAGAAGGAGAGGTGCCGTCAACAGCGCCATGAAGAAAGGATGCGGGAAATCCAGCGGATTGACGAGTTAGGTTAAGTAAATTATTTAAAAGTCTAGAATAAGTTTTCTAACTTTATTAGTTAGATATAAGTTTTATAAATGTATTACTTAGATATAAGTTTTCTAAATTTGTTAGTTAGATATAAGTCTAGAATAATTTTTGTAAATAACTAATAATAAAACAAATACTTAAAATAAATAAGGAATTTACTTACGCTTATAATATATGTTTCCGTAGAAGCAGATTTAGGAGACGTTGACGCCGATTTGTTTGATGTTGTTCTTCATTTTCTTG
This sequence comes from Chrysops caecutiens, assembly GCA_963971475.1. Classification (NCBI taxonomy): domain Eukaryota; kingdom Metazoa; phylum Arthropoda; class Insecta; order Diptera; family Tabanidae; genus Chrysops; species Chrysops caecutiens. The sequence goes on along the minus strand of OZ020568.1, from coordinate 26,698,070 downwards.
TTCCTGTGGTTGAGCGTCAGGTTCTTGCTCCTGTGGTAGAACGTCAGGTTCATTTTCATCACCAAGAACATTGTCATTTTGTGACATGCATATGTTGTGCAAAATACGTGCACATGAAACTAGGTTCTTCACATGGTTAAGGTGAACCTGTTCTGTGAAGTGAAGAAGTCTTCTGAACCTAGTTTTCAGTAAACCAATAGCATGTTCCACGACAATTCGTGTTGACGAATGTTTATAATTGAATGCATTCTGAGCATCAGACAGTGATCCGTTGTCCCTGAAAGGAGGAACAAGCCATTCAAGGCAAGGATATGCCGAATCACCAATTAAAAATGTCTCGTTCGGAAATGTGTTCGCCATATTTTCTTCAGCCCTTTTTTAGAGTTCTGATCTACGCAGAACTATCGTGTAGGGACCCCGGCTCTCCGCACGAGACGCTAATAAATTTTTTTGACGCATCAACCACTACCTGCAGGTTAATGCTATAGTAACGTTTTCGGTTGAAAAATGCTGTTTTCTCTTCTCTGGGTGCCTTGATTCGTATATGGGTGCCGTCTATTGCACCTATTATGTTAGGTATCTTGTGCTTCCTCTCGAACTTGGCCGATATTGCCTGAACATCGGAGGAAGATGGCCACTTGATGTATTCATGGCCAATCCCAATCAACCAGACTGACACCCGTGTTACAACTCTCCACGCCGAAGATTTAGAAACTCCAAACAAGTTTGCTAATTCTCGAAACGTGGTAGTGTTGCTCAGGTACCATATAAAAAGTTAAATTGCCTTTTCAACCGAAACACGTACACGACCACCCAGGTGATAGTTCATACTATTCCTATATAAACCTGAAAATTAAATACCAAACCTTAAGTTTTTTTATTTTAAAAATATCTATCTTGAAGCTTACCGATCAGATACAAAACAGTTTTGCGTTCCAAACGAAACTGCCTTTTAAATTGAGCATCGGAGTACTGTTCAATAGTTGCCATAAAATTGGTAATTGATGGCTGGAGCTCTTCTTCCTCTGAATCCGATGAAAATGATGAAAAGCTATCAAAAAAGGATTCCGAAGAAGAAACATCCGTTCCTTCGGAAGAGCTGCCAGATTCACATAAAATCTAAAACCAATTTTAGTTAACCTTCACTTGAAACATATAAAACTAAATTAACTTCACCTTCAATAATTCTGCTCTTTGCGCCATATTTTATATTTTATATCACTTTCAATTGAAATAAATTAAATTTAACTATTTGGTTTTGACAATTGAAGTTGAAATGAATTGTTGAAATTGGTTTTGACAATTGAAGTTGAAAGTTGTAAATTGACTAATGTCAAAATATCAACAGGTTAGCCAACCTTTGAAAATAAAATTTTGTGCGTTCCATTCGTCGTGAGCAATGATCATGAGCAGAGCAAGGCGAATGGAACGCAACTAATAAAACGCAAATCAAAGAGAGCTTGCATCAAATCGAAGTCAAAAAAAACTAAAGTGTCCAGTGCCGAGTAAATGTCAGAACTACGGCAGCATTAAGGAAGAAATGAAAAAAGGCGCGAAAAAATAAACTTGTGATTTATCTTTCCTATCATCGTATTAGTCTATATAACAATTGTATAAGAGACACTGATTTAAGTACATACTAATAAGAATCACTTATTATAATTTTATTCCCAAGTTTTCACGGAAAATCTACGGCGCGGACCTTGACTGGGCCTTTCGGGTTTTTTTATATGACTACTATCACAGCTAAGTGCACAGCGTGATTTACGCAGCGCGTCATCTCTGTTGGGCTTTCTCAGCCAAACTTTTGCATAACCGCTGCGCCATCTGTGGTACAAGCCACTAAGTGACGTTCAAGTTTCAAACCGAATTTGTCGAGATGTTTAAGAAACATATCTCTCACCTCAGCTGCGCCGCATTTTCCAGGTATAAAAACCAGCCCTAGGTTGAACACATTTCTGTCATAAGAATGCAAGTTTATGTTTAAGTAACCATTCATCAAGCGTTAGACTGAATTTACGATCAGAGTTTATTAGCGTTTGCAACTTGTTAACCATAATTAATTCTTGTTGTTCATAATATTCTAGAACCAGTTCCATTGTCCAGCCTGCGCTTTTTGGTAGTGTCAGCTGTTTACAACAAGAAGCTTCTCGGATGAATTTACTACGAGTGACGGCCCGAATGGAAATACCGTCTTGTGCAACCAAGCGTGCAACAATTTCGGAAATTTTAGTAAAAGGTGGAAAAAAATTTGTTATTCGCGGTCTTTTTGGAACTAGGCTTGAACTTTGTTCGGATTCAGATTGAGAAGCCGATGTCGATGACACCATTTTTTCGCACGTAAAGTTCTGTTTTTCGATCTTTATTTTATGTATTTTATATAACTGTTAATAAAACACTTGTTGAAGAGCCTTTATAGGATAGCATTTTTGGGCATATTGAACATTGTACTGATTCCTTATTCTGTATTTTTTAAAAATATTTGCATACTCCAGAAACAGGTCTATCCATTTTGCCTACGAAAAGTAGACAATCGTTTAGTAAAATTTTATAGGTACACGATACAATTTTTGGTTTTGTATTAATGATATTTAATTCAATTACTCGTTCACTGAACAATATTGGAATTGCCAACCATATATTTTTTTCACTCCTATGAAACACTACACTCCTTTTTAATAAAACTCCAACGAAATACAAACGACTTTTGATAATTCGACTTTATTAATTTCCACAATTCAGGTTTCCACTTATTCCATCAGCATCCCAAGACTGCCCTTACTTAATACTTTTAGGCATGCCGAAAATTAAAAAAATATCGATATATATCGTATCGATATTTTTTGGAAATATCGAAATCGATATTTATCGTTTGCAAAAAAAATATCGATATATCGATATAGCGGATCGGTTATACATACGTAATCACATAACTATTGTTATTTCTTGAAAAGTTAAATTTTATTTTTCTCAAAATATTAATAAATATTAATTTTTCTTTATTTATGGTAAAACTAATATATTTGTCGGTCTGAAAAAATATCGTTTTTTCATACCTTTTCGATAGTAAGAATTTTATATCGATATATTGATATATCGGAAAATTAAATATAGCTTAAAAATATCGACATATCGAACAAATAATATCGATATTTCGATATATCGATATATTTTCGACTTCCCTAAATACTTTCATTCGACAACCTTCGGTCGTTTTATTCTACGTTGTTGCGTTGATAAGATATAGAAGTGACACATTGTACCACAATGCCACGTGTAACTCCTTTACAAAGTACTAAAATTTTTTGTAGTACAAATTTGCTAATATTATTTTGAAAGCGCTACTTAGTAATAAGATGAATTTTTTTATCAAAGTGGGTACCCGAATACCCAGGGTACCCGGTCTGACAATGAAATAGCTCCCGGGTGCTAAGAATTTCGTATACCCGGACCAAATGTTGAAAATATGCAACATTGGACCTCAAGTAAAGAGTAGGTACAGTAAAGTGTGCGAAGGTAAGCAAGTAAAAGGAACTCTTTTCTTTTTAGAACGTTGTTCTTTTTGGAAAATGAAATGAAAACAAATTGATTTATAGAAACTAATACATTTATTTAAAATTGGTGTTCAAAAACAAAATTTGCTGGACTTTTCTTATTCCTAGCCTCGTTCTCCTTTCATTTATTTCATTCAGAAGTCGCGATAAACCCGAACTGCTCTTTTACAATATCACTCAAATTAGGGAAGCTGTGCTCGAAGGTCCTCCACCAGTCCAATGGATTCTCTTCGTAGCGAATACAGGGCACATCCAAATACCGTCGTACTTCCCAAATTGCGTTGGACATTGGTGTTCTTTCAGGTTGTTCTCCGCTGGAAATACTTCTAAAGTCATCTAAAATATGCAGCTTCGTCTTTTCTGGTGGCTCTGATGAATTACTCACTATTTAGGGTACTGGTGAGCTGGATGGCTTCTTGTTTATGTTGCCCACAACCATTTTGGTTAACTTTCTCCTTAGTATAGCTGTGGAAGCTGAACTCTTAAAAAACTGCAGCTTGAATTGAGGATCAGGTAGCGTTGATACTGCAATTGTAGTACTTTCCTCCAAATTTTTAAATCTGTTCTGGGTATTGGCAAGAAGTTTTCTAATTAAATCTTCAATTAGGTCATGGCGGTTGTCACCAAATAAGTCTTGCTCGACGACCGGATCTTCCAGCATCCTCTTGAGAACTTTTGCTAGCCCTCTGATCAAGATTATTATTTTACTGCCAGATATATATGTTTCCCCGCTCATTTTCGAGGTTATTTGATCGAATGGTTGCAATACTATGCATAATTGTTTGCATATATTCCATTCCTCCAAGGATAAAGTTTCCCATTCCTCGTCCAGCAATGCCATCGTAGTTTTGATGGCTTCTTCCAGTTCGATGAATCTTTCTAGCATCTTAAAGGTTGAATTCCATCTCGTCGGAACGTCTTGGAGCAGCTTCTTCGGGATCTTGTTCGGAAGGTTCTGCTGTTGATAAAGTACCAACTTTTCTGTAGCCTTCACACTTCTCTTATAGTGTGACACTATAACCTTAACTTTTTCAATAATGGATCTCAGCGTAGGATGGGCTGTATTTCCCGAAGTGGGCCCTCTTACAATCAAATTGATTGTGCGAGCGTAACAACCAAAGTGTCTGCACTGCAACGTTCCAACAGCAGTTGTCATGTTGGTGGCGTTGTCCGTAACTATTATTAGGACCTTATTACGCAATCTCCATTCACTCAATATTCTATGAATGTTTTGCGAAATATTGTCACTGGTGTGACTTCCAGATAAGTAAGCACACTCAAGCAGCACTGTCTGGAAGTTAAATTGATCATCCACACAGTGGGCTATCACAGCCATACATGCGTCGTTTACGCTAGATGTTCAAATATCGGTGGTAACACAAATTCTCTTCGCCTTTGAGACGCATTCTTTTTTATTCGCGAGGCATGTCTCATAAAGTGCGGGTAAGTAGTTGTTTGCCAGAAGCTTCCGATTGGGCAAAGTATAAGAAGAGTTGAGAAGGTTGACGAATGTACGGAAGCCCTTGTCATCCACTATGGAGAATGGCTGCAAGTCATGGATAAAAAGGCCCATCAACGCAATGTCAATATTTTTTTTCTGATTTGGCGGAATTTTCTTTCTCGAATAATAGGTCGAAATAATTTGCTGCGTTTGCCGAGTATATCTCCGAAGCGGTTCGTTTGGTTGGTCCTGAGAACTTCCGCTTGGTCCAGGGACAGGTTCGTTTCGTTGGCGTTGTTCGATGCTACTGGTTCGAGAGATCAGCTCAACACGTTGCTCGATCTGTTGATGATCCGTTGATGATCGCGAAGTACTGGGTTCAGCATCAGAAGCCTTCGACGAGCGAAACTGCACGGCTGGATGCTTCTTATCCAAATGCCTCTTCGAATTGGTTATTGATGATTTATAGCTTAGTCTCGCTTTACATATGTTGCAAACTGCTACCTTATTTTTGCCGTCCGCCGAACCTTGAAAACAATTCCAGAGGCAACTGATCTTTACTTTTCGCTGATCTGCCATATTTAATCAAATTTATAAGTAACTTATTCCTTTGCTGTTTTTTGAAGTGATGAATTATGTGGTAGTTAACCCGCTCATTTATATCCGGGTTCCTGCCAGATTTCCGTTGGTAATTAGTGACAATTCTTGGGATGACGAACGTACTAACAAAATTCCTTAAGATTTCTTCATTCAAGAAATTCGTTAACGCCCCGGTTCAAAAATAATATTCAAACACATCTACGTACCAAAACTGTTTGTCCTTTACTCATAAAGCGCACTAATAAAATAGTAATAAGATAACTATCGAATTCTTCGGACAATTTATCATTCATTCAAAAATTGGTATAATAAAAATCTACTTAAAGGCGTACCGAAGGGAGAAAATTATATTTGTACCGAAAAAATAAGGAAAGGGTCATATTCTGTGTGAAAAACCATATTGTTTTGAAAACTGCGGTTTTGCCAAGTGAGTTTCCATCAGGTAAAACCATCATTGTTCAGTCGTAACCAGTCGCTGCGATTTTATTGCAAGTGATTTTTTGGAACAGAGTTATTTTTTGTAACAGAGATATTTTTAGGAAAGGAGTTATTTTTAGGAACAGAGTTACCTTTAGGAGCAACGTTGTTCCTAGGAGCGACGTTGTTCTTAGAAGCAACGACGAAAGAAATATATCCGAAAGAACTTCACGAATGCATACGTGCAGAGAGGAACAAGATAAAATTTTCAGTGGAGACTACAATCATGAGGGTGAGCGTAATCAACTCAGTTGCCGAACATACATACAAAAAGAAATATTCAACTTATGGTGATTTTATAACCTAGGTTCCAGTTCACAGTGATTTTATCACCTATGTTCCGATTTAAAAATAACAGCGACGTTCCGGAAGCTGAAATCACTCCCATTTCTACAACAAAGTAGCCTCACCGCAGACACGAGACCAATCTCATGACTAAGCTTTTTATCGAAAGAGCTAGAGAGACTGATGCATCAACAACTGAGCGACTATCTTGAGTCAAACAGCTTGATGGATCCTCATCAAACAGGATACAGGGCTGGATATAGTACGCAGACCTCCCTGTTGAAACTAACGGATGATGTAAGATCGGGAATGGATCGCAAATATGTAACAATGCTCCTGCTTTTCGACTTCAGCAAAGCGTTTGACTCCGTGTGTCATGCAACTCTGCTCCGTAAGTTGAAAACGATTGGGTTAGGTGCATCAGCTATCAAGTGGATTGCCTCGTACCTCGCAGGGTGTGAGCAGGCTGTACTGGGCTCCAATGGGGCACGTTCGTCCTTTGCCTCGTTGAACAAAGGTGTACTTCAAGGCTCTGTACTCGGACCACTATTGTTTTCAATATATGTTGCTGACATAAGTTATGGCTACAATAACAGGCTCTTATTATTACATCAACCAGCTCGAGACGATGGATGACTGCGGAATGGTCATCGATCAAGAGCGGATCAAGTTTGAGTCTTCTGTAAGCAGCCTTGGGGTTGCGGTTGATGAAACGTTGAATTGGAAAAAGCATGTGGGAAACATGTGCAGAAAAGCTTATGCAGTGCTGTACCGTCTGAATTACTTTAGGAAAAGTACAGAATTCAGGCTCCGTAAACACCTTGTAGAAACACTGCTCTTTCCCATAATCGAGTACTGCTCTTCGGTGTGTGATCTTACGCAAGAGCTGGAAGACAAACTCCAGATTATAATGAGTTCGGGTATCAGATATATCTATGGCATTAGGAAACGAGAGCACATAACAAAATACCGCTTGTCCCTTGGATGGCTCAGTACGAAGAGGAGACGGGACTACTTTAGTGCCTCATTATTGTATCGCATCCTAGCAACCAAAACTCCAGCATATCTCTATACTCGCTATATTGCTAACGAAAGCGTATGAACTGCGCGAGGACCCAAACCACCGCTACGCATACCACCGTTCAGGAAGGAGTTCCTACGAAAGTCGTTTAACGTAACATCTTCGCATCTGTTGAACTCCATACCGCCTCTGATAAGGAGTTGTGATACACAGTGGACTTTCAAGAAACGCTTATATGCACATTTTCTCTTTTCAGAGTCAGACCAACCCCATCTGTCGTAGCGATTTCGTTAGGACATGGTTTCTCTCTCGCTGGCATGCTGACGGACGATGAGCTGTGGCTCTTCAAGCAACGCTGATGATGATGGTTTTTCAGAGGCAAAGGCGTATTTCACATTTACATTCTAATTGCTTGCTTTTTCTTTCTTTCTTCTAATTACTTTTAAATCGTTTTTTACTTTTTAATTTCTTTAAATAATTTTTGTACTTGTTATGTTATTACCGTACCTTTTTAATCATTTTTTTACTTTATCCTTATATTTTTGATTCTACCATGTATATAGTATTAATTAGCTTTTTGCATTTAAATTTAAGATTAGTCTTATAATAGTTAGAACCTTTATATACTTTTAAATTCTCCCGTAAACTATAATGGATATTTCAACAAACTTCAGTTTTGCTTGTACTATATTACACAATATGTATAATATTTGTTTGTACAAATTGTACACAAAATAAACTTATATCTATCTATCTATCTATCTATCACTCGCAAATGTGGACGTTTTCATAAATATGGTGTCTCAAACTTTAAATTTATCATTACTATTGTTACAGGGAATATATATATATATATATATATACATAGATATATTTATATACATATATGTACATATAACAATAAATCAGTTTTCATATCATCATCAAACTTTATCTACCCCAATTAGCTGCATACCGAGAAATTTTAGCCGTGTTTTACTCACGGATCACGAACGTAATCGATTTTTTAAATGTATTCTAACAACAACACGTGATCTTGGTAACTCTCAAGAGGCAATATACTCGCCAGATTGTTTGAGCTTCGACAGGTTCAAACAAAGTGACTTATTTGTGGAATTCAGAAAGCTAATGATATTGGAACGTGGGAACAGTTATAACCACTTTGTGATATTCGATAACTGATCCTCAAGCAAGCGGGAAGTTTGAGTTGTCAAACAACCGCTCGCTTTATAGTTTAGTTTTTAAGAAAGAGAAGTGCTTGAAAAACGAGAAGTGCAATCCAGAGAAACGGACCTTAAAAACGTAACAATATATTGATACTGGTATATTTATCCGACATTTTATATATGTATTGTTGTATATTTAACTCATTAAACTTGAAATTGTCCGGTGGATTCAAATAAAATTTATCATCAAGGTACAAGCACAGGGTTCACTGCGAAGTAGAAACTATGGAAACGCAAAATGTTGGCACGCGACTATTCCTGCTTTCGCAAACTATCTTCTATCATAGAAGAAGCATTCTTTAAGGATGTTTTCGATAAAACCTTTATTTAGGGTAGAATAATTAAAAGTGTATCCCAAGCTAGCAAAAGAAACATTGAAACAATTTTTACCGTTTTCGAGTACATTTTGCGAAAACGCATTTTTAGCAGTTGTAGCAATAAAAACAAAGTACAGAAGCAAACTCGATATTACTGGTGATCTACTTTGTGCACTTTCGGCTGTTGAATCCATAATTAGTAATCTTTTCAAAAATATGCAGGCTCATCCAACACACTGACTGCACCAATTATGTCTCTTTCGTACGCTATATTATAGTTTTTAAGAAAAATTTTCTTGGAGATTTGTTTTCCAATTTATTATTCCTTTGTTCCCACTTGTCCAACCGAATAGTTCTCTAGCAGATTGTAGTTTAAGTATACTTGGCGGGTCCAGTTATCAGTGGGCGACTATAATTGGGTATTAATAATCGTACTCCTAAGCACCATTTTCCTTACCCTACTCTTCCTTCCTTTTCTTGAACTTCAAGAACACAAGAATTTTCATATACAACCGTTTGCTGCATACATACAATAGAATGGGTGGTGAGGTGCGGTTCTTGTATGTATTTGTCTATTCATATTGGCCAGTTCAATAGGAAGGGTGGTTCACAAGTTACAGACAAATACATATAAGAACTGCATTAAATTTCGAAGTTTTTGGTAAACTTGATTCAGAAGATCACTTGGCAAAAATCCAATTACGGCTAAACCCAGATCAAGTCCCATTAACTGTTATAAGTGATGGAATATCACATTTTATATGTTTGAAAAGTGTTTAAGACTAAAGAATTCACTTGACAAACTTACACAAACTTTGATATCATCGGTCATTTCCATTACCTACTTGTTGAAACAATGTTCTGATAACATAATCATATCTATTGAAGACGACACTCTTGATAAAATTGTAATCAACTTTATTCAAGTATTCAAGAAATGATAAAAAGTTTTACTATCTGGAAAACTACAATCTGTTTGCAATTTCGACGTTTTTGGGGATGAAAGGATAAATAACTGCTATTTTATATCGACTCACACAAAAATTTCTTTATCTAATTTTGGGTAAATATTTTCAAATGGTAATGAATGTTTTCTCAAAAAGCCATCATAAAGACATTCATCGCCTGCGCTTCGGTGATTATACCTGAGGCATTGAAACTAAGTAAATTTTTCCCATTCATAAGTACACAGAATATTTGTTACTCCAGCATCAATTAGGTAATTCAATTGCAGTTTGTATTAGGAAAAAAATAAATGAAAAATTTTCAGTCAAAAAATCCTGAAAAGTTGAATTTTTTTATCTTTTTAACCGACGATAAAACGGGGGAGGTTCTCGAGTCGACGCGTATATTTTTTCTCTTATGCATGACCGAGCCTAACTTTTTACAGAGAAGTCCGATTTTGATAATTCTTTTTTATTGGATAGGGTATACCTGGAAGTAGGTCCGGTATTAATTTCGAAAAGGGTGGGAAAATAGAGGTGATTTATTGTGCACTCACAGATTTTAATGGTGAGTTGTGTATTACAACACTAACAGTTAATAGCTAAAGTAGGGTATGTAGCTACTTTAAAAGTAATCAAAAATTAAGCATGTAGTAATTAGTAAATTATAGCCACAAAAAATTATAAAATAAAAACTTTTTCAAAAAATTTAAACCGCCGAAAAAACTGAACAGCAAAAAGTAATAAGCCTTTAACAAATTCGCGTCCCATCACAGTTCATTTAACTTTGTCTTGCCTGTCTACCCGATAATACTTTATGAACCTCTTGCAATTGATCAGATGAACGGTCCACAAGGTAATACGTTTTCAACGACGTCGTCGATAAAAAGTTTGAACGAATATATTAGTCGCGCTCCTATCGCTGCTCTCATGAGCAGATCACCTTTAACTCGTTGTACAACAACAATTTCTGTGCAATCCTGAACACGTTTTAATATGTGAGCAGAAGCATTGTTCATGAAAAAAATTTTGAGCATGACTGTATTTCTGTTTTCAGATTTGGTAGAACTGACGATTTAACAATGAAAAATCTATCAACTTTATTCATGCTGTAAACACAACACGGGCTACAAATACCGAATATTTTGCATGGCTGGTAGTCAGCTATAGTGAGCTAAAAATTAGAAACACAATTGCAGCTATGTACCTTGGCGTTCCAATCATAGTTGTGAAATCTCAAGGCATAAACAATTGTCAAGCAAATATCAATATGGCGTCCCACTGTCAATCGAATCAAATTGTCAAACAAATATCAATATGGGTCAATATGGATCAAAAAAACAATTAAAAAAAGAATTAAAAATAACATCATAAATAACGAAAAATTAGATAATTATTAGGAATATTCGGAAATGTCAAATAATTTTGTGCAATGCAGCCAACATATTCATGACTATTAAGTTGGCTGCACCGCGGCTGCACTGCACGGATAGAATAAAATGAAATAGCTCTAACCCGGCTATGAAAAATTTTATATCCGATTGCTGATGCCGCAGTTTTGTGCACGCGTATTCAAAACTACGGTGGACTATTTTTCCAGCGGCTATTTTCTAGTGTTATGTGCCGATAGTCCGTGTTGTGTTTACAGCATTAATGTCAATTGCCATATGAAAATAAGTAATGTTCACCTTCATTAAATCTGATCTTTCCGTCATATTCAATAGTTCCTTAATAAATCACGGTCAAAAATTATTTAATTGAAATAATTTAAATTGAACTTATGAATTGAACATGAAATTTGTCTGTTCCCTTGTCCGTTAATGTGACCTATCCTGCATCACTAAATCAGTCTCAATCCGCCTCGCACATTATAAGGGATCAGTCAGCGGATATCTTCCCCAATGCCGCCACGGCTAAAGCTGCCGTTCCTGACTATAACAATCGGCAATCTGCTCCACGGTTGCCTCTATGCACTCTTAGGACGGTCCCAAAGACGAGATCCATTTTTGAACTTGTACCCTCTACAACAACGGATGACATCATTTCCCATATAACAAGTGTCATCGGGCTCGATGTAGTTGCTTATAATATTAAAGTGATAAAACTCGCGGAGGGAAGGTGCTCTTCCTTCAAGATTATTGTCCCACCCACCCTCTTGCATCTTATCCTTTGTAAATTAAACTGGCCGAAAGACGTGTTTATCAAGGAATTCCTCCCAAGGGGACACCGCTCTGGAAGTCCTGGTTTAGCACGTCCCGGTGCCCATGTCACCTCTCCCGCCTCAACCTCACCAAGAAAAAACTCCCCACCCTCTCTCTCTACTACCAAAACGTGAGAGGTCTCCGAACCAAGACGCAGTCAACTTTCCTCGCATCCCACTCCCTACCTCATGACATAACATCTCTGACAGAAACCTGGCTTTGCTCTAATATCCATGACCAAGAGATGTTGGGCCATGAATATTCCCTGTTCCGCAAAGACCGATGCAGTGGACATCCGAATCGGCGGGGCGGTGGTGAACTAATCGCTCTGCGATCTTCTCTTAATGCCTCCCTTTTACCTATTTCTTCTTGCGAACCCCTAGAGCTCATTTCCGTCGAAATCCGCTTCCCAATGTATAACATTATCCTAATTACCTCCTATATCCCTCCCCGATCCGATGTTAGTGTTTTCCTGCACCTTCATCATGTACTAGGCTTTATAATTGATTCATCATCTGCTAACGATCATATACTCCTGATCGGTGACTTCGATCTCCGGAACATTGTCTGGACTGCCGACCCCGAATCTAACTCAATCATCTCTTACTCTCTATCTCAAATCAACCCGGTCAAAAACCAGAATCAGCGTTTGTTGCATTTGGTCTTGTCTAACGATCCAAGTAACGCGACTGTCTACCCCAGCAATAATATTCTCTGTAACATTGATCCTCAGCATCCTCCTCTGACTATTTTAATCAATTTTGCTATCCCCACCCAGTCTAAATCGTCCCCTCCGATACCAAGATATAACTTCCGCAGAAGCAACCTAGACGTTCTTTTGGTCAGCCTCAAGAACACATTCCCTGAAATGGATCCTGAAGACCTCCACGTCAACAACTTTACCTCGCGCTTTTACAACGCCTTCCATGACTCCATTTGCTCCTCCACCCCTCTCTTTTCCCCTCCCTCCCCTGATTCCTCACCACCTTGGTACTCCAGAGAAGTTTAGGCCCTGAGAAACAAACGTAATGCATTTTGGAACAAATATCTTCTCCCCGGCTCTCGTGATGATTATGAACAGTTCTGTACCTCGAACTCGGACTTTACGTCTCTAGTTACCGTCCAGTATAGTAAATATCTGTCCCAAATGAAATGCAACGTTACCCTAAATCCCCATCTGTTTTTCTCCTTTGTTAATTCTAAAAGGCAATGGAAAGGGGATAGCTACACTACGTCTTTTTCTTATCTTGGTAAGGAATATGAAGACCCCCAATCCATTGCAAACTCATTTGCATCTCTCTTCTCTCGTTCCTTCTTGGATGCACAATCCGTTCCTGATACTGAATACTTCTCCACACTGAATCCTACCCCCTCCTCTTATCGCCTCACAGGTCTGGTCTCCGTATCATAAACTCCATATAGGGCGAATCGAGTCCGTGCAGAAGCACTTTCAGCGTTTCGCTCTACATAAGCTACCCTGGACCGACCCCCTCCACCGCCCTTCCTATGCGGATCGCCTGAAGCTGATTAATCTGCAATCTCTCTCTGGACGCCTTGTAATGGCTGACTTGTCATTCATGCATGGCATCGTCCAGGGAAAAATTGTAGCTCCACATATTCAGGAACAAGTTGTTCTTCGCACTAGCGGCAGAAACCTTAGATCTGCAAGTTCATTCTTCATAAGCTTTCACCACACGGACTTTTGTAGGATGGAGTCGGTCACCCGCATGCTAAGGTTATATAATCAGGTCGCCCCCCTCCTGCAGGTCGCGGATGGTAATAGCAATGTTAGGTCCACCTTTCGGACCTATGCAGACGCTCTTTCGACTCTTTAAACCTCAATATACGTGCTTTTATTTTTCCCTTACCTAACTGTACAATGTACCTCTGGTTAAATTTACTTTTCATGCTCCTATTATATGTTTCTTTATATACAATGTTATTTTTCTTACTTTATTCTTTCTTCCTTAACTTTATATATATATTTTTTATTATCTGTTTTGATTTTCTATATTCTTTTTGACGTGAAAACGTCTTTCTTCTCGTTGAGTATGTACATTGGTAGCCAGTCCAACATTCCTGTGTTACAAAACATCGTCATTTTTCAATCGCTAATAACTACGAGACTAAAAACGTGATACCAATGGATGAGGTCACAGTGGATAGAACATATTTTTACGTATTTATTGTACGGCACCCGATTTTCCGTTACAACAAGTGAGCCGCCCGATCAGAGATTGAAATCATTCTGGCGACGGGTAACTCGATCGCGGATGTAAGGAGATATGATATGACCTTGGATAATGCCATGTATGAAGGAAAGATCAGCCAAAACACGGCGTTCAGCGAGAGGTTGGAGATTAAAGAGGTGGAGACGATCCTCATAGGGGGGAAGGTGAAAGGGATCAGACCAGGGAAGGTTGAATAGGGCGAAACGCAGTAACCGTTTTTGGACAGCCTCAATGCGCTCAATATGCGTTTTATGATAAGGAGTCCAAATTTGGGAGGCATATTCTAATATAGGACGAACCAGGGAGGTGAATAGGGTTTCAAAGGAATATAGGTCCACTAGTTCTCTAGCCCACCTTGTGATAAAGCCTACAATGACTCGCGCTTTATTTATTACAAGATTACGATGTTCTTGAAAGGAAAGCTTCGAGTCAAGGAGGACACCCAAATCAAGGGTAGCGTTAACAGACTTAATCGAAATACCCTTGACATAAAAAGTGTGAGGCAGATGATTACTCTTCCGAGAGAAGCAAATATTATGTTGCAAAAATTGAAATCCTTAATTGATTTTATTGTTAAATATTCAGTTTTTGGTATCACACGTTGTTGGCTGCATTCGATTGAGTGGCAAAAGCGAGGATTGCCTCACGCCCACATTTTAATTTGGCTTCAAGATAAAATCCATCCAGAAGAAATTGATCAAATAATTTCAGCCGAAATTCCAGGCCCATCAATTGATCAAGAAATGTTTGGTATTGTTACCAAACACATGATCCACGGGCCATGCGGTGCTGTCAACATGACGTCACCATGCATGGAGAATGGAAAATGTAAGAAGAGTTTCCCAAAGTCGCATACGAATGACACTATCACGGATATTGACGGATATCCAATGTATCGCCGCAGAAATGCTGAGAATGGTGGCCACATATTCACAATGAAACTGCCGAATTCTACAGACAGATCAAGTAGAATTTGACAATCAGTGGGTGGTACCATACTCACCATTACTTTCAAAAACTTATAAAGCTCATATCAATGTCGAGCTTTGCAGTTCTGTAAAATCAATTAAGTACATTTGTAAATATGTAAATAAAGGCAGTGACTTGGCCATATTTGAACTACATAAAAATGACGAAATAAGACAATACCAAATGGGTAGATACATCAGCAGCAACGAAGCTATTTGGCATGTTCTTAGCTTTCCCATACACGATAGAGACCCTTCTGTCCAGCATCTAGCAATACATCTTGAAAATGGTCAACGTGTATACTTCACCGAAGAAAATGTTAACCAAAGAGCGCTTGTGGCTCCAGAAACGACACTAACTGAATTTTTCATATTGTGTCAAAAACCTGATATTTTCGGCCAATTCGCAAAGACATTGACATATACTGATGTTCCACGTTATTTCACATGGAACAGATCCGGTAAAAGATGGGAGCCACGGAAACAAGGAAAAACACATCCATCCATTACAGGCATATTCAAAGCTAAGACATTGGGGCGACTTTACACGGTACATCCAAAGTAACGTGAGTGCTTCTATTTACGTTTGTTACTGCTGAATGTTCCCGGACCAACGCCTTTTGAATTTCTGCGAACAGTTAATGGCCGAGTATTTAATACATACCAAGA
This sequence comes from Chrysops caecutiens, assembly GCA_963971475.1. NCBI lineage: Eukaryota > Metazoa > Arthropoda > Insecta > Diptera > Tabanidae > Chrysops > Chrysops caecutiens. The sequence continues at coordinate 26,682,136 of OZ020568.1, read as the reverse complement.
TGCATGGCGTGAACTGCAATTGCTAGAAGACGATAACCATTGGGACTTAACCCTTGCCGATGCTGCGTTGACGTCAACGTCCAATAACATTCGTCAGCTATTTGCAATTATTTTGACAACATGTTATCCATCGCCAGCACACACTTTGAGTGAAAAATATAAAAATTGTATGACAGAAGACATATTGCAACGAATTAGACAAACAGACCAATGCCATACCATAGATTACACGCCAGATATGTATAATGAAGCGTTAGTGTTGATCGAGGATTTATGTGTTTTAATTTCAAATTTACCACTTAATCATTATGGTATACCATCACCTGATCGCCCAGCCACAGACTTAGTCAACACCGATTTACAACGAGAAAGACAATATGACCATGGTAATTTAGCAACAATTATCATGAACAGTGAGCCATTACTGAAAGCAGAACAAAAAATTATTTATGATCAGATTATGCTGACTGTTGCTGTTGAACAAGGCGGTTTTTTTTCTTGGACACACCAAGAAACCGGTAAGACATTTTTAATACCGTTGATTCTTGCCAAAATACAGTCACTACAGAAAATCGCATTGGCAGTTTCATCGTCAGGCATTGCGGCTACTTTGCTAGATGGTGGACGAACGGCACATTCAACATTCAAGCTGCCATTAGACATTCATGATAAACCAAACGCAATATGTAGCATAAAAAAGAATAGTGGAATAGCTTCAGTGTTGAGAAGGAGTTCAATCATAATTTGGGATGAGTTCACAATGGCTCACAAATATTCACTCGAAGCATTGCATAGAACTATGCAAGATTTAAAAGGCAACGATAAACTTTTCGGTGCTATTTTTGTCTGGTGATTTCAGACAGACCTTACCAGTCATACCTCGCTCTTTTTCGCGGATGATATTAATACATGTTTAAAACAATCACCATACAATAAACATGCGCGTGAAACTGCAAAGTGATCCATCAGCACAAATATTTTCCGAACAATTACTAGATATGAGGAACGGTAGAATAGAACTGCAACCAAATACGCAAAGCGTTAAACTAACAGACAATTTCTGCACTGTTCTTCACGGAAAAAATGAATTGATTGAAAGTATTTTCCCGGACATACAGAGTAACTACTTGAATCATAACTGGCTCAGTGATCGGGCTATTTTGGCAGCCAAAAATATTGATGCTGATGAAATTAACTTCCAGCTACAACAGCTCTTACCAGGTGTACAATATTATTCCAAATACCTACAGTGCTCGTTAAAATGTTGACCGCAGTATGAAATTCGCGGATTTAATTTAAAGAAAAGGGAAAAATACTATTTTTTTTGTTTCGAAACAACTAAGGTTACTACAATACCATGTAACTTATTTTTTTTTTTTTTTAAATTTTGAACAAAACTGTCAGTGAAAAATCAAAAAATTGCTTTGTCAAAAGTATGGCGGCTTAAAATTATTAGTAGAGCCTTGTGTAATTTGATATAATAAAGAAAGAGAATCATCATGCCGTTAGGAAAACAATTAACCGAGTTCGGAAAAGGTCGTATAGTAAGCCTACATGAAAGTGGTATGTCTTTTACCTATTACCCAAGTAAGGGACGTTGATATGATTTCGTTAATTTTACTCAATTAAAAAGAGATAACCAAAAGACTTCACTTTTCTTTCTTCACTATAATTGGTTTTTATTCCTAAATTCAAACAATTCACTTTACATGAGGATAGGATAGATGTTCTCAAAATTCTTAAGCATAATCAAAACAATTTTACGTGTAATCTCTGGTAGTGTTCAAATTGAACTGATCCTACCAAACCAAAACCTTTTTCCAATTAACCACGAAATTCGCACTTTTCTCGTTGAAAAATGGATCATGTTGCCATGATTTCAGAAACGTCGGAATTTTGAGGTCATGTTCTTTTAATTTTTTCTAAGAATCTATATATACTAAATTCAACAATACCCTATCTTACTCCTATTTAAAAAAATTGACGACTATCTCAATCTTCATCTCAAGTGTGCAAAGGAAACATAAATGATACTTAGCCTACTTAGGCTAATTTTCTTAGCCTACTGGTCTTGCCCTAAATTGCATGGACATGTGGACAAAATACATTCATGTGTATGACTTAATGAAAAAACACGGAACCACACAACGGGCCGATCACATGCATATTCTGAACACCAGGCGATCTGATGTCTTTTAAATCAATCGATACTGTTGTTGATGAAAATGAAAGTGTGAATTTTCCAATTGAATTTTTAAATTCACTAGATATACCTATTGAAACACACGTGGAGGCTGTACTCAAACTAACTTACGCTTTATTATATTGAAAAGAAAAGACATAGGCAAGTACACACTTTCACGTCATTAGTAATGAATGGCGCTAGTAGCACTAAGTTCTGATTATTTTTATATTAATTCTAACACCTCCACTTATAAAACAATCTAAACTTTAGTTACCTAGGAATAAAGTATAGTCGTCAAACGATACTTAGAATACCTAGCCTTTTTACGAAATGGTTATGTTTTATGCGACTTAACCCTTTGGTCAGTAGGTCTGCAGGCATTTCAGACGTTGGCAGATAGACTATCTTTACCAGATTGTTAGCAACCGCTTCTCTAACAAAATGGTGACGCACGTCGATGTGCTTCGTCCTTTTATGGAATAATGGATTTTCTGTCAACCTCTGAGCACCTTGATTATCATTATACAACATTATTACATTATTATAAACATCTATAATTTCAGATAACAAGTTTTTTAAGTATATGGCCTCTTTGCAAGCCTCCCCTATCGCCATATATTCGGCCTCTGTACTTGATAAGGCTATAGTTTGTTGTTTCCTACATTCATATGAGATAACGGTTCCTGAAAGCTTAAAGAAAAAACCGGTTCCTGAAAGCTGTGTAAGATTTTCTATCCAAAGTGTTTGACGCCCAGTCTGCATCAACGAAACCTTACAAGCTACAATTATCTTTACTAAACATTAGCCCGTAAGATTTAGTTTTACATAAATATCGTAGTATTCGTTTTGCATGCTTCCAATGAGTAAAAGAATAGCAGTTATTGAACTGGCTTAAATAACTTACACTATAAGCAATATCTGGGCGAGTTAAAACACTTAAGTACATCCAGCTTCCTATTAGTTGTTGATATGGGTATTGTTTACAAACATCTAGTCCTTTCTCTAGTTTTAAGTTACTTTCAATCGGAGTATCAACAACTTTACAGTTTGTCATATTGAATTTACTTAGAATACGATCTACAAACTTCTCTTGATCTAAGGAAATATAGCCATTCTCATACATTTTCACCCTCACACCTAAACATTGTTTCAATTGCACCAAGTCCTTAATTTTAAATTTTGACATTAGCTCATTTTTAATCTCATTTACCATATTATTATTGTTGGAAAAAACGAAGAAATCATCTACAAAAATGGCTATTATGACCTGACCCTGTTTACATTTTTTTATATACAAACATGGTTCTAATTTTGACTTAACAAAGTTGGATTTTAATAAACATTCATTTACTCTTTCATTCCAGGCTCGCGCCGATTGTTTCAAACCGTAAATTGCACGATTTAAATTAAGTACGCAATTTTCTTCACACTCTAAATTCGGAGGTACTTGCATGTATACAGTTTCCATCAGATATCCATTTAGGAAAGCTGTCGTTACGTCTAAATGAGTAATCTGGAAGTCAAGTTTAACGCTCAACGCAAACAGCAGTCTCAAAGTAGAATAGCGGAGCACTGGAGAGTATGTTTCGGTGTAGTCCACACCTTCTTTCTGGGTGAAGCCTTTTGCCACCAGTCTTGCCCTATACCGCACTTTGTTGTCGCTTTCAAATTTTTTCTTGAAGACCGACTTGCACTGCACAATCCTGTCAGCTTCTTTCCTGTCTTACGATTTTCCATGCTTGATTTTCTTCGAAAGCCTTCAGCTCATCTGTCATCGCCTGTTTCCATTGTTCTTTCTCCGGTCCATTGATTGCTGCTTCATAATTGAGTTCTTCATCACATGATTCTAGCTCGTCCGAAATACAGAGATTGGTTATGCCGTATCTTTCCACTGGCTTCCTCTTGCGTTTACTAACCTCCTCCATTTGAACTTCTTCCTTTATGATAGGTTCATTTTTTTCTCCAGATACTGATTGAAATGAATCATTTTGGGAACTCGATGAATCACAAATATATGTAGGATCGTTAGGATCTGTAACTGTATTTTCTGATGAACTTTCTTCTTTTTCTGAGTTTTCATCTTTCTCTGACATTTCTTCTTTATTTTCTCCCTTACTCTTTAATATTATGTGAGTTCTTTCTCTGACATTTTCATCTTCATTTTCCCCTGTATTATTTACTACTATCTGAGCTCTGTCTGAATTTTTTTTCTCCATGATTATGACATCTCTACTCGTAGTAATTTTTTTAGTTTTTGGATTATACAATCTGTATCCTTCCACGTTATCTGGATACCCAACTAGTATCAATTTGTCAGCCTTCTTATCCCATTTTTTTCTTTGAGCTTTGGGTACATGCGTCATTACTTTACTTCCGAATATTCTGACATGACTTAAGTCTGGTATTTTACCTGTCCATCTCTCGTATGAGGTCATCATGCCTAATCTGCCGGCTGGTGTTCTATTTTTCAAGTATACCGCAGTGTTTACTGCTTCAGCCCAAAAGAATTTTTTTAGATTTGCTTCAAACAGTAAACATCTTGCTCGTTCAACTATGGTTCTTTTGAACCTTTCTGAGACTCCGTTCTGCTCGGGGGAGTGAGGGTTGGTCTTCTGATGGATAATACCCTTCTCTTTTAGGAAGGTTTCCATCTTCCGTGAACAAAACTCCCCTTCGTTGTCAGTTCTCAATGTCTTTATCTTGTTTCCTCTTTGATTCTCAACCATAGCCTGAAATTCTTTAAAATGATTAAATACCTGGTTCTTTTCCATTAAGAAGTAGACGAAAGTCATTCTGCTGGCATCATCCACGAATAGGAGAAAATACTTCGATTGACCTATTGACTTGGTCTCCATCGGCCCGCATAAATCCGAGTGTACTACTTCCAGTAGTTTTTTACTTCTATGGTTAGCTGATGGAAAAGGGAAACGTGTCTGTTTTCCCTCACAGCACACTTCACAATTCTGGATCTGTATGTCAGCTTTCTTGTCAAAAGAAACTCTCTTTACAGCACCATCATTCATTTTTTTTAACGACTTACTGTTTACATGTCCAAGCCTTCTATGCCATATCGACATTGCCGACAACAAATTTTCAGGTTTTATTGTGTTTAATTTGTACACACCGTTAATCATATTCGCTATACCAATAAGTTCGTTCTCTTGATTATATATCAAACAGACATCCTTCTTGAACGTTATTCTGTTGCCATTAGCTATCAGTTGGCTTACGGATAGTAAATTTGTTGTGAGCTTTGGTATGTACAAAACATTCTTCACAATCACATCGTACTGAGAGCCGTTTACACTTGTCGTAATCTGTGTTTCTCCAACACTTACTACAGGCACAGTCGTTCGATTTGCAACTACTATATTTTTATTTTCAGGCACACGTCTAATTCGCTGTAAACATTTTTGATCTGACGTCATGTGTGCGCTTGCACCTGAGTCCACGTACCAGTCTTCTGTGCTAAAATTCCCGTTGAAAAATGCGGCACTTAAAGCATTTGTATGTTTGTTTGCTTTTAATTCGGGACACTTATTTTTATAATGGCCAATTTTTCTACAATTATAACACTTTATTTGTTTACTGCCGGTTGACATGTCATTTGATGTTGATTTCCTTAATGATCTGGCAACGCGGTGAGTGTTTCCAACTTTCGACCGTTCTTTAGACCAAAATGCAGAGTCTGTTCCAGTATTGCCTACCTCTTCACACATGTCAAGTAACTTTGTCTTTATGACGTCAGCACTGATGGCGATTCCTGAATGTTCTATCGCCATTATCATCGGTGAAAACTTATCTGGAAGTCCAGCCAAAAGTAACGATCCTATCCACTCGTCTGTGATTTCAAAACCTGTCCCCTTCAATTTTTGCGCCGTCTCTACCACTTGAGATACGTATGTTGTCATGGAATCACAGCTTTCCAGAAGTATTGAGATCAGCGTTCGAAGTAAACTTATTTTTCGTTGATACCCCGTGTCATCAAACAACTGTTTCAATTTGTTCCATACACCATTTACTGTAGTCTCACTTTTGATATGCGCGTACAATGAGGAGTCAATAGTCATCACGAGCTTAGCTTTGGCTTTCTTCATCTCAACTTCACTGATTCCCGCTGGTAGGTTTTCAACGTCGATACCCTCGAGCAGCATAAAATTACTTGTTGCAAATGCCCAATCGTCATAATTCTCGCGGCCTTTGAGTTTCGGTACATTAGCTAGATAGCCCGATGTCGACATATTTTCTTTCGTAAAAAAATTAACACAATTGTATCGATAATTCGATCGAAAAAATCTGGGACTGGGCCTATTGAACCTATTGAAAAACACGTGGAGGCTGTACTCAGACCAACTTACGCTTTATTATATTGAAAAGAAAGACATAGGCAAGTACACACTTTCACGTAATTAGTAATGAATTTCGCCAGTAGCACTAAGTACTGATTATTTTTATATTAATTCTAACAATACCAGGAATTCCACGACATAATCTTCGATTGACTTCAACTATTATTCTCCTGCATAGTTTGAATCCACCTCGATTATACAACGGTACACGTTTGGTCATCAAAAAGAAGCAACGATTTTAACTGGAAAGTTTAAAGGAGAAGTGGTCCTGTTGCCACGTATTCCAATGATACCGTCAGAATCTACGATACCCTTCAGAAGGCTACAGTTTCCCGTTCGTTTAGCTTTCGCCATGTCTATAAATAAGTCTCAAAGCCAAACAATGTCCATTTGTAGTTGAGATTAGGAAAATCCATGTTTTTCTTATGGGCGACTATATGTTGCATGTTCACGTGTAGGAAAAACGTCGAATCCGTTTGTGTTAGCTAAAGACAGGTTAACCAAATATATTGTGCACCGATTAGTGCTGAATTAAATTGAAATTAAAAATATTTATAATTAAAAATGATAAATATTATTGTTAAAAATTTGAAACTACCTGCCCTACCTACCATAAGTTTATGTGTTAAATGTTATCATCTAACAACTTTGTAATAAAATCATTTCGTTCAAACTTGAATAAAAAGAAATAATAAAATTGAAAATTAATTACTTTATATTGATTTGTGCTTAATATCAACTCTAAGAAAATTTTGATCAATCGTGTTCAATAACCTCGTGTTTAATCCCAATCGAGTGGATTTTTATACCGGCTTTAACGTTTCCGTCTTCGTTCGTGAATAATAATTTCATTGTATTATGGGGTAACAGTAGCAGAAGTAACAAAATAGTATCAGTAGTAACGTTACTCCTATCGTTACCCCTTAAATAGTCTACTACAATGTAATATAACAAAAACCTTAGCCACAGCAACGCGCGGCCGGGTCTGCTAGTCTATATATACATAGGCGACACGTTTTTTTGTTATCCGTTTTACAGGAAAACAGGTGGACTTACCAGGATGAAAATTATACCATTCTAAAGATTAGTTTTTCCTCTGTGTGCATCACTTAATTTTTTTTCTTAACTTTAACTATAAATTAGTTTAATTTTAAATTGAAATTATAAAATTCAATGGGTTGATGAATTGATGATGATGATGATGATGATGATGATTTTTGGTTTATGTCCCTAATAAATGGCAAGTACTAAATTAGTCGAAATCAAACCAAATGGATCAATCTTCTACTGGGGACACAAACCAAAAAAAATAACATATAATTGCAGTCCTCTACGAAAAAATCAAAATCTAGAACCTACTGATTTAACATTATCATTGGCATAGATCATGCGTTCGACTGAATAACCTACCATTTATGCCAAATTCGTGCATTCTTTTCACTCAAACGTATTATCTTTCCCAATGATAATGTGAGGGGTAAGGGGCAAATGCAGCCATATCACAGACAATAGACATATGTTCATTCTTTTGCTTTTTGCCTTGAAGAATGCAATCTTTGGCTAATAAAATTGCATTCTTCCAGACAAAAGCCAAAACAATGAACATATGGCCACAGACAATAATATGGATGCATTACCACAGATAAATTTAGAGCCATCGTTTACTTATACCATTATTTTTTGCTAATTTGATAAAAATATATGCACATTTTTATATAATAAAATAGGAAAAATCATAATTTTAAAGTTATCTCTAGAAAACGCGAACTTAACTTTCACGAATATTTATGGAAAGCGAGTGAAAGTCTGAATTTTATCATATTCCCTAACTTTTCTATGGACCCTCAAAAACATAATCTAGAGAAATAAGATATATGGCCAAAAGTTGGGAAATGACAAAATAATGGTGGTTGGTCATATATATAAACCTCCTAGAATGCCACATTTAGCTGCTACGAGCAAAAAACTATTAAAAATGCAAAATCTGAATTATATCATACATCCAAACTTTCGTCCGAACACCTTTAACACCTCAATTTAGAGAAAAAAGAAAAGGTAGGAAATAAAAGTTTGTTTGTTTGTACGGAAATTAAAGGTATATTTTATTTAGAATATATATTTCCCAGAACAAAGTGCCAATGCCGAGCATTTTGTTAAAAACCAAATGATCCACGGTTAATGTGGTTTATTGAATCGTATCCCCGTCTGTATGAGAGATGGAAATTCAGCAAAAGCTTTCCTAAGGACTTTTACAATACAACTCAGACCAATGTTAGATGCATCGTTTTAATGGTATAACAGTTGACTTTCGTGGCCACTATGTTGACAACCGTTATGTTGTTCCTTAAAATACATATCTTTTAGCGTTTGATTGCCACTAAAATGTGGAAGTTCTTGGCACAGATAAGAGCCTAAAATATATGTACAAATATGTTCATAAGTAATACGACTATGCCAAAGTTCATATAGATGAAATCGAAAGCTTTTTGGAAGCAAATTGGCGCATAAATGAGTATCCAATGCATTACCACTCACATAATATATTATAGTTCGACTTGAATGTCACTTACCTCACCGGCAAAATGTAGTCTTTAAGGAAGGAAATGTTCAGCAAGCTCTTCAAAATCGCAGCAGAACAAAATTGACTCCATTCTTTGAAGTCAATCAAATTGAAGTGTTCCAAAGTGCCAATGCCGAGCAGCGCTCCGCTATTGATTTAGTTTTACAGGAAGTTTTAAATAGTAATAATGGTTGTTGTAAGACTTTTGTCCAAACCTCAATTTTTCACAAATGGAACTCTTTGAGCCTCCAATGTATTGCGTGTGCTTTCAGTGGTATTGCATCCACTCTTTTAATGCAAGATAGAATTCTTCAAAAAGTTTTCAAATAGCTAGTACCCATTTTAGAGAATTCCGCAACAAGCCTCTCTGTAAACAGTGAACAAGCTCAGTTCATAAGATCAGCATCTATCATTATCACAGATGAAATTTCAATATGTCATCTAATTTTATGGAGGTAAGACTATTTTACTCTGTGAAAATTTTTGACGAACACGTGAACCTCATGGTACACGTGTACCACTTTTTGAGAATTGCCTTACTTCATGGTCCGAATTTTCGATATTCCACAAAATAACTTTGACCCAAACCATGAGAGCTTTACCTCATGAAATAGAATTCGTTCACTTTCTTAATTATTCAGGTACTCTTCAGCCATTTTCCTTTGAACGAACTCAATTTCCCGTCATTCTGGCTTTTGCGGTGACAATTAGTAAATCCCAGGGGAAAATGTTTCAAAAAGTAGGAATATTACTAAGACAACCTGTATTTCCTTACGGACAATTTTGTTGCAGCCAGTAGAGTAGAGCTACATATCTGAAACACTAGCGCAAGTTTATAGCAGGAGATGATTGAATTTTTGCAAAAAGTATTGTTTATGAGAAACTTTAAGATCTTTTTGAATTCGCAACCGCATGCGCCAGGTTTTTGATAGTTGTAGGAGGAGTCTCATTCAATAAAGCTGTCCGTTGACGTACTGAATGAGCTTAAATGATTGCTACTGCAGTCTGAACTCAATCACCTGTTTACTGACAATGCTACTGTATATGGAAAGCCATGCGCGAGCTATTAGAGTGAGCGTAGCGAACGACGGGGGTTGGCGAGCATAGCGAGCAGGGGGCGCCCCCCTAGTTTAATTAATCGCGCTATTTGAAGGTTGTAACTAAACTGATGTTATTTCTAAATTATTCTAACTTATGGACGCTAAATTTATTTCTAGGTACTATACACAAATGTGATATTAGAAATGCTGCAATCGATAAACATACAGATTACAATATACAAATATGTTTTGATAACTTAAGAATTACTCACCTAAGATAACAATGCAAATACTGAGAATATTATACCTGAGCTAACACTTAACTTATCAGTCATGACTGACTCATCGTCAGCACATTTCGTGGTTCAATTGGTTAAAGTTGTCATGACTGAACAATCTACGTAGTAAATTTTTATGTTCTTTAGTTTTACATTTCTAGGGTCGGCGGACAAAACCACATAAGTCAAAAAACCATACTTTTCAGGAGAGATAAAAAACTTAATAAAAACCAATCTATTCAATCTATGTTTCCTTTATTTATCTAATCCACATTCACATCCTATACCTAATAAACGAATAATTGAATGTAGAAAAAAACAACTTGATTCTTTCGAGGAAAACAATGACTTATGTACAAAAAACCAAAAATCGAAATTTTGGACTTATGTGGTTTTGTCCGCCGACCCTACATTTGACTCTTTTGTTTTTAGTTTAAGTTATGTCTTTTCACCTTTAAACTTTAATTCAAATTTCCCTTTTTTAAACTGAGCTGACGCATCCCTCCACTGTCACCAGTTTAAGCTTATGTTGGGTGTTTCTTTGTCCATTGTCCAATTCAGCGTGAAAAATTTAGTTTTACAAAATGATATTTACATATGAAATGTAAACACTTTTTATTGAACTTTTTTTTTTCGGCGCGTGTATTGTAAGAAGTAAGTATAGCACTTGGTTTAAATGTTTGGTTAGCTTTTGTTAGGGCCAGCTGTGTTTATTTTTGGTTGTTATGTTAGGCATATTCTGCTGCGTTGTACGAATTTGTTTTTTGTTTAATGTGAACGATAAGTTCCTTATTGTTAAATAGATTGTAAATCTAACCCTCTCTTGAGGAATTTGTTTGGCACAAGAAGTGTCTTCTGCACCATCCTTCGGCAGTCTGAATATAGACAGCTAGTTGATGGAACTTTGTTATTGAATTGTTTCAAAAGTTTTAAAGTGCTGAAAATAGTGAAATTTGAAAGTGTTAAAAACCAAAGACTTCATAGTGTAAGAAGCTACATTGACAAGAAAAATCTAGCAGGTGCACAGAGATTTATTTTTTTTAGTTTAACACCTTCCCAAGAGTTGACCATTTCGTTGCATGAATTCCGTTTAGACAAGGGCGATAAGTGATTAAGTGGTGAGATGCCCAAAACACTCTTCAAGGTGGGATTCCACCGTATTGAAGAGGGTGAGTGATTGCCTCAAGGGCCTACTTTCGTTCTATTATAGTCAAGGTGGAGTTGCACCCGATTGACTGAAAAGAGGGGTTGTGATTCCAAGGTGGGGTTCCACCCGATTGGATGAAGTTCACAGCATCCTGATCTAGATTGAAGGACCTATGGGATTCAATCCTTCCTATCGCCTACTAACTTGAATAGTATTTCCAGCATACCTAAATCTCACCCTGTGATTTAAAATCAAATTTCAGATAAATGACCGGATCCTCTTTCTTGGATAAGTGTCTTCCAACCAGCTTATAAAGTTTAATGTTGTGTTGTTTCTTTACGAACGCATCATGTATCGCGTTCACATTAAGTTTTTAAATACCGAAAAATATATCTATATTACAATGCAGAAGTGGGATAATACCAATAATGTACAGATATTTGAATGGATGGCACTTTCCGAGAGAGATGATAAAAAGGCTTGTTTCTAATGAAAACAAGACACAATGAAAAATATGCAGCATGAGGTTTAAAGTGAGATTTGTGGTAGTAAATGGGGTCTATTCCGGTCGTTCATAACAGATTCTGCTATTTTGACAATCTGCTATTTTCCACAGCATTTTTGTTGTGTTTTCGAATAAACAACAAAAATGCAATGGAAAATAACAGATTGTTAAAATAGCAGAATCTGTTATGAACGACCAGAATAGACACCAATATTTTGTTTTTTCTTGTTTTATTTTTGATTTACGTCGATTAAAAAATTTATATAAACATTTTTCCTCGTGGGGTTTAGAGATTTATATTCGAGAGGGCAATTGACATTCGATCGACCTGACAATTTAATTTGAATTTGTTGTTGACAATTTGTTTTTACTTGTCGTTGAAATGGGAAGACTTGGAAAAAGTGTGGGTGAGAAACATCGCAAAGTCTCAAAAAGGAGGCGAACAGAAAGGTCTTTATATTGAAGTTCAGAATATAGTTCTGGTTTATATAGACGTTCATCGAAGAGGCGAGATCGTTCGCGGGAGCGACTCACGAAAATGATAACAACTATCGTGGAAAAGATTTCGAACAAGCAGCAACAAGTAACGATTAGAGGAGACGCGATCCCAATTTTTGATCCTGAACAGTTTAATTAATCTTCAACTTCATTATGTAAGAAAGTGGATGAATTGCGCCAGATTTTTCAGTGGAGCGAAGAAACGACAATTTATTTGGCATTAGGCAATTTCAGAGGATTGGCGGAAATCTGGTATAAGGGGTTGAGTTGTCTGACTTTTACGTGGGAGGAATGGAAGCGAAAAATACAAGCAGCTTTTCCGACTAAGAGAGACTTATACGAAATGCTCAATATTATGATGAAACGAAAGAAAATACGTTTGAGACTCGGCCCCAACAAATAATATACCCCTGGGAACAAAATTTTCCGTTTGTTCCCAGGTGTACCAAATTTTTAAATTTTTCTCGCCACGCGCGAGAAGTGTCACAAATTTTTTGCTACCACGGGACACCCGACACTTCTGCATTTTCCTTTGTTTGCAGTCGCAACTCCTTTATGTGAACTAAATTAGTAGAAAAGATTGCGACTGCCTATTTCGTTTTCTTTTCTATTGCATCAGGCGACCCTCCATATCATAAGATAGAAATCAAAAAGATTACAATTTTTAAAATAGATAGACTCAGGAGAGCCTTTTGGTCAGTCGCTTGGGAGCCGTCTTTGGGGACACTCGACCGCGTCCGTGCAAAATAAAAGTTGAAATTTAGTTCTTGACTTAAATTTATATTACATTGAGTACCTGTTCCAAAAACTATTTTGCATTTTCGTTTGAATATATCTTGTTAAATTAATTTTATGTTATTGAAACGAATAATAATTTCACAATTATTACATCTTTACCCTACCAAAGAAGAAAAATCAATTGTGTTTTCGTTATTAAAATTTGCTAAAGTTTAGTCTTGTCTTCAATATGCACGTTAAAATAGATTCAGAATTCTAGAAGAATTTCTGGCACTATTATCCGTTTGAGTGGATAATAGTGCCGAATTTCTGAATACTATGTTTGGATTTATAGTGAAATTTTAATCATTGTATGACATATACACGTACAGATGATCATGCTACAATCTAAGTTACTTTTTTATTTAAATAAGGGTTTCGCCAGCAAGTGAAATTTGACCTTACAAGTTTATTGAAATTATTAAGTACAACACATTTTGCGTCTTTTCATTGTACGGAATTATATTCATTTCTGCATTTTGCCTATTGCCCTAATTCCGTTCACTTTTGCCGTCGTATTATGTACACTGCTGCCGAAAAGTTTCAGACCATCGTTATACATACTGCAAAATAAAATTTAAAATATAAGTCATGTGATGCAAAAACTTTAAATACCTTTGTTTATTTATTAATTTATTATCATAGAACGCAACAATAATTCATAAAAGATGCAAAACCGATTCAGAAAACCTTATTATGATAGTCTCAAACTTTTGACCCGTACATTGCGACGTACATTGTACGTTGCCTGGACGGAATGAGAGCCCTAGGCCGAATTTTACCTAATTCCGTCCTACCAATATTTGCTGGAATGCATGCAATTCTAACCGTTTTTAAAATTAAGTAATTTTTTAGTTTCTATTATATATTTCATATTTTATATATAACAGTATCCTCTATTGCATTATTATTAACCATTTTCAGTCATTAAAGAGTTCCTAGTGCACAAAACATCGAATTTTTAAGATGATTTTAGGTGGACGGAACTAGGGTCACTAGTGGACGGAATTCGGGCTCTTCGACCATTTCGAAATTTTTGAATTAAAATAATTTTTTTAAAATATTTCCAATATAGGAATAATAACAAAAAGTGGATTTGTAAATTCTGGCAACAATTTTGTTTCAGAATAAGTTTTTAAAAATTGATTTTATCCAATAACCTTTTCGTGTGGAAGGAACTAAAAGAAACAGATTTTCAGTGGACGGAATCAGGGCATCAACTTCTCGTCAATGACGCTCATTTTTGCCGTTTTGTTTATCAATTCAAATAAGCAGGCAACTCTTCTGCATCACTTGAAGCCAGACAATTTATCTGAAAATTCTCCAGATTGTTCAGATAACTAAGTCAACTCAAAGTAAGGCACACAACTCAACAATTTCAGTTGGAGAGTTATTCAAGCATATCCAGCCTCCAGATGCATCAAAAGAGGAGCTTCCGATCAACCAAGCTATACACAAGGTACACTCCACCTCAGAGTTGGCAGACAACCCACACACGATCAGCAATGGGAACTCCAGCAACCTACTCAATATTCAACACGTGTATGACGTATCCATCGTCAAGGCTATATTAACCAATGACTACTCAACCATACCAGTACGGCTATTAAAAGACTCAGGCTCTGAGCTCACATTTATTTACACCACAGGAACAGCTTGTCATCTGAAGCGCCGTAAATCCACAATTCCAATCCTGGGTATTGGAAATAACGCCACAATGAAGACAAAGGGCACTACAACAGTTTTACTCAAATCAATTCACTCAGATGAACAAGTGGATCTTGAAGCTCACATTCTCCAATGCGTGACAGGTACTTTACGACACAAGTTCAAGAACTTGATTGGCCAATTCTTCGCACACTGAAACTTGCTGATCCAGACTACTAGAATCCTAAAAACATAGATGTACTCATTGGAGCTGATTCATATGGCTTAATAGTTAAACCATCAATCATACCGTTACCTCTGTCAGCTCTTATAGCACAGGATACAATATTTGGTTGGATTCTTCTTGGCCCTACATCGGAGAAATCCAGAACAACTCGCCAAGCATATCACATGACACCAGACCAGTCATATGAGCAAATTAGAGATATCGTAACCAAGTTCCGGTTACAAGAAGAAGTACAAAACAACACAGTCAGTCAACTCTCTCCAGATGATCAAGCCTGTGAGGATCATTACATGAAAATTCTCTCAATAGATTCCGATGGAAAATATGTGGTCACAATTCCACTAAAATCAAGTCCAACTCTCCTAAGAGACTCATCAGTCAGAACTCAACAGTGTTTAAAGAGCATCATTTGTCGACTCAGCAAGGACAACTCGTACTCTGAAATGTATTACTCATTCATGCATGAATATGGAGAAGTATCTCACATGACCCAAGCGGAAGACACCTCAGACAACTCTACAGTGTATTACTTACCACATCCTGGTGTTTTAAAAGAAGACAGAACCACTACCGAGCTCAGGGTCGTATTCAACGGGTCAAGCCCATCTGGCAGTGGGATTTCAGTTAATGACGTGCAGCAGGTCCAACGTGATAAAGCAGACGTTCTCCTATGGATCAGACAACACAAATTTGTGTTCACATCGAATATCACAAAAATGTACAGACAGATCAGAGTACACAAAGAATATTGGGATCTCCAGCGAATATTTTGGATTGACAGCCAGCTCAATATCATCCCATATCAACTCACCACAGTCACATATGGAACCAGGTCAGTTCCATTTCTTTCTATACGGACCATGATACTGATGAGGGTCACAAATTCCCTCTAGCAATAGACCTATTGATGAAAGGCAGATATGTGGATATCTGTGGAGGAGCCGACTCAATAGACCAACTCATTGACATGTCAAACCAAGTCAGTCAACTCTGTATGGCAGGTGGTTTCCCTCTGGCGAAATGGAACAGCAACTCAATCGAAATCTTGAAGTCCATATCAGCCAACTCAAAAATAGCAGAACAGATCCATTCATTTGAATACAGCTCAGCTAAACTGGATTACACAGACACATTCAAGAACTCATGGATTCCATTCACAGACACATTCAAGATCAACTCAAGGGTGTCAAAGGTTGTACGCTATGAAGCACAGGGCAAATAAGAAGCAAAAAATAATTGAACTATGTTCCAAGAATATCGATGCGGCTAAGTCTTTGACCCCCCGTGCTGGTCCTGGACGTCCTCGTCTAGAAGAACAGCAACCCGAATTACTGAAAACAATAATTGACATAGCTATGTTTGGCGCATCTGCTGAGGAACGGCGCCACTGGGAAACAGTTCGCACTGTGCATACGCTTTCAGAGCTAACGCTTAAACTAATTGAGCTAGGGTTTAATATTTCACGTACTGCGACTTATATTCGGCTACTGCCTAAACGGGTAGATACGCACGAGGCAAAGCGCCACGTAGTAACTGTCCCGGTGAAGCTGAGTCGTCCTGAAGCAGACCATCATAAGGCACACCAAGACCAATGCTTTTGTGTGGGTTCCATAAGGTCGCTCGAGACAGTACCTTCAATACTTGGCTCTCAATCCGTAACTTTTTTATCACAAGATGATAAAGCCCGTGTTCCCATAGAACTCACAGCGGCAAACAAGCAGGCGCCAATGCTAATGCACGTCGAGTATAAGGTGTCGCTGCCAGATCACGACTTTGTAATTGCTTCAAGGAACAAATTAATTCCGAGCGTGTATGCCTTTTGTAAAGTGAAGTCCAGTGAGATGGAACGCCCAGAAGCTGTGTCACACAGTCGACCAACTTACATAGCAATTAGAAGTGGCAAGCACTCTTCCTCAACTCAACAAGTCACGCTCAAGACTTCAAAACTCTTTTACCCCTTGAGAGTTTTTGCAATTTTATGAAGCACGAAGAAGGCGAGGTTAAGCCTGTCCTTATTATATCTAGCGATGGTGGTCCAGACGAGAACCCACGTTATCACAGTCATCGCGCACGCAATAGATAATTTTAAAAAATTTGATCTGGACGCAATGTTTATTTTGATTAATGCCCCTGGCAGAAACGCGTTTAACATAGTGGAGAGGCGCATGGCTCCTCTAAGCCGAGAGCTTACAGGGGTTGTTCTTCTCCATGACTCTAGTGGCAGAACAATAGACGCTAGCCTGGAAAAGAGTAACTTCAAAAAGGCAGAAGAAATTTTAGCCGAAATATGGTCTGCAGTGTTTATTGATGGATACGAAGTAGTTGCTGAATACATAGACCCGAACAATGACAGCGTTCCAGAGTTGCCATTCGAAGGATGGTATGCCGAGCATGTCAGAGAGAGTCAATATTTACTTCAGGTACGCGGCATTTTGTTCACTAGTTTACTTCTTATTTTTCCTACCTGTTCATGCGTAGATTTTTTTATTTTTCTGAAATTTTTCAACAAGCCTTAGGCTTAAAAATATGTTTTTTTAAAATAAAAGGTTGTGAAATGCGATGACCGGGACTGCTGCAGCCTACGCCGGACTGCTCTGCATATGATTCTTCAAGACCGTTTTCTGCCACCTCCATACCCCATCACTCAGGTTGATGGGGATTTGAGGGTCACGAACCCTGAAGAACATGACGGAAAGTCTTTTGCTCCCTTCTTGATTCGCCACTGCCTACCGATGCAACCTTCGCTAGCCTTCATCAGAATGCCCTATGACCTCTATTGCCCAAGTGTACGCCGTGATCTAGAAAAGAGATGCTGTAGTACATGCGGCATCTACTGTTCATCGATCACAAGAGCTGCAGAGCACCGACGTGTAGTCCACAATAAACCAGCTGCAACAGCACGCAAATTACGACCTTCACGGATTATCACACGTCGAGGTACTGAGCTTCTGTGTGCCAACGACAATGGATTAGAATGGCTAAATCAGAGCGAGGTTGAAGGAGCAGATGAATTTGCTGAAAACCACATGGACGTGTTGGTTCCACTAGTCACTATTGAGACCATGCATGAGTCCCCGTGGACTGAAATAGATAATAATACTACCAATTAAATTAACCTAAAATAACATACTCTTACGAATTTTTCGCATTTCCTATTCGTCACTGTGATTTTAGATTACGATGATAGTAGTCTTATGTACTAGTCTTAAATGAAACTAGTTAAGTAAGCTATGTTTTTAGGGTTCCGTACCGAACAGGGGACAATGGAATCAATATGACTTCGCTGTCTGACCGTCTTCCACAGGGCTGTATCTCTTAAACCATAATAGCTAGACACTTTAAATTTTCACAGAGTATGTACTATTATGCCCGCTATAATCACAAATTATAAATAAAATGTAAAAAAATTAAATTTTAAATATTGTATGGAGGTGAAAAGCGTGAGAAGAGAAGGGGGGAAGGGGAGGCTCTAGCCAAATCTCATGACATCTCACCAAGGCGGCAAGAGGGGTCGAAAAATCCCAAAACTCGCCTCACGTAATTAATGGACACCCCCAAATTATAGAAAAACTGTCGCTGTCTATCGCATGAAGCCCTAGAGGCCATCAGGAGGGGTGTCGGATGAAACTAATGCCGAGAGTGGAGAAGACGTTGTGGTTCTTTCTAGTGATGAAGAGTCCCCATTGGATGAATCTGAGGTGTTAGTAGGATGGCCGAATGTAAGAAGTATAGCATTGTTCCAGAAATGTAAGGGCCAGCTGTGTATATTTTTGGTTGTTATGTCAGGCATATTCCACTGCGTTGGACTAATTTGTCTTTTGTTTAATGTGAACGATAAGTTCCTTGACGTTAAATAGGTTGTAAATCAATCACTTAAGGAATTTGGTCGGCACAAAAAGTGTCTTCTGCACCATCCTTCGGCAGTCTGAATATAGACAGCAAGTTGGTGCAACCTTGTTATTGATAATTGTTTTAACAGTTTTAAAGTGATGAAAATAGTGGAATTTCGAAAGTGTTAAAAACCAAAGACTTCATAGTGTAAAAAGCTACATTGACAAGAAAAATCACTGCAGGTGCGTAATTGCACAGAGATTTATTTTTGTTAGTTCAACACCTTCCCAAGAGTTGACCATTTAGTTGCATAATTTCCCTTTTAGTGTCCTATTTTGACTCGCGGTCTCTTGTCTAAGGTGGAGTTACACCTTATTAGAGAAGGACGATAAGTGATTAAGTGGTGAGATGCCCAAAACACTCTTCAAGGACCCACTTCAGTTCTATTACAGTCAAGGTGGGGTTCCACCCGATTGGATGAAGTTCCCAACTTCCTGATCTAGAGGGAATGCCTCCTGGGTTTCAAAATTAAGCATCGTGATAAATATGTCCAGGCAGACATTAAGGTTGCAGGTTGTTTTTGAATGGCATAAAAATAATAAAGGAAGTTATAAAAAAAAACATATCTATATATCAATAGGCAACACGTTTTTTTGTTATCCCTTTTACAGGACAACAGGTGGACTTACCAGGATGAAAATTAAACCATTCTAGAGATTAGTTTTTCCTCTGTGTGCATCACTTAATTTTTTTTCTTAACTTTAACTATAAATTAGTTCAATTTTAAATTGAAATTATAAAATTCAATGGGATAGTATGTGTGAATTGAGCACACGTATAGCGTAGATGATGCTCTTGGGAAGAATGTATGCGTGCGATTGTTTTGCTTTTTGCCTGAAGATATGCAACCATATGATGATTTTTGGTTTGTGTCCCTAATAAAAGGCAAGTACTAAATTAGTCGAAAATCAAACCAAATGGATCAATCTTCTACTGGGGACACAAACCAAAAAAAATAACATATAATTGCATCACAGACAATAACTATCCAGATGTCGCGATCCCATAGATGGCTTCGTACCCAATTTTTTGCAACAGCAGACACGTAAGAGCAGACAAATGACGCATGGAACGTATGTGCTTTGGAACGACTGCAACGTCTGAAGGACAGACAATGCGCTCTGAGAGCGAATTTTTCTTAAAGCTGGTGTTTGATTGTCATTAAGGCAAAGGGTCATCGCAATAAGGGGAAAGGGAGCTGAAAGAAATTTTCGCGGAGCAAATAGATTTTTGGATTTTCTGAAATTTTCAATAAAAAAATACAAACAAAAATCATGTGTATGGGTACAATTGGTGAGTAAAATTTACTCACGTACACAAAAATACACTCAAAAATTTCTGTTTTTGGTACAGAAAACGGCAATTTTTGTGTGTATTAGTGTTTTTGGTAAATTTGATAAGAAAATATGCAAATTTTATATCAAAAACCGTTGGAAATTGCACATTTTATGGATATTTCCAGAAAAAGCGAGATTTACTTCCACGAATACTTCCGGAAAACGCGGAAAAATCAGAATTTTAACATATTCCCTAACTTTTCTATGGGCATACCTTTAAAAACACAATTTAGAGAAATATGATACATAGCAAAAAAATAGGAAATGATAAAATAATGGGATTCAAGCATACATATTAACCCCCTAGGAAGCTTAGTTTAGCCGCTACGAGAAAAAACAGTTGAAAATTCAAAATTTGAATTTTGTATGCAGACACATGTAAAAACTAACGATAGAGGAATATGATGTATGAAAGAAAGTTAGGATATGTCAAAATAGTGGGAGACAGTCATACATATAAGACCTCTATGAAGCTTAGTTTAGCCACTGCAACCAAAAAACTGTTAGAAATTCAAAATCTAAACTTTATCATATTTCCCAACTTTTGTTTGCATAATTTTAAAATCTTAATTTAGAGCAAAATGATGTATGAGAAAAGGATATAAAATAGAAAAATAATGGGGGTCGGTGATACATATGAACCTCCAAGGATGCTTCGTTTAACAGCTGCGAGCAAAAAACCGTTAAAAATTCAAAATTTGAATTTTGTATGGACACACCTTCAAAAACTCACGGTAGAGGAAAAAGATGTATCGAAGAAATTTAGAAAATATCAAAATAGTGGGGGCCGGTGATACTTAGGAGCCCTCTAAGAAGCTTAGTTTAGCCATTACAAGCAAAAAACTGTAAAAAATTCAAAATCTGCATTTTATAATATTTCTTAGTTTTTGCATACACTTTTGAAAACTGAATCTACCGAAAAAAGATGTATAAGACAATGATAGTAAATGACAAAATAGTGGGGGTCGGTGATACATATGAGACCGCGAGGATCCATAGTTAAGACGCTACGTTACGAAAACTGTTACAAATTCAAAATCTAAACTTTATCATGTTCCTCAGCTTTTTTCCGCGCACCTTCAAAACCTCATTTTAGAGAAAAATAGTTTATGAAAGAAAATTATAAAATAAAAAAATAATGGGGGTCGGTCGTACATATGAACCTCCAAGGATGCTTCGTTTAACCACTACGAGTAAAAAACCGTTAAAAATTCAAAATTTGAATTTTGTATGAACACACCTTTAAAAACTCACGGTAGAGGAAAAAGATGTATGGAAGAAATTTAGGAAATATCAAAATAGTGGGGGCCGGTGATACTTAGTAGCCCTACAAGAAGCTTAGTTTAGCCATTATGAGCCAAAAACTGCTAAAAATTCAGCATATTTCTCAACTTTTATCTGCGCACATTGAAAACCTCAGTTTAGAGAAAAATAGTGTAGGAATAAAAGGTAGAAAATAGAAAAATAATGGGGGTCGGTCATACATATGAACCCTCTAGGACGCTTAGTTTAGCTGCTATGAGCGGCAAACCGTTAAAAAATCAAATTTTTACCGGAAAAACCCCCTAAAAACCGGAAGAAAGTTGTTTAATTTTTGATTCCGGGAAATAATGACGTTTTTTAACATAAAATTAATAAATTTACATGTAATTTTGAATGAAAAATCACCTGCTACGGGTTCAATGAACCTGAATAGTGTTTCTACCAAAGCAAAGGGATTGTTGTTGTTGCTGGAGTGGAAGGAAACAAAATTCGATTCGAATTCTCAAAAATCGAATTTATGTACCACTACATAGCCAACAGTCCCTTTGGTGGTGTGTGTAGGTGACCCATTTCTCTCAAAACCGGTTCCCATTTCGCTCAAAACTGGTTTTTACTCCCTAAAAATTTAAAAATTCCTCTCGAGACCGAATGAGCGTTGCAGTCACCAAAAACACATACCCTGCAGCGTCATTTTCATCCGTCATTTAATGACTGCGTCAGAAAAAATTGGGTACACAGTCATGTATGGGATCGCGACATCTGGTAAGTTATTGTCTGTGCCTCTACGAAAAAATCAAAATCTAGAACCTACTTATTTAACATTATCATTGGCATAGATCATGCGTTCGACTGAATAACCTACCATTTATGCCGAATTCGTGCATTCTTTTCACTTAAACGTATTATCTTTCCCAATGATAATGTGAGGGGTAAGTGGCAAATGCAGCCATATCACAGACAATAGGCAATCTTTGGCTAATAAAATTGCATTCTTCCAGACAAAAGCCAAAACAATGAACATATGGCCACAGACAATAATATGGATGCATTACCACAGATAAATTTAGAGCCATCGTTTACTTATACCATTATTTTTTGCTAATTTGATAAAAATATATGCACATTTTTATATAATAAAATAAGGAAAATCATAAATTTAAAGTTATCTCTAGAAAACGCGAACTTAACTTTCACGAATATTTATGGAAAGTGAGCGAAAGTCTGAATTTTATCATATTTCCTAACTTTTCTATGGACCCTCAAAAACATAATCTAGAGAAATATGATATATGGCCAAAAGTTGGGAAATGACAAAATAATGGGGGTTGGTCATATATATAAACCCCCTAGAATGCCATATTTAGCTGCTACGAGCAAAAAACAATTAAAAATGCAAAATCTGAATTATATCATACATCCAAACATCCATCCATCCATCAATACATCCTTTAACACCTCAATTTAGAGAAAAAAGAAAAGGTAGGAAATAAAAGTTTGTTTGTTTGTACGGAAATTAGAGGAATATTTTATTTAGAATATATATTTCCCAGAACTTCATTCAGTTAAAAACCAAATGATCCACGGTTAATGTGGTTTATTGAATCGTATCCCCGTCTGTATGAGGGATGGAAATTCAGCAAAAGCTTTCCTAAGGACTTTTACAATACAACTCAGACCAATGTTAGATGCATCGTGTTAATGGTATAACAGTTGACTTTCGTGGCCACTCTGTTGACAACCGTTATGTTGCTCCTTAAAATACATATCTTTTAGCGTTTGATTGCCACTAAAATGTGGAAGTTCTTGGCACAGATAAGAGCCTAAAATATATGTACAAATATGTTCATAAGTAATACGACTATGCCAAAGTTCATATAGATGAAATCGAAAGCTTTTTGGAAGCAAATTGGCGCATAAATGAGTATCCAATGCATTACCACTCACATAATATATTATAGTTTAACTTGAATGTCACTTACCTCACCGGCAAAATGTAGTCTTTAAGGAAGGAAATGTTCAGCAAGCTCTTCAAAATCGCAGCAGAACAAAATTGACTCCATTCTTTGAAGTCAATCAAATTGAAGTGTTCCAAAGTGCCAATGCCGAGCAGCGCTCCGCTATTGATTTAGTTTTACAGGAAGTTTTAAATAGTAATAATGGTTGTTGTAAGACTTTTGTCCAAACCTCAATTTTTCACAAATGGAATTCTTTTAGCCTCCAATGTATTGCGTGTGCTTTCAGTGGTATTGCATCCACTCTTTTAATGCAAGATAGAATTCTTCAAAAAGTTTTCAAATAGCTAGTATCCATTTTAGAGAATTCCGCAACAAGCCTCTCTGTAAACAGTGAACAAGCTCAGTTCATAAGATCAGCATCTATCATTATCACAGATGAAATTTCAATATGTCATCTAATTTTATGGAGGACTATTTTACTCTATTATCTACTATTTTCTATTTTAATAAATAAATTTATGTCGAGCTAATGTTATTCTATGGCATAAACGTTGTTTGGAAGGGAGGTTACAAGATACAAATCGTGTAGGAAGGCCAGTTTCAGCTCGGACATCAGCAATGATCGAAAAAGTGCGTGATTTCATTGCCAATGATCGCAATGCTGTGCTGAAAATGATGGAGGAGGCTTTAAATATTAGTATTAATTCAGATTATTTTTCACCAGGATTGACGCAAAACGAAGGTCGAGTGACACCTCACTCGTTATTCGCCAGTTTTTGGCTCGAAATCAAGTTTGTGTGTTGCATCAGATGTGCCAAGGAAAGGACGAAAAATTTGAAAAATTTTTGATTAGATTGCGAGATCACGCGGAAAAATGCCAATTTAAAGAAGAAGATGAAAATCAGATTACAGATTGCGCAGACCTCACACGCATGCGCGAACAAGTCGAAATGACCATTTTCTTTAGATAATTATGGATCCTTCTATTACTATGTAAACCTACATCCGATGTATTCCGACCAACTTCATGTGATAAAAACATTGTTCAATCATTGGGATATGAGGATATACAAAATTGTATTCCGTGAGACACGGGTTTGCCTCCAAAAAAAAGTCTCTTTTGTGCATAGCTTGTAGTATATCAAATAAAATGAGGTAACTGTATCCTAGTCATTTATGCATTTCTGTATCATAGTCATTTATGATATACAAAACACAAAAAGTAGAATTTTTAGGACACGAATAATCGGAACCAGGTATTACGCCACTTGACAAGTACGTTAAGGGTATTTTATCGTGTCAGATCCCCACTACGATTGGATATGTTCAAAGTTTTCTAGGGATAGTTAATTTTGTGCCAAAATGAATTCCCAATTTAGCTACACTGACTGAACCTTTTAAACCAATATTGAGATTGAATCTGAATAAGACCTTGAACAGAGAAGAGTATTTTTCTCCTGAACACCACAGAGCATTTGAAGTGTTAAAAAACAATTTATGAAGCATAAACACTTTAGGATATCATAATCCATATAAAAAAATACAAGTGATGGCAGACGGCTCCCCAGTAGGATTGGGAGCAGTATTAATCCAAATTCGAAAGAATGGTCCCAAAGTACTAGCTTTTGGAAATAAAAGTCTAACAGATTTTGGGAAAATATATTGTCAAACTGAAAAAGATGCTTTGGCTCTGGTATGGACTGTAGAGCATTTTAAATTGTATCTTTTTGGAAAAGAGTTTTAACTCATAAGTGATCACAAGCCTCTGGAAGTTATTTTTAGGGAAAAATCTTAACCCTGAGCCAGAATTGAGAGATTGGTTTTCATATTGCAAGCCTACAAATACACGGTCAGGTACCGTCCAGGGAAGTCCCATATTGCAGATTCTCTCTGGCGGTTGTGTAAAACAAAAACGGTGGAGTCTTTTGATAACCAGAATTATATATCAGTTATTATCAGTAGGCCAGAAGCTTTACCACTGAACAGGATTAAAGCAGATTCAACATGGGATAAGGAGTTCTTACAGGTGAAGAAAGGCGTATATGAAGATTCGTGAGACGAATCAATCCAAAACTACAAGATTTTTAAAACTGAATTAAGTCTCCAGGAAGATATTCTTTTATGGGGCAACAAGACTGTCATGCAAGAGGCATCGTACTCCAAGCTGCTCATGAAGGTCATCGAGGCACAGTAGCCATGGAAAATCGTCTGAGAACTAAAATATGGTGGCCAAAGATAGACATGGATGCTGATAACGCGGTCAAGATGTGCAGAAGGTGTACGCTAGTTTCAGACCCAGATCCACCCAACCCCATGAAGAGACGCGAACTTCCAGTAACAGAACCTTGGGTAGATGTTTCGCTTGATTTTCTAGGTCTACTGCCTACTAAAGATTGCGTGTTAATTGTGGTTGATTATGAGGAACGTCACTGCGGAAGACACCATAAACGTTCTGAAAGTGATATTTTCAAGACTAGGATTTCCTGCTACATTTACTTGCGATTATGGTCCGCAATTTAAAAATAGTGTCTTCCTGCAGTACCGTAAACAATGCGGCATTGCGATTTCCAACACCATACCGTACTGGCCACAGAGGAATGGGGAGGTCTAACGCCAAAATAGGGGCGTGCTGAAAAGACTAAAGATAAGTTAGTTAGAGAAAGGAGACTAGAAAGCTGACCTACTGGATTACTTATTGATGTACACCAGTACTCCTTATACGGTTACAGGAAAAACACCTTCTGAACTTTTTTATCCAAGAAAATTCAGGTATAAAATACCTGCTATAGCTAACGTGACCATACGTCCCGCTTTCAGACAGTCTGTCCCGGTGTCCCCCGCGAGGCTGAAATTGTCCCGCTTTTGCAAACAGACTAAACAATAATTTAAAATGTATTTTTCTCGCTCGCAATGCGGGTAGGCAGATTACAAGACACCCGCCGAGCGGTGCCGCGCTATCGTGTGTGAGCAGGATAGATAAACCCCTTCCACCCGCGCTTACTCGATGTTAACTCAACGTCTGCATGTAATGTTTTCTTTTAGTTCAAGTAGTGTTTTGTAACAAAACGATAATGCCTAAACGCAAGTGTTCCTTTAATATTAGTTTGCAACAGAAGTATCCATTTATAAAAAATAGAAAAGATGACACTGCAGACGTTACATGTGAAAAGTGTCGTACTGATTTTAGTGTTGGACATGGTGGTGCCAATGACATAGAAAAACATTTAAAATCAGAAAAACACAGGCTTGCCGATCAAGCCGCTGCTTCAAGCTCGTCAATGCTTAGTTTTTTTAAGAAAACCGAGTCGCCGACTTCTAAGGATTTGGATATAGCTGCAGCTGAGGGTACGTGGGCGTTTCACACCGTGCAACATAATCACAGTTTTCGCTCAAATTACTGTTCTTCCCCTTTTAATTCAAGCATGTTTTGATCTAAAATTTAGATGTGCGCGTACAAAGTCTCAAGCTATTGTGGTAAATGTGCTGTCAACTATGGCAACCGAGGATTTAAAAGAGCACTTACGCAAAGCCAACTGCATAACTTTATTAACGGATGCTTCAAATCATGGCTCAATCAAATTATTCCCAGTTTTGATTCGCTATTTTTTACCGTACGAAGGCGTGAAAGTCAAGGTTTTAGAGTTTCGGGAGCAGCCAGGCGAAACATCGGATATTATTGTCGATTATTTGAAGGAAGTATTGTCTTTCAATGACTTGAATAAAAAAAATTGTTGCGTTTTGTGGAGATAACACGAACTGCAACTTCGGGGGAAAGAATAGGAGAGGAAATAATAGTGTTTACTCAAAGTTGAACCAATCACTCGGTCGACAGATTATTGGGATTGGATGTGGAGCCCACATAGTCCACAACGCGATCAAAACTGCCGCTGATTGTCTTCCTGTGGATTTCGAATGCATCATAGTGAAAATTTACTCATTTTTCTACATCTACAGCGTTCGAGTAGAAGCTTTGAAAGAGTTTTGTAATTCTACCGAGACAGAGAATCACAAACTGCTGGGCTACAGTAAAACAAGGTGGCTTGCGTTAATGCCCGCGCTTGAGAGAGTTATAAAAATGTTTCAGCCTTTGAAAAACTATTTTCTGAGTATCGACAAATGCCCAAATATTTTAAAGACGTTTTTCGAAAATCCCAGCTCAGAATTGTGGTTATATTTTTTGCACCCACAAGCAGCGACCTTTCATGAAGTTGTTTTGAAAATCGAAGTGCAAAATGTGTTGGTCATAGAGTCTGCCAAGGAAATTAATCGTCTCCGAGATAACCTGGCACTAAAAGAGAATACGATTTTCCTTCCCCACATGGTCCGTAACCTGTTGGTAAAATTACAAGAAAGAGCAGAAGAAGAAGCAGCAGTTGACCAAAACGTAAAAACTACGGCGGCTGAGTTTTATAAAACAAGCAAAGAATACTTGGAGCAGTGGTGTCAATTTAACACAGAACTAGAAGTGTTTGAATGGGCAAATTTAACAAAAGTGCCTACGTGGGAAGAGGTACAGAAAGTGCTGGATTTACTAATCACGCAAGGATTTATTAGCAGCAGCCAAGATACGAAAGTCTTTGACGAGTTTTCACTTATTTTAAACTTTGTGACAGATGAAAAAATCTCTGGCTGGAATACCGTGAATGTTTCTACTGAAAATCGTTGGGTCGATTTATTCCAGCACTTTCGTACCAATAATCTAAATTTAACAAACTTTTCGGCGATTATTGAGTACATTATGTGTTTGCCTGGAAGTAACGCACCTGTGGAAAGAGTTTTTTCTCAAATGAACAAAGTATGGACAAGTGATAAAACACAGTTGAGTGTCTCAGTAATGAAAGCTATTTTGATTACAAAGATAAATATAAATAAATCATGTACTGAGTTTCACACCTATTTAAAAACAAGACCCGATATTTTAAAACAAATTTGTTCAGCCGATAAATATAAAAATACAAACTAGAATTCACGCTACTACTTATTTGCTTTGATTATTTTGAGTTATTCTATAATAAAAAACTTGTAAAACACTATTAACTTTTTTTTATTACATAATTCCGCAGATGTCCCGCTCTGACAAAAAAAGTAAATGGTCAAGTTAGCTATAGCTGACATAGATGCTACGTGTCATTTAACCGAAAATTTCCAAGTTTTCGAAAATTTCCTAGTTCCCAAGTACTAGCGAGTACAACGCACTTTTTTTTACAATGGCAAAACTAATCTGAATAATCTGACTAACCTGTTTCATGTTTTTTTTATGGAACAAACTTTAGATTTTTGAGTTTAAATTTTTCTAAAAACATAATAATAATGTAATATTGTTGAATTGTTGCTACGTTCTTCCTACTTTGAGAAAATTCAATTCGGTCAAAATATCAAAATAAGCAAAATCCACCCAGGGGCCATCCATAAACCACGTAACGCGTTTTTTATCCTTTTTTCACCCATCCCTCCCCCCATGTAATTCTATTTAGATAATTTGTAGACCCCCTGTCCTAAATATGGTGTGTTACGTAACTTTTAATCCCAAAAAATAATTAAATTAGTCGAACTATTAAAATAATATAAGCAGTTTCTAATTAATCAAATTCCTTTGCATCATCATCATATTAATACGCTAACATAAACTTTGTGACCCCTTTTACGGGCAAACCACATATCCAATTTTAATAAAACTGGACTATTTAAAAGGTATTTACTCGAAGAAGTGCAAAATATACTTTTAATTGAAATTTGTCACGTAGTTTACCCGTAATTAGTAAAATTAATATCAGTATGTTTGTTGTTGCATTGACCACGCATTGATAAGAGCATGTTCAAAAGAGTATGGTATTGCTGTATATCTTAAAAGTATGATAGAAAATGTTCATGTGGTACAACTACACTGTCAAACAACTGACGTGTTATTAATCTCTTTTGTATTTTCACTGGAAAAGTTTCATTTGTTGGCCTTGTACAGGCTTTTGTTTAGTCCTGTAGATAAATTTACTAACGAGTTTACAGGTCTTTTTAATGATATTAACAGTTCTATTGATAATGCTCAAATTTTTTTCTGAATAGGTGACTTGAATATAAATATTTTAGATGGGTTTAATACCTCTGCTGATAATTATATAGCATTAATGGCAGAGAATGGTCTAGAAAGTTTGGTAAATGAGCTAACTCGTATTACAAAACAATCTAAAACATGTTTAGATCATGTCTTCGCAAAAGTCTTTAACAAGTCGTAGATTGTTGTTGAGGCAATTGTAATACACGCTGGTATTACTGACCATTCAATGACACAGCTGAATGTACGCATTGGAGGGGAAGGAGAAGCAGTTGGAGGGGCAGGAGAAGGTCCTCCTCTTGCCAGGTATTTCACGGACTATGGTAGACGGAGCTTACTGGTCGGCTGTATACTGTCAATCTGATGCCTCAATAGCAATTGATGTTTTTTTCAATTTGCTCCACAGTTTCATTCTGGAATGTAGAGTAGAATTATTTAAAGTCAATACCTACAAACATCTTAAACCTTGGATTAATGATTACATATTTTTAAAAATTAATAAGAGAAATCACATTCTTCAATTACTCAAAAAGCACCAACAAAATAACGAGTTAAGATCATACTATTTGAAATTTAGAAATAAATTTAATAACGAGATAAAACGCCTGAAATAGTATATTGTTCACCATGGGAGAAAAATACAACATTTCTTTCGAGTGTAAATTGCCTCACGAGCCGTAGGCGAGGAAGGCGAACACTCGAGTGAAATGTTGTATTTGTTCTCCTGACGTGGACATACAACTTTTTCACACACACACCTGTCGATAATTCCACTTTTTGGCTCGTTACCGCAGTAGTGTGTTTTTCCGTCGGCCAACCGAGTGTTTTCAACGGGTGAATGTGTGAAAATAGTATATTCACTCGCAGAAGAGAGCAGGGAGCACTTCCTTCCAGTGGAAATTGCCTCACGAGCCGAGGAGGCGAGGGAGTTAAACACGGATGGAAATGCTCTCTGCTCTCTTCGCGAGTGAAATTCCTATTTCCACATTCACGCGTTGAAAATAATTATTTTGCTCGATGGAAAAATCCACTACTTTGAACCTCGATAACGAGGTGAAAAGCGGAGTTTTCGATCGGGATGTGACAACAAATAATTTCTATAAGCAAAATTTTGAAAAGTGTGAAGGAAATGTGAAAGCAACTTGGAAAGTTTCGAACGATGTAACAGGTCAAACTAAAGAGGTAGAGAGTAGAATTAAATTAGAAAAAGATGGAAAATTAACTGATGGTTATTATAGTGTCGCAAATTAATTTAATAATGATTTTTTGGAGATAATAAACAATATACAGGAATGGGAACTGATTTCACAAGACACCATCAAAAATTTAATCAGCGGGATGAGTTCGAGGATTACTGAGGTGATTTCTAAAAGAGGAGGAAACACACATCACTAGAGTATGTTTATCCTAACTTTGCGTAATCTCTTTTTGCACATTTCTATGTTTAGTTTTTAAATCCAATTTGTGAAATTTTCAATGTTTACCCAGTTTCGGCTGTAAGTTTGTAAAAAAAAAATTAATTTAGAATTTTTTATGACTAAAATGGTAACAATAAAACTTTTCATTTGTAAAAATGGCGACTCATTCGTTTTGCTTACTACAACTTTTTTATGGAAAAATGTCGTGTTCCGTTTTTTTAGTGTAGATCTTAATACTACTCTGCCAAAGAATTTCTCTCAGATGAATTACAAAAACTATTTTGAAGAAAAAACTGAGACAAAATAAATTTTTATTGACCCTGTCTTGTCTGATGAATTAATGCTAACTATAAAGTCATTAAAGAATAATACATTACCATGTATGGGCGGAGTCAGTACTGACTTGCTAAAGGAGATTTCCGAGAGCATATTAGATGTGTTAGTGTATACAATTAATTTAAGTTTAAGGTACGGTGTTTTTCCTTCTAAATTGAAAAATGCAGTAGTGATTCCATTGTTTAAAAGTAGTTCTAAGTCTAAATGTAATAATTACAGGTCAATAGCATTGTTATCGTGTTTCTCTAAAATATATGAAAGGATAGTGAAACGAAGATTACTTAAGTTCTTAGGAGTTAAAAAATTTTTTAGTAGTAATCAATTTGGTTTTAGAGCAGGTTTGAGCCCCGAAAATTCTTGGTTTGAAGATACTACCATTGAAATATATCTTTGTATATAAAGTGCTAAAAAAGTTTTATCATAGAAGTGGAAACAAGCTTTCACAAAAACTGAGAAAAGTAAATAGGTTTGTAATTCAAAAACCAAGTAACAACTTTTTTACTAGAACATACAACTTTTTGGCACCCAGGTTTTATAGTAAACTTCCATCTAGTATAAGGCAAGATATAAAACCTTTTCTCAAGAATCAGAAAGAATGGTTGTTCACAGTGGAAAATGCTAATATGTAAACTAATTAAGGCCCAAAAATAGGAACAAATCTGAGTGATAACCTTCTAATAATCAAGAACTTTTTTATTATAATTTATGGTGTGAAAATTGAATTGATTAGTATCGATAATGTTAAGATAAATTTAGTATTAGTATTAGAGTACTTGATTTTGTATGATAGCTTTATGGTGTGACAATTGAATTGGTTAGTATAGAATATAGATAATTATAAGATAACTTAAGTATTAGTTTAGAGAACTGGCTTTTGTATGATAACGTACACTGTATATACTATACATGACCGGAAGTATATGGAAAAAATTAAACCCTTCTAGGTGCTGTAAACAAACTATGATAAATGATGGAACCTCTAAACAGGCATTTGCCTTAGAGGCCCTAGATTTTTTTCTTTCTCTTTTATGAAAATTGATATTGTAACAGTAAAATAAGTTTAAGTATAATGTTAATATTAATATTAATATGACATATTATATTACAAGGTTAATTATTATTGTTACATGTATATAAATTATAAGTACTAAAAACAAAAATGGAAAAATTAATAAATATTAAAAACAAAAGTATCGTCTAAGATAGATAGATAGATAGATATAAGTTTATTATGTGTACAATTTGTACAAACAAAAATCATACATATTGTATAATATAGTACAAGCTAAACTGAAAGTTTGCTGAAATATCCAGCACAGTTTACGGGAGAATTTAAAAGTATATAAAGGTTCTAACTATTATAAAACTAACTAATCTTAACTGTAAATGTTAAAAAAAATTGAGGAAAACTGTATGGTAATAACATGACAAGTACAAAGATCATTTAAATAAATTAAAAGTAAAAACGATTTAAAAGTAGTTAAAAAAAAGAAAGAAAAAACAAGCAATTAGGATGTAAATGTGAAATACGCCTTTGCCTCTGAAAAACCATCATCACATCATCAGCGTTGCTTGATAAGCCACAGCTCATTGTCCGTCAGCATGCCAGCGAGAGAGGAACCACGTCCTAACGAAAATCGCTACGACAGATGGGGTTGGTCTGACTCTAAAGAGCGAAAATGTGCATATAAGCGTTTCTTGAAAGTCAACTGTGTATCACAACTCCTTATCAGAGGCGGTATGGAGTTCCACAGATACGAAGATGTTACGTAAAACGACTTTTGTAGGAACTCCTTCCTGTACGGTGGTATGCATAGCGGCGGTTTGGGTCCCCGCGCAGGTCTTACGCTTTCGTTAGCAATATAGCGAGTAAAGAGATATGCTGGAATTTTAGTTGCTAGGATGCGATACAATAATGAGGCACTAAAGTAGTCCCGTCTCCTCTTCGTACTGAGCCATCCAAGGGATAAGCGGTATTTTGTTATGTGCTCTCGTTTCCTAATGCCATAGATATATCTGATACCCGAATTCATTATAATCTGGAGTTTGTCTTCCAGCTCTTGTGTAAGATCACACCATACCGAAGAGCAGTAGTCGATTATGGGAAAGAGCAGTGTTTCTACAAGGTGTTTACGGAGCCTGAATTCTGTACTTTTCCTAAAGTAATTCAGACGGTACAACACTGCATAAACTTTTCTGCACATGTTTCCCACCTGCTTTTTACAGTTCAACTTTTCATCAATCGCAACCCCAAGGTTGCTTACAGAAGACTCAAACTTGATCCGCTTTTGATCTATGACTATTTCGCAGTCATTCCTCGTCTCGAGCTGGTTGATGTAGTAATAAGAGCCTATTATTGTAGCCTTCGTTTTACATATGTTGAGTTTTAATCGATTATGACTCGCCCAGTCAGCAATAAGCCGTGCATGGAAGTTCATTATGTCAACATAATACTGCAGTTTTTCAAGCGGGAAAGTGACGTACAGTTGCAGATCGTCTTCATATATTAAGTGTTGGATGCAGGAGTCAAATCCATAACTTATGTCAGCAACATATATTGAAAACAATAGTGGTCCAAGTACAGAGCCTTGAGGTACACCTTTGTTCAACGAGGCAAAGGACGAACGTGCCCCATTGGAGCCCAGTACAGCCTGCTCACGCCCTGTGAGGTAAGAGGCAATCCACTTGATAGCTGATGCACCTAACCCAATCGTTTTCAACTTACGGAGCAGGGTTGCATGACACACGGAGTCAAACGCTTTGCTGAAGTCGAAAAGCAGGAGCATTGTTACGTGTTTGCGATCCATTCCCGATCTTACATCATCCGTTAGTTTCAACAGGGTGGTCTGCGTGCTATGTCCAGCCCTGTATCCTGTCTGATGAGGAGCCGTCAAGCTGTTTGACTCGAGGTAGTCGCTCAGTTGTTGATGCATCAGTCTCTCTAGCACTTTCGATAAAAAGCTTAGTAATGAGATTGGTCTCATGTCGCTCGGTGTCTGCGGTGTGGCTACTTTGTTGAGAGCCAGTACAAGCGACTTCTTCCATGTCGATGGAAAAATAGATTCTCGCACTGACTCGTTAAAAATAGTAACTATATAGGAGCCTATAGCAAGAAATGCTGCGCTAATTATACTTTTGGTTATATCATCATATCCCCTCGCCTCAGAGGAGAAGTGTTTTATCGCCAAAGCCACCTCGGGAATAGTAACTTCTGTAAAAGAGAATAGCGGCGACTGTTCCATATCACTGCATGTTTGAGCTGTGAAGGCCTGAACTGATTCTGCCTCTGCATCGAAAGACATACTACTGAAGTGCTGATTGAGTTCCTCGGCTGAAAACATAGAGGGAGAATCCGTTTTATTCGAGCATACCCCCAGATTCCTCAACTCTTTCCAGATTTGTTTGGGATCGCGAATATCCTTCAGTCTGTCATAATAATACAGACGCTTTGCATTCTCGATCGCCTGGTCTGCATCATCACGCGCTGATCTGTAGCGCAGTAGATCTACCCTGAGTCGCGTACGTTTATACCGTCTGTAACGCCTATCTCTCTCCGCGTTGAGTGCCTTATGTTCCCTCGTGAACCAAGGATGGCGAGATTTTCCGGACTGTCTAAGAGTTTTGACAGGAATATGTTTAGCCATAGCGCCGTGCATATTTCTATTGAAACAGTACACAAGAGCATTCAGAGATGTCACATCATCAAACGGTGTCCAATCACAAGTGCCGAGGTGTTCTAGTAAACCATCATTATCGAGAGCATTATAATCGCGATAAACAACATCATGTAGAGGTGGCGGAACGATAGATGATTTTAATACAGCCATGATAAGATCATGGCCATCAGCGGAAGGTACTTCCGTTTTCGAGAATTATACTACTAGATCTTCAGAATCAACTATACACGAATCAAGAGCAGTATCGGATCCATCTCTGTGGCATTGAGATCAAGGAGTTATCAGCTATTAAATTTCTGATAAAGGTGGCATCTGCAGACGTGGACAGTTGATCGGCATTGAAATCTCCCATTATAACCTTAGTACTATAATTATGCATGAAGCTTACCAAATCAGCAATAAAATTATTGTCATCTCCAGCTCGGAAAGGTGCATGAGGAGGACGATATACAATTCCAGCAAAGAACGGTGGAGTATTCGGGGGTTTGACTTCGCAGAAAAGGTATTCTGGCAGTCCTGGTTTAGCATCATCTGCTTTTTTATTCCTGACGTAAATGCAGCCGTCCCGCTTGAAAGTTAGGAAACAGAGCTCCTTGTCCTTTGATTTGTTGTAGACAAGGCGTCTAAGGTTTTACTGGTCCCTTGGCAAAAACTCATTGACGTTTATTGTGGTTGGGCGCTCTGGAGGTGACATGCCTGCCGTTTGCACGAGGTGAGGAATGAGTTGTGCTGTTGTGAGTTTCTTGAACTTGATTTTTGCTGTGATAATTCTCTTTGCAATTGCTGCAGTCTTTAGTATTACCACTATCGACCCGATGTCCTCATTACTTGACATTGTGTTCCCGACTAGTCCCAACGTAGCTGTCGCCGATGTACTTGGAGCAGAAGAGGGCTGTGTCATTGTTGTCTTTTTCTGCAGTCGTCTGACATCTTCAATATCAACTTCGCTAAGATCTGGCTCTATCATTTTAAGGACGCAAATAGCAGCAAGTTTCAAATTTGTGACTCCTAGAAGTGGTACACCGCTGATAACTATTTCTGTCGCATGAGATAATAGGCGTTGCTTCACTTTCAAGTGACAAATTTCAGTTGCTAAAGCTTTGTTTTTTGATTCCATATTTTGGAGACGTTCGTTTCCCTGGTCATCCAATGGCCGCTCATCCAGTTTCTCATTCAAACGATGTTCTAGTGATATTTGCTTTTTGATATCCTCAAGTTTTTGAGTCGTTGTCTCCGTATGTTGATTTAGGTCCTTCCTGACCTCACTCGCTTCCAACTCTACAGCCTCTAGACGACTGTCTGCCGTACCCATACGAGTATATATCTCGTCGACTCGATTCTCAATAGTGGTTAAGCGAAAACCGATGGAGTTCACCGTGGTGACTATTCCTTCAACCTTCGCTTCAATGTTATCTAATTTATCCAGTTTTTCGAGCTTGGACAGGACAGATGTTAATAAATCATTGCCAACCTGAGTGTTGACAGGAGTCGCTGGTCGAGTTAATGTTGGAGTGGTAGGTCGAGATGCAGAGCCACTAGAGCTGATTGAATTTGACCTGGTGTGAGCCGCCGTGGGGTTTGCTTCAGCTATGCAGGATGCACAGACTTTCACGATTCTATCTTTGTCCCTGACGCTCATGAACTTGCTGCAGGTGCTGTGAAATTTGTTTGAGCATCGCTCACAAGCTTGGGGTTTTGAAGAGGTTGTAAAAACCCTTTCGCAGGCATCACACTTGTTGTCCAAAATTCGTCTACGATTCGATATTCATCTACGATTTGTTATTAAGAAGAATTTTTTTCCTGGCAGCACTTTTCTCTTTTTTGCTGTTTTTTGTTTTTTGCTCAATTTTAAAGTAACGCGTGTTTTATCCTGGCAGCACTTTTCACTGTTTTTTGTTTTTTGCTCAATTTTATAGTAACGCGTGTTTTATCCTGGCAGCACTTTTCGATTTCACCGACGCCTTTCGAAAGTTCAAACAGTAACTGTTATCCACAACCTTTCAAAGTATTTTGTTTAGTTTTGTTGTCAAAAAAATGTTTCAATATTTAATTTGGTAATGCGTGAGTTCGTAATTTTCAAAAACTTTTTGCGTTTTCAAATTTCACTTTTATATAACTCGTGTATTAGAGATTTAGTGGAAAAGATAAGAATTATCACAGAGCGAAATAAACGTTGTTTCGTAATTAGAACTTGAGAGAGAGTGGATGATAAGAGAGAAATCGAGCACAGAGTGAGCAATGCATATGCGTGAGGCTGAGCTATAAATTGACGTGCGTTTGTGGTGTGAAATTATTTTCAGTATGACCAGATTTAGATTCAACTTAATGCTAGGTTTTCGGGTAAAATCTGCTAAACTTCTTGATAGTAGTTTTGATAATTTTTGATAATAGTTTTCAAACTTAATTCTTAATTTAAAGTATCATTCTTCTCTGGTGTGTCAGTATTTTGATATAGAAGTGATGAGTTTTAGGCCACGTTGATCATTAATTTTGAGGGCGTCAAATTGACGCACCCCATCCTGATCTCTTACTGCCTGTTGGACCTGGAAGATTGCCGAAACGTGCTCATGCTTTTATTTGTTCCGTAGGCCGGATTTCATGTTATTCATTTGAGAGAATATTCGAATATTCCGTATTGGAAATGTGGCTCCAGAAAGTTCCAATGTCGATTACCTTGCTACCAGAGCTTCCTTCCGTATCTAGCAGATCTTTCACTGCTCTATCCAATTCAAGCTTTGTTAATAGTTTTCATACATTTTGATAATAGTTATCAAACTTAATTCTTAATTGAACTCCACTAAACTTACTCTGTATTGTTTTTTCTTAGAATGGCACAAAATACGTGCAGTCGTACCTAACAGTTAATGAAATGCGAACATAAAGAATCTTATTGGCTTTTTTCACAAAGTTAGTTTCGGTTATGGTAATATTAGGTACTATATAATATTAGTTTAATATTTTTTTTTTTCATTTTGTTGTTCTTCTGTATTAGATTTAAATTATTATAATAATTTTAATTGGAATCGTTTCAGCCTCTTGCATGGCGATTCATGCACTGATATACCTAGGTATTTAATTGGTCAATATTTGTAATAAACTGGCAAAGAATAACTAACTGACAATCGGAAGCTACTACACAGACTAATCAAACAATATGAATAGCCTCCGACTGCCAATTAGTTATTCTTACAGGAGGTAACGAAGGAACAGACACACATACATACGCGCGAAAAACATTACCCTCCTTTTGTCAGTCGGGTTATAAAGAAAGGAAAGACAAAGGCAAGGAATATGGAAATCAAAAAAGGCTTGCATCGCAAACAGATTTGGAAGTAGGAGAATGTAAGAAACATGATTAGGAGCAACAAATTAACACCAAATTTCAAGCAACACCACACACGGTAAAAGGAGTTAATGAAGGGGACGTTGAAGTACGAAATGACGAAACTGGTCAAGAATATCGGCGAAATATAGTCCATTTGAAAAAAGTAGAAGGAGAGTGAAAGATTGTAAAATGAAAGTCGAGTAAAGAAAAATAGGAAATGGAGTGAAAAATTTCAGATTTCAATATTTTCGAATCAGTAACATGTAACTATTATTGTAATTAATAATCTTAATAATGTAAATAAAAGGATGTATTGTACACACGAGTCACAGATGGCGGTAGAATAGGTATGTAGGTACGCTTGCAATGTGCGTGGGTAGGGAAAGGAACACGCACTGTGACAGGAGTGGACACGCACCGGAATTGTTGAATTTAAGTGAATATTGCATTAAATTACAAGTACTAATTGCTACACAGGCCATAGGCGCAACAATATCAGACTCAACATTTTTATATCATTATAGAAAACAAAATGTATGTAGTTAGGTGAAAATATGTTATGTTCAGAGGAATATAACAAACTGATCTGCATGCGAAAAAGGCACAAGTGGGTGTAGGTAAAGCGTCATACAATACCATAACAAGCCGAAAATTAATTTATAGAAGTGAACTGGCACAATGCTCGATGTTTCTTTGTAAATATGATAGTACGCGTTAAAAATAATAACCTTAGTGATATACCGTTTATATGGCACCATTAACCAGTATATATCGCGGGGAAACTCGAATACAGTGCAATCTTAGCCGAATGCCGACGATACGTACCAAGGTTAATCGGCTTATGCTGCTATTGTAAGTCTATTTCCTGAAAA
Source organism: Chrysops caecutiens (assembly GCA_963971475.1). Taxonomy (NCBI): domain Eukaryota; kingdom Metazoa; phylum Arthropoda; class Insecta; order Diptera; family Tabanidae; genus Chrysops; species Chrysops caecutiens. The sequence continues at coordinate 26,642,780 of OZ020568.1, read as the reverse complement.
TTGCAGTTTGTAAAAATTTAGCGCAAATGTATGTTAGGTCAAAATAATGTACTGTGATTAGGCAATAGAGATAGGTAATTAAACTGGAACTAAACGGATTTCATTTAATACCTTCTACTTACAGGAATTGGGTCGAGAGATTATATATATTATATTATTAATCAATCAATAATAAAAAGCTAACATGTAGAACAAATGCCAATGTTTGAACATCCAACGAACTGAATTTATTGTTTATTTTTCAATAAGGCCCCTAACGCCATTCTCACTTTTTCCAACCGGTAGTGTACAAAAATATGAGTCTATGACATTAAAAAAAAAAACATGTGCGTGGACCTGTTAAAAGGACTCACATACAATCGCCATTCTCACTTTTCACATTTTTGGGTACCAGCAAAGGAAGTGACGAGTCCTTTTTAACACATCCATTCACATTTATTATTACACTATATATTAAATTATATATTATTATACTAATAATTATTATTATTACATTATTGTTATTTATTATTACTCACATTTATTATTTATTTAAAACTAAAATTTTCTTATTCTTAAAGCCCGCCGTTCACGGCCGCTCCAAATGGGGTGGACTGGAGTGACAGCTAAATGATGGGGTCATTGACGAACGCTCCACTCCATTTTGACATCACTTCATCTTAACGTTTTTTCAATACACGCGTGTAAATATTTTATTGATTTATTATTAGAAGTCGTTGTTTCCAAAAGCACGTCATGTAAGAGGAAAGAAAATTTGGGATATGGGATAACAGGCCGACAGAATCAGCAGCAAGCAAACCTCAAAAATGGAACATCATTCCAAAAAGTCGTCGTGAATGGGAAAACCGAATGGAGTGGAGTGTGTGGCGCGAACCGATTTACACATTCACGATGACGCCATAAAATGGAGTGGAATCATTGATTTCCAATCGTTTGGATATCGAAATCAGCCAAACACTCCATTAGAGCGAGGTGCGATTACACATTCACTCTCGCGATTTGGAACGATGTCGTTCCATTTGACACGATGGAACGACCGTGAATGGGGTCCATAACATAGAACTACTATCAGTTCAATAATTTTATTCGATAGTTTAACAAATTTTTAACACGAAATTCGCTCGTGGGGAGATAATGACGCAAAAACAGTTCTTTTTTTAAGAAATTTTCTTTCTCCACGAATTAGCAATGAGAATAGGTTATGATCTTGAAATTGAAATATTCATTGTTTGAAACAACCATCTTTCATCAATACTGGAATATGTAATAGGACTATTGGTTATCGAACTACAGCGAACCAAACCCTCATTGTGTTCTGTCTTTTCGTTCTAACTTCTGACAACTTACCTCGCTTCACGATTAAACTATGGTTAGTTGCATTCAAGGATCTGCCAAACTCGATAAAACTTATCTCATTTCCATATGTTTTGATGTCCACTACAGCCAGAATTATCAAAGCAAAAGAACTCAAGCAATGTCCTTGAAATGCGACCTGTTGCATTTTATAAACTTTATCCAAAAAGGTATACAACCATTGCAATATTGAAAACGTACACGGAAGTAACGTAAATGTTACTACTAGTGTTTAAAATAAGGTATATGTGATTGCTGCTTACACATATTTCTTCACGAACTTAATTTTGTCTAGTGTGCATCAAAAGTAATTTACAATAACATAAACTAGCACAATATATTAAACTACGGTTTTCTTAATTGAATCGTTGCACATAACTTTTAGCGTTGTTTTTCAATTTAGAGAATTTTTAAAACAACTTTAGACCAGTTCCGTGGGGATTGCGGCAAATAATGATTTTATTAAAAATAATCAGATCGTAAATTAAAGGTTAAATGTAACCCGCAGCCAATATTGCGATTATACGTCGTTTGAAGTAAATTTGTTTCTCTTAGATCTTATCACCTTCAGTTAGCATCAAGGAGTGTTGGTGGAGTCCTATATGCAAGTCTTTACAGATTGCAATGTAAAGTCAAGAGCGGACACTGGTAAGGCTACTAAAACTGACTTGCGGCATTAGAGACTACATGAATTCTCTTATAAAGGTGTACATTTAATCGTGCATTCGACTATTGCTTGATTCCTACATCAGTCCGGATTACTTTTGCAGTGTTGATTATGTCATATTAGCTTTAAACTACTCAGAGTGTGAACATTCTTCGACCTATCCACTTATTAACTAATCATCTTCAAATTTTGCAACTAGAGGAAAACAAAATAAGGCGATTGCTGTTCCAGTTCCTTCCAAGTGTTAGCCGCGGTAAACTGACCGATCACTTCCACACTTAAATTGCTCCAATATTTTCTCGATTGCGTTGTATCACCCTTGGTTATTAGTACCTTCAATTCACAAATCTTGTATTATCTTAGAAAATTTTCACAATGTATCAAAATCATGTTAATATATTATGATTTTTAATCTTATGTAACAAACGCAGTACCGTTATCGCAATTTGAGTGTTGCTGTTTCAGCATATAAACAACAGTTTCCAATTTTACATGGAAACAGGGTTCTGAAACTTACACAAATATTAATGAATGCAAGCCTATCAAAAACTAAATAAAATAAACGCCAGCACCAGTAACACATAACAATGGTTAACCTATGAACAAGTCACTAAGGAAACGAAAGTAAACTGAAAAGTTTGAACCGAAAGTTCGATCCCCTTGCTTTGTCCTTGATCGGTACAGATGAAAACATACGCATAAACGGAGCAATAAGGTCTGTTCGCGTACTCGAATATCGTATTGCTTCTACTGCTTTCCACTTCAATGAACTTGTGACAAAATTGCTTTCACGATCACTTCCCCTCCGTACCGCTATTTACAGCAAGAATTTGGTACAGTAAAATGTTGAAAAACTGTGAAATGTTTCAAAATGTAAATAGCTTTCAGTTGCTTTGTTTTGTGTTATAACTTTCGAAGTTTTCTTTGTTTAGTGAATGTTAACGTGGAAACGTGGTCAATATTTTAAAATCGTTCTACATGCCAAAATTTGACATTTTCACCGCAAGTTACTGCTTTTCTGTTCCGTGCTATTTTCAGTTTTTCGCTCGAACTGAGAGTTATCACTCTCTTGGTAGCAAAACTTGAGAGAAGGCTGATTTTTACAACAAGAGCACAGGAACGGACGAATAGAATCGAGGTATTCATTACTAGCGTATCGATTCGATTACTGCCCCAGATGACCAAACAAAATAGAAAAATTTGTCAAGAAAATTATCATTTTAATCAAACATTTTACATGGTATGACACATATTAGGCGTGTTTTATTATGCACGAGATCCATATGGATCTTGGTCAGCATAATAAAATACTCCGGATCATTGTGTCCGGAGCATCAATGTGAATTTTGACATGTCACATGAAAGCAACTGTCTATGAAGTGAATTTCAAAATGATCAAAAGTGATTTCTATTGGCCATATGTATATCGCATTGCTAAATTCAACCCAAGCGCTCCAGAATGCGGGAAGGAGATTGCTCTGAGGGAAAGACTAAAATTCTCGGAGTTGTCGGATGCATTGACGGAACTCACATTGCCATTATTGCCAAAAAGGAGAATAATGAATATTACTGAAATAGGAAAAAATATTATAGTATTTCTTTACAGGTAGTTGTGGATAAAAAATTCATCAAGGTTTCTTGCGGCGAACAGTCTGCACGATAGCCGTGTCTAGCCGAGGAACGACTTATACCGCAATGTGCATGAGGACGACATTGCATACTTCCCGAACAACACGTATTTACTTGGGGAAAGTGCTTATCCTTATTCTGATTGGCTGGTTACACCTTTCCGGGATAACCGCAGACTGTCGACGATTGAAAAACAATTCAACACAATTCACTCAAGGGGAAGAATTGATGTGGAACACGCATTTGGTCTTCTGAAGACCTGATTCAGAAGACTGCTGCATTTCACTGAGCACACAAACATAAAGTTTGTTGTAAACTCAGTAATACATGTATGCGTTCTGCATAACATGTGCCTGGAGAACGGCGACATATACGATACCGAACATTTGGAAGCCAACACCAGCTCTTCCGAAAATAGTGAAGGCAGTGGAAGTTTAACAAGCAATTCGAGGCGGGAGCAACTGGTCCAGCTATTAACGGAAAGAAACATTTTATAAAAAATTAACACTATTGCAATAAAAGAATATAATTGTAATAAACTTAACAATCATATAATTATAAATTTTTAACTTCCAGAATATGAGAGAGGAACTCTAACATGAATGAGTTGATTATGAATACAGACATGAACGAAATTTTTGGGGGTATATTTTTGATTAAAATTGATAAATTTTAGATTAATATTAAAATTATTATATGATATTATTATTTATTGGTAACAATAGGTTCATTGTTTTATACACACATTTCTTCCACAGCATCAAATAAGACTTATCATGATCACTAGAGACCGGATTATATGCATTTGCATGTTTGCATATGCATTTGCATATTAGGCCCATTCTTAACGATTATGACATATTATACCGAAATTCTAGCCATTATGCATATTTTCGTCATAAATGTTTATTAAATGAAATTTTATCCAGTAATTGCCGATTGGTTTCATAGATAAATATTATACAAAGTAATAAATAAATAAATATTATACAAAATCTAGATTCTCGCGAGACAAAGAAACAATCGGTGTTAAATTTGATCGAATGTAACCGAAGTCGCATTTGATCCTCGTCGTCTTGATATTTTCGGTGGTTTTTTTTTCGTCTTATCGCAAGCGATTTTCGTTCCAAACTGATAAAAATGCAACAACCCTAAAAACAGAACAAGGAAAAATATTCGATCCGTCTAGGACCACCAACATAGTATAGTCTTACTGAATTTGCCAGACAGTCAATAGAAAATTCGATCGTTGAAGCAGTTTAGTTTCATACTTGACGAAGATTAAAGTGTACCATGCCTCCGCAAAAAGGAATCTCTTCATGGATAGCTGACTATTCGGGAATATTAAAATGTGTCGGAAATGTCTTATATTGCCAAGTTTGTGAGAAAAATATTGCGTGCAAAAAAAAGTTTCAAATAGACCAGCATATAAAAACAAATCTGCATATCGCAGGATTGAAGTAGAAAGGCCCTCGACAACAACTGTTGACAACGGGAATGAGCAGCAATGTTACTGCCAAAAGCGAAAAACGCAATCAATTTAACATTGATCTATGCGAAGCATTGCTTGCAAGTAATATTCCTTTACATAAACTTACAAACTCTGCCTTCAAAAATTTTTTGCGAAAATATTGCGTGAATCAAAATATACCAGATGAATCAACATTGCGTAAAAATTACATACCAACCATTTACTTACATGTTCTGGAAGATATACGAAATGCACTTAAGGATAACATGATGTGGCTTTCAGCAGACGAAACTACCGATAGTTGCGGCCGTTACATTGCTAATTTAATTGTCGGTACATTAAATTTGGAGCCTTCTCCTTGCTATTTGGTGGCCTGCAGAGAACTTGAAAAGGCAAATCATTCCACAATTGCCAGATTTGTTAACGAAGGTATTAACAGATTATTTCTCGACTGTTCTTCATATGAACGTGCTTTTATATTTCTCTCCGATGCTGCTCCCTATATGATCAAAGCGGCCAAAGCGCTCCAGGTTTTTTATCCAAATTTAATACATGTAACCTGTTTTGCACACGGAGTACATCGACTCGCAGAAGAAGTAAGGTCCACATATGGGAGTGTAAACCAACTCATTTCATCAACAAAAAAAGTATTTCTTAAGGCACCGGCTCGTAATAAAGCCTATAGGGAACAGCTACCAAATGTGCCTTTACCTCCTGAACCAGTCGTAACTCGATGGGCAACGTGGATTGAAGCTGTACTATTCTACAATCAGCATTTCGAGTCCGTCAGAGGTGTAGTAAACAGCTTTGACAATTCAGAGGCTTTGGCAATTGGTCAATCCCAAGAAGCATTTAATGATTGCAATATAAAGAAAACCATAGCCATTATCAGCACTTATTTTTCCCACATACCAGCCAATATTAAACAGCTTGAAACAAGAGGTTTGCCGTTGACTAAATCTATTCAGTTAATGAATAAGATCCGACAAATGAACTCCGCATTACCAAAACTATTCCCGGATAAACTCAAAGCAAAGTTCGAGAAGATTTTGAGCAATAACCCAGGCTTCGAACCTTTGTGCCAAATTGATAGTTTTATTAACGGTACGGGTGAACTTTTGCCTAGAACAATAAGTGCTAACATAGAACCCAAATTTAAATACTGTCCCGTTACGTCAGTGGATGTTGAACGGTCATTTTCAGCTTATAAAAATATTTTGAGCGATCGAAGACACAATCTCACCATGGAACATTTGGAAAAGTACCTCATCGTTTATATTTACAAAAGCAACAACCAATAAAACTAATAAATAATTGTATCTTAATATCTGAATAAACAATATATTACATATTTAATTATTGAATGTTGCATATTTTGACCCCTTTCATGCATATTTAAGGCATTTTTCATGCATATTTGCATGCATATTTCTAGGCTCTTGTGTTGCATATAATCCGGTCTCTAATGATCACCATCATAACTCCAGTTGATTCAAGCGACATCATCTGAAGAAGAAGGCACACGTCTCCGGATAAAACAATCCAGATCATCATTCAGTTTGACAAATTGAACTTCATCAGAAGGATCGTCGTCCCATTTCCCTTCAAGTTGAGGCAACTTTCTTGACAAATAACGTATGAGTCGGGTTCAGTTTCTAATTGACTCTTCGTAATTTGAGAATCGGCATGATCGTGACTCTCTTCTGAGTCGGGTGTATCCTTTATGTAAGGATCACCCTATACATTTGTTAGCTAAACACGCTGTAAACTAGTTAAGACAATTTACATGCGCTTAGGACAAGCTAGTACAAACACTTGAGTTTAGTACAAATTATTAGCATAGACACATTAGTGAAGACAAATTAGTAGTTATGTATGTTACAAACAATCCAGATTTCTCGATCCCACACATTGAGTTGGTACCAAGAATTTCAAACTCGAAGACAAACATCTTTTGGTGAGTGCATGTTTTATGTGCCTTGAGAGCGAAATTTGTCTACTAGTTGATGTCAACTAGTTTGATATTATTTTTGGGAAAGTCTTATAAAAATAAGGAGAAAGGGGGGTAACATAAATTTTCGGCGATGGGACACCATTTGGATTTTCTCAAATTTTCGTTTCCCTCGCACAAGCAGCTATTGTTTGAATGTGTACTGTTGGTCAGTGAAACTTACTCATTATTAGTAATTATGCAAATAAAATTTCAAAATATTTAAAAAATCACTATTTTTCGAATATTTCCGGAACACGGGAGAATTTTGAATTGTGTCAAATAACTTTTGGTAGTTATTAATAGTTTTTAATTTTGCTTTATTATTTGAATGAACTTACATTAATAATGCTTTCATATTATTATAATTCATAATTTTATAATATTTTGTTTATCATGGTTGTATTTAGCGATTTGATAGAACCATATGCAAATCTATATACAAGAAACATAAAAAATACTTATTTTTGCATATTTTTCGGAAATCGCCCGGTTTTCTTGTACGTTAGCAAATAGTATCTCTATTATTTATATCGATAATCACATATTCAAATAAAAACAAAAAAAGTAAATGGAATATGGTGTTTATTTTCAAATTCCTTATTATTAACATCTATTTAATAAGCAGTTAATAAGAAATTGATAACTATCCGCTGTTATTTTTATATTTCGGCAAAATATTTAGTTATTGAAGAAACTTACTACTGAAAATAGCACACATTATATTATTATATATGTACATATATTATTACATTAATACATATATTATTTTGTAATATTATTATTGATAATATTTCCACAACTCTTGATTATAAGTGATTAATTTGCAATTGAAAAATTTGGAAAGTATGTATATTGGAAACAAATTTGTTATTCATAGATTCTTATGAAAAAATGCTGAATTTTGAAATGATTTGATTCTAATATCTTTAATTAACATTTGCTTATTAATCATGACTTTTTGTTTTCGTGGTACTCTTATTATTATGTTTTTTATATTATTTACAACCTTCTGTATGTATTTATGATGACACCGAGTATATATCTTGAAGACATTCAACAATTTTGAATAACTCACTCAGTTGATTCATCATTCGTATAAGATTTTATTAATTTATAAAACAATGAGCGTAAATTTGAATTATGTTATATTTCCTAACATTTTTATGAATGCTTTTCACAATAGAGAAAAAAAGTATAGGAAAATGTTAGGAAATGACAAAATAATGGGGTTAGTCATTCATATGAATTCCCTAGGATGCTTAATCCTGCCGGTACTAGCAAAAAACTGTTAAAAATTCGAAATGTGGGTTTTATCATATTTCCCAACCGTTGTCTGCACACATTTAAAAACTCAATTTAGAGAAAAAAGTTTGCAAAAAGAAAAGGTAAGAAATAGAAAAATAATGGGGGTCGCAACTTAGCCGCTACGTGCAGAAATCTGTTAAAAATTCATACATGTATACATGTTTAAAAACGCAATCTAGAAAAAGATGTTACATGGCAAAAAATAGGAAATGACAAAATAATGGGGGTAGGTCATACATATGAACCCTCTAGGATACTTAGTGTAGCAACTATGGAGGAAAAAACTTTTAAAAGTTCAAAATCTGAATATTATCATGTATCCCAACTTTTGTCTGCACATTTTGAAAAACTCAATTTAGAGAAAAATAATATATAAAAATAGTTAGAAAATAGAAAAATTATGGGGGTCGATCATACATATGAACCCTCTAGGACGCCTAGTTAAGCAGCTACGGGCAAAAAACCGTTAAAAATTCGAATTTTTACCGGAAACGGCCCCTGAAAACCGGAAGAAAATATATTAATTTCTGTTCAATAATTTCTAAAATGTTCTGTAACCTGTAAAAATCCACCTGCTACGGGCTGAATGAGTCAAAATAATCTTTCATTCCTAGCAGAGGGATTGTTTTTGTTGGTGGAAAACGAAAATTTGATTCGAATTGTTGCACAATCCCTTTGGTGGTGCGTGTCGGTGCATATACGTGTTGGGATTATTTCCCGAGGGTTGGAAGAAGACAGTCTCGTAAACGTTGGGGATCTCTTTATTTTCCATGTCACGTTTACCATGCAAACATTTACATTTCTCTTGCTACAGGTGTTTATTTCTCTCACTTAACAAAACCTACTAAAGTCTCTTTTTACAATCGCATAATTGATTAACGAAACCTATTTCTAAATTTACAACTTTTCCTCTTTTCAAATGTACAACCATATATTCATTTAACAAATCTTCGCTCTAACTTCTAATAGTACAAATTCTCTCTTTACATTAATATGTTTGCCTAACAAATCTCATCAAATACCATATACATTTAACAAATCCTCTCGCTAAATTCGAATAGTACAAATTCTTTCTTTACATTCGTATATTTGCTTAGCAAATCTCATCATATATTCATTTAACAAATCCTCTCGCTAAATTCTAGTAGTCCAAATTCTCTCTTTACATTCATATATTTGCTTAATGACTCTTGTTTCCAAATTTACAAAATTTCCTCTTCACAAATTTACATTACATCGCTTAACTAGATCTTGCTCAAATATACTTTTATTTTTACCAATAATTGGTCCCTTACTTTTTCGACTGTTTCTTTGCCTATTTTTGTAGACGATAATTCTTCCTTCCTCTCCATCTTCAGTGTATTGATCAGTTGACTGGCTGCCCTCCTCGCGTCCTTTGAAGCTAATATGAGTTCGCGTTGGGCCTTTTGAGCTCTCCTCTGGAAATACGACTCCGAGCCAGAACGTTGTTTCTTGGGTAGTAGAGGTGTGGGACGATTCCTAGGCTTGGATCGAGGATGTCGCTTGTGACACTCCTCGATGGAGATGGGCCATGGCCAAGCGGTTGGGTGCTGGATTGCCTCTTGCAAGGTTTGAGAGATTTTCTCCGTCATCTGACGAGAGAGAGAGTTCGTGGGGGCTAGCCTGCTGCCTACAAAGTTCGTTCAGGCCTTTAGTAGGTAGCTGACTACTAAGTCAGGCTACCTTTTTGGGCAAAGGAGAAAGGTAGAAGTCCGTAGAGTTTTCCTTCTGTGGCCGAGTTGTTATAGTTTTTATTTTCAGTTTTAACCAGTTGTTAGTTCAATGTTGAGTGTAGGCCTTACACAAATTTTGGCTGTTGAGGGTTGGCTTAATATTTACTAGTGTGCATATACTAATTAAAATTCTCATTTTCATTTCCATTCATTTTCCTAAAGCTTAATACAATCCAAATGTCCATGCGACCAATCGTTTCATTCTTTATATAAACTAATCTACTAATTATTTTCCTAATGTTTTATACAAATCAAATGCCAATGTGCCCAATCTACTAGTTATCTTCCTAATATTTTATACAAATCAAACGCCAATGTGACCAATCTACTAGTTATCTTCCTAATATTTTATGCAAATTAAACGTCCACGCGACCAATCGTTTCATTCTTTATATAAACTAATCTCCTTATTATCTTCCTAATATTTTATACAAATCAAATGCCAATGTGACAAATCTACCAATTATTTTCCTAATATTTTATACAAATCAAATGCCAATGTGACCAATCGTTTCATTCTTTATATAACCTAATCTACTAATTATTTTATCATTCCACTACTCAGATAGATTCAAATTTACTTTACTTCTTGACCTAACTCATGTTTCTTTTATTTCCAAATTCCCAGTTTATTTTTTAATCCTAATTTATTCATTATTCAACTTATTTTATTCTTTCACCCTAATCTGATTTACAATCTGTTTTTTTTTTATTTTTCTTGTTATTTTTCTTTGTACGGCGGTACTTCAAGCGGTCATTATGGAGGTGCTGGATCTCCCTGCTGCTCCGTTAACGCTCCTCCTTACCAACAGCCAGCAGCCAGCGACGTCGAACCTCTTCTATGGCTCGCCTGAAGATGGCCTCCACCCCAGTACGGTACTTGATGGGACGCTCGTGTTCCACGGCCGGTGGCACGACCACTTCCTTCTTGCCCCGATTCCTGGACCGGTATTCTTCCAAGGTAATGGGCTTCGGTCCGGCCCTAGAGTCGCGCAACGCCTTCTCCAATGTTAATTGCGATGTCCCCGACACTGCGAAATAGGCACTTCAATGACGACGCCGTACTTGGAACTAGGTTGATGGGTTCTAGCGACCACTTTCAACTAGAGGTTCCACCAAAATGGATAGGTTTCTAGAACCGTGTTCGATGGGATAGTTCGAACTCTAGTTGATGGGTTACTACACCTCTTTCAACGCGAAGTTCCTCACTGCACCGATTGGTTTCGAGAACCTTGTTCGGTTTTGCAGCTTCGAGCTCGAGTTTATAGGTTACTATGACCACTTTCAAGCTCGAGCTCCCAAACGCAGAGAACCGATAGGTTTCTAGAACCTTGTTCGGTTTGGCAAATTCGAACGTGAGTTTGATGGGTTACTATGACCATTTTCAAACTCACGCTCCCAAAAAACCGATAGGTTTCTAGAACCTTGTTCGGTTTGGATCACTTACTTTTCCTTGTTCGTCTACTCCCTTTTTAATCTGATAAGGTCTGCCTGACTTTTGAGGATGTGTAAGTTAATCCCAACTACTGGTGATATCCCCAATTTTTCTCCGCTTTTTATCCCAGGAAACCGGGATTTTTGACCGTTGGTGCGAGGTTGCCATCAATTACGAAACGCACTTGTTGGGTCCCCTTCTTTATCTTGGGGTTTCAATGTTCTTCTTCTCAAAAGTCCAAAATTTATTATTCAATTACTTTATTCGGTATACAAACTTCCATTGAAGTTCCCAACTCTTATTATTGTCTATCTACTAAATCCTATACAAATTTACTTAAATCCAACTAAACACTAGAGAACCTTACTTAGGTAGTGCTGGCTTGAAGTGATGAAGTATGGTGGGATGTGTCTTAGGTTAGTGTGGTGTGGAAGTATGGTGGAATGGGTCTTGGGTTAGTGTGGTGTGGAAGTATGGTGGGATGTGTCTCGGGTTAGGTGTGTTTGATCAACGGTTAGGGATTTGGGTGGGATGTGGATATTTTCCCATGTAGGCCACAGACAGCATTCCAGATGTTTACCGGCCGTAATATTTTTGAGTTACAACATTCCTCCCCTCTTTAGAGAAGCTCCCCCCAGCCATAGGTGTTTGTCGGGTGTATATATTTATATAAAGATCTACATTCCTAACTTGTTACAATTGGTTTGACCTCACATAGTACTTTTTTGTATTTTTAAACTTAATTAATCTCACATAGTACTTTTCTGACTTTACATAGTATTTTTTGTTTGAATAACTATTTTGGCTGCATGAGCGTAAGGTAAGCGATTCGACTTAGTTAATTTAAGGTTACAATTTAGTTTTATGTTCTATTTTCGGTTTCTTTCAACGTTACATCTTCATTTGGATCAACTACTCTAGGTCTATAGTAATAAATAGATGATATATTTTATATATTCTTAATTCCCCAAATAACATTTTTTTTTTTTTTTTTTTTGATTACATACGTTATATTCCCTAAGGTTACATATTTTCTGAGTACATATATCTATTTCTAAATTTTTAATGTTTGATTGCTTTAATCCTATCCTATGTTTGCTATACTAGTATATATGTTTCAACGACATCTCGTGACGCTGTCTCATCACTGTTGGCCATGTTTTCCGGTTATCGAAATTTGAAAAACTTTGGGTCCAGGAGGGGTCGGATACCAGTCCTTGCGCATTCGATATAGAGTTCCGTTATCTCGGGTTCGGCGCTCTCCGCGGGTCCTACTTTGGGTTCGGTGGTCTCTTGCAATTCTCTTAACATTTGTCTTAGGTGTGTCGGTCTCACTGTCATTGTCTTCTTCTTTGTCCAAAATCCCGAGTTTCTCGATCCATTCGGCTGTTTCTGCTAGGAGGTTATCTAATTCCTCTTGGTCGTCGAGTCCGAGGCTGTCTCTCCTTTTTATTCCCTCTGGCGTTGGTTCTCTGCCAATGTGAGTTTGAGATGTTAGTAATTGTTGCCTTGTTTCTATTAAGTTTTTTATTAGGTGTATGATGTCTAGTTCTAGCTTAGGTTCTACTTATTCTAGTTTCTCTTTTTCCCGATGTTGGTTAGTTTGCTGCGGTACTGGTTGTCTGGGTTTCTTTATTGTTTATCTTCTCTGTTTGTATGATTTGGTCCCGCCTAGGTACCGTAATAGGTACCGGTATGATGTTTACACTTGGCTTTCTGCGGTTTCTATGGGTGGCTCTTTGTTGGGCCACCTGCCTTCTTCCATAAATCTTTAGGCTAATCCATATTATCGCCAAAACGAGAAGGCAGCTTGATATGGTTGTACCGATATTACTTTGTATGGATATTCGTTTTTCACGTGATTTTTCCACTATCTCCTGCTCTAGTTTGTCCACGGCTTTGCTTTCAGCTCTTAGGTTGTCATTGAATGTGATTGGGTGGAGTATTTTTATCCCAGTTCTTCCGGTACTTTCCCGTTTTGGGGGTTGGTAGCGAGAAAAATCGATTGCTGGTACTGGATCTTCTTCTGGCTGGTATATTTTCATAGCGTGTACACTATCGGTCGTGTAGGGTAGTGTAAACCCAGCTAGATGGTATATGCATTTTTCCTTCAACATGACTATTCCGAGGCCCTGAAGTAGCTCCGTGTATTCCATAGTATCGCATTGAGCAACTAGGGGTGTGGTTCCTTGTAGCCAGTACAGCCAAGCATTCTCCTGATGCATGGGTACGATCATGTTTTTAGCTTCTTCCATTATGCGAAAAGTGCAAACATCAGTTTGTCCATTTGTCTCTCTTAATAATTCCGCAAGGCAATTTGTTCTAGTGGGATGCGTTTGGGTTGGTTGATTCCGATGAAAGATTACGTATGTTTCGTTTATGGTGATGCATTGGAATCGGTAGTCCAGTTCATTCATACCGAAACTTAGTTGAGAGATGCTCGTGTTCATATAATATTCCACGTCCACGTTGTACAGGAAGAATGTACTATGATTGGTAGGTACGGGCGTGGTGTATACTCGGTTTGTAGTATACCGTACCGCGTTTACTAGGGGTATCCGTATTTGAACTAGTATTCCAAGTTCGTTGAATTGACAATCGACTTTAGTGATTCGTTGTATAATGGGGAAGTCTATGTTGGTCTCCTTCCCGTAATATATTTTGGTAACGTTATTGTACAGCTCACGGAATTGGTGGGAAGGTATCAGCAGGGGGCTCAACTCCCTCTTGTTAATGGTTTCGGTTATGATGAATAGGTCAGTTACATCGAGGTATATTTGCTGCAATTCTCCTAATACTAGTATCATGATTTCATTTATATCTGTTCTCCTCTGCATGCTTCTCATTTCTTCCGTGTATTTTTGTGTTTCATTGTGCTCCCTGTTACTTATTTCATTAATCTTCCGCACCAATTGGTTGTATCGTCGAGTCATTTCTAGGTTAGTTTCATTCATCGTTTTGAGGCTTGAGCGCACGACTGGGACCTGTTGTCTGGCCAGGTCCAGATTTTGGCGGTTCTCATTTTCTAGTTCCTCCAATTTTTTGTGTATTTGCTCGGAATCATCATCATCCATAGTGCCGAACAGTGTCTTCATTGCTCTCCCCCCGAAATTAATGAGGCCTCGTTTAGTTCGGTGTTTGAGGTTCATTGTTAGCTCTATCTTTTCTATGAGCTCGGTGATTTGGTTAGTTCGTTCTTGGAGAACGTAGGTCCAGTGGTGGCACATGTCGCCTCCGAAGATGAAGGTGAACTCCTTTTGGGTGTCGCATAGTCGGGCGAGTGCCTTTTGGCTTTCTTCTAGGTATTTCAACGAAGATTCCCAAGTTGGTTTCGTGATACGCGTCAGCACAGTCCAGTGCTCCTGATAAATTTGGGCTGTTCCAATTGGTTCGAATACCACCCCTCGTAACTTGAGGGGGTGTATCTCAACTGGCGTTTGGGCTGCACTTATGGCGACCATCAAATAAATGTGGAGCAGCATGTTTAGCCTGAAACGATGAAGGAAAATTATTGTGGTGTCAATTGAACAACTGTAATCGGTTGTTATGGACCCTTCGTTTTTTGTTGCCCATCTGTATTGTCGTATTTACTGGGCTATTTATCGCTAAAACCTTAAATGGTCCTAGCCAAAATTGCGTAAGTTTATTCTTTCGCGCCGCATTCTTGAGGAGCACCTCATCTCCCACGTGCACTTTGAGTGGGTGTGTCTTTTGGTCGTAGTATTCCTTTGAGATGGCTTTGTTTTTCTCTATGTTCTCCTTTGCGATTTGGTAGGTCTTCTGGAGTTTATTTCGCAATTTCAAATAATAATTCTCGTGATCATATATAGGCTGTGGCTCTCTTTTTAGATTATTGGGTAGGGGGGCCGAAAACCCATATAGGCAGTCCATGGGGGTTAACTTTGTTGCAGTATGGACATTATTATTTCGCACAAACATTGCTGCACGCAAATGTTCA
The DNA here is from genome assembly GCA_963971475.1 of Chrysops caecutiens. Taxonomy (NCBI): domain Eukaryota; kingdom Metazoa; phylum Arthropoda; class Insecta; order Diptera; family Tabanidae; genus Chrysops; species Chrysops caecutiens. The sequence continues at coordinate 26,627,215 of OZ020568.1, read as the reverse complement.
TCCCAGTTCGTCTGGTTCTCGTCAACGACACTTCTTAGATAATCCATTAAGGGTCTATGCGATCGTTCCAGGGCACCGTTCGTTTGAGGATGATAAGCTGTTGTCTCCAGTTTATGAATTTTTAACAATTTGCACACATGACGGAACATCTCCGAGGTGAAATTGGCTCCGCGGTCCGTGATCAATTTTCTCGGAATTCGGTATCGACTAATTATCTCGTCCACAAATGCTTGTGCGACTGTTTTTGCTTCTACATTCGTGAGTGGTACCACGTCCATAAACCTTGTTAAATCATCTTCAAAGCTTAAGATATATTTATTTCCGTTCACTGTTTCCGGCAACGGCCCTACGATGTGTAGGTATACCTTATCGAAAGGTAATTCTGCGGTGTCGGTAATAACCAGAGGTTCCTTGTGCTCTCTGCTTTGTTTGTTGGTTTGGCACTTTTTGCAGCGTTTTACGTAATTCACTACATCCTTCTTCATTCTTTTCCAATAGAACTCACGCTTTAAACGTTGATACGTCTTTTGGATCCCCTGGTGTCCCCCAAATGGTGCGTCATGACAGTCGGCTAGTATCGTCTTGATGTCGTTCGGGTCCGTTAATACCCTTTTTTGTTCTTCCCCTGATTGTTGTCGCGACTCATTTCTGGTACTGGACAGCGGCGGCGTTTTCCTCTCTGCTGGGTTCGTTTGTACCACATTGTCCGCTGGATCCGTTGGAATAGTGTTTGTTTCCATTTCTCTGGCTTGTCTCCGCGTTACCACTAAGACTTCATACGGGATTCGGCTTAAGGCATCGGCGTTGCCGTTTTTCCACCCTTCCTTATATTGAATATCGAAAGTGTAATCTGACAGCTCGTGCCATAACCTCAATATTCTACTAGTGGGATCTTTTATACGTATGGCCCCGCGCAATGGTTTATGGTCAGTGAAGACAGTGAAGGGCCTTCCGTACAGGTAACTCCGGTAGTTTTCCACAGCCCATACAATCGCGAGCAGTTCGCGCTCAATCGTGGAATAATTTCGTTCCGCATTATTTAGTGCTCGACTGGCGTAGGCAATCGGTTTTTCGTTATTTTCGGGTCCTTGCGCCAAGACTGCTCCCAGCGCTTCCGCGCTGGCATCGGTGTACAATTTAAACGGCTCATCGAAATTTGGATACCGCAGTACTGGTGGTGTAATTAGTTTTTCTTTCAGAGTGTTGAACGCTTGCGTACATTGTTCATCTCAATGGAACTTTATGTCTTTTCTTAACAACTTGTTGATCGGGGCTGCGATTTTTGAGAAACCCTTAATGAACTTCCGGTAGTAGTTTGCCAAACCCAAAAACGATTGCACCTGTCTCACCGTTGTCGGGGTCGGAAATTCTTGTACGCTTCTGACTAAACTAGGATCGGGCGCGACTCCTTCAGTCCCGCATTTGTGTCCCAGATATATTATCTCCCTCTTCAGGAAATTGCATTTCTCTGGGTTTAGTTTTAGACGATGTTCCCTTAACCTCTGTAGTATTTCTCGTATTTTCCGCTGATGATCCTTGAGGTTTCTACCATAGGTGACTATATCATCTAGGTACACGAAACAACGTAGTCCCTGTAGTCCCGTCAACACATGATTCATCAGACGCTGAAACGTTGCCGGGGCTCCCTTTAAACCAAACGGCATTCTTTTAAACGCGTAATGCCCGTACGGGGTACTGAAAGCTGTTTTGTCCCGGTCCTCCGCCTTCATAGATATTTGGTGGTAACCACTGGCGAGATCTAATACCGAAAAATACCGGGCATTCCCTAACTGGTCCAGAATATCCTCTATTCTCGGCAGTGGGTATGCGTCCCCCTCCGTTACCTCGTTAAGTTTTCGGTAGTCTACTACTATTCTCCATTTTTTCTCGCCAGAGGGCCCCGGTTTTTTGGGAACCACTAGTAAGGGGGCATTCCACTGGCTCCAGCTAGGTTCAACAATGTCATCCTTCAGAAGTCGATCTATCTCGTCGTTTATTATTTGCTTTCGAGTTTCGGGGAGTCTGTACATTTTACATTTTATCGGCACTTGTTCCGGTTTTGTCAGTATTTCATGTCGTACAGTCGCTGTATGACCTAACTTTTCCCCGGGCAAGTGGAACACATCTTGGAACTCCTTTATGGTCTGTGTTATTGCTTCTTTTTCTTCTTCATTCAAATCTTTTTCTATACCTACTATTTCCATTAGTTTGGTTATCCTTTCCTGGGTGTCCTTGTTTTCCTCTGGTTCCCCTTTTTGTATATTGTGGATTTCTTTTTCCTGGTTAATATATTCTTTTTCTACTTCCCTTTCTGGGGCACTGTGTTTTTCCAATAAAAGTTTAAACGTATGGATTATTTCCTCATGATTATTTATGTTCATTATACTGCATTGTATTTTTCTATTTTTTGGTGATACCAAAGCATTACTAATGTACACTCCTTGTTTAACTTCTTCCCCGATAATTACATACTCTCCTTGTAGGTTTGTTGGAATTTCAAAAAATTTCACTGTTCTGGATGGTACCTCAATGGCCTCTTGGGTCGTTACTGTAATGTAGTTTTCGTTATCTTGGACTGGGGACGTTTTATCGTCATTACTTTGCCCTTTTTCTGAAGCCTTATCTTTCGCCACGTGTGGGCTCGGACTACTAGGACCGTCATATTTGCGAGTATGATGGCTATATCTCTCGATAAGAATGTGCGAATTCCCATATTGTTGACCACCCTTATCTTGTTGGACAGTCTCGAGAGCTGTTGCCAAGTCCTGCTTCCCGTTGTCTTTTTCTTGTTGTAATAGAACTGGTTTTACCACGTCATCCCTTCATCATGTGAAGTCAGTTCACACGCCGTAGGTTGCGAGCTGCGACTTTTTGTGTGCCCTTCGAAGGAATTTTCTTGGTTGACGTCTGCCCTGCCTGTCGCTATTACGTCTACGAAACGGTTATTGTCTGCCCTTCTACGTGGGTTTTCCTCAAAAGGTATTGTTATGGCTTCTTGTCCTCCTATTGTCGGGAAAACTAATCTTCTAGCTGGTCCCTCTACATTACAATTCTCGGCTACAAAATCGTTGCCTATTATTCTAACCACGTTTGTTGCGTTATTAGACTTTACCACGTGGAATTTACAGGGGTATGGTCGCGCTGTGTCTAGGTAAGCCATTATGGTACCTTCCGATTCTATTTCCCCGGATATGGTATTTAATGTTACCTTATCTAAGACGTTTACTTCTTTTAAGTATTGTTCTTTTACCTCATCTGCCTTTATGAGGCTGATTTCTGACCCTGTGTCGATTATAAATTTTGGGGCATTCTGGGTTGTTATGTTTGGGGATATGGTTATTATAGGCAAATTAGGCATGATCGCGCACCTGTTTCTCTCTACTGACGATTCGCGGTGCGCTCGATCGTCTCCGTTGAGTTTCCCGTGTCCTTCATCCTATCTTCTAGTTGCATTCTCTCCCATCTTGCTTTAAGAAAACATCTAGTTTCTAGGTGGTCGGTGGCCAGACAAAAATTGCAGGGTTTACTACCCCCACTGGTGGTGGTTTGGTTTACTTGTCTCTGATGTTCGCCTCTATTTCCCTGTTGATATTGTTTTTGCTGTTTTTGGGAGCGGCAGTTTGTGTTAGTGTGCCCGTACATTCTACATCCGGAGCAAAACGGCGTCATTTGCCGTGTGCGACATTCTGCCATGATGTGGCTCATTTTATTACAAAATTCACATCTCACTTGTCGCCTCTCTGGTCCTCCGCGAGCGAAGTTATTATTATATCTTCCGGTGTTGCCATTGGGGTGATAATTTCGTGGAGGGAAATTATTCGGACGGTGTGGTTGGTTGTATCTAGAGTTTCCGGATTCGAACCTATTTCTTGGTGGGTCCCGGTACTGTTCCGGTTGGTATCCGATGGATTCCCGATTATCCATGCTATGGTTTATGTCTTGGCCTATTAAAGATACCTGTTGTCCCATTTCATGCCGACTATGTGGTCCCGCGTTCATACATTGTTCTGTTTGTTCTAGCTTCGTTATTTTCCGCCCTAATGCTTCAACTGTATTTTCGGATTCTTGTAATAAATAAAACTTGTAATTGGCATTAAGAATTCCAATTTTAACGCAATGAATGCCCACTTCCTCGATCTCGGTTTTTAGTCCTTCACCTCCGTTGGTGTATTGGGCTTCCGCGGCTCTTTTACTAGCATTAATCAACGCTTTTACCCGATTAAAATAACCGCATAGTGTTTCGGTTGGCAATTGTTGCACATTTCTTAACTGGTTATTTAGCGTGATGTATGAGGTCCCTTGTATTAAATTTGACCTCAGTGTAGCTATTATGTTCTCCAATGAGTCTCTTAGTCCTGACTGGACGGCATCCAATGCTCGTCCTCTCAATCTTGTGGGCAGTAGTCTCACAAATAGTACCTGGTCCTGTACGTCGACCAGTGTGTCATACGCTATGCGTGCACAATTTGCAAATTCATTTACCTCACTTTCTTTACGTGGGCTATCTTCTCCGGTTAAAATGGGCACGTTGTTGCAAAGGACGTAGTTAACTAGTGTCACATTTGCCATTTTGTGTATACTGATTGTTTCTGTTTGTAGCTTATTAATTAATTCCTGGTCCTTGCTCCCAGTTGGATCCGAGTGACCCCTATAATATTTTCTCCCGTTTCTTAGTTGCACCACTCCTGGTCTTTCCGGATTCGTGTTGGCTATTTCCGTTGGATCTTTTTGGTCCTCTGTTTGCATTGGTGAGTTCCCTTTCTCATCAATCTGATCCCCTTCGTTTGCGAACAATTCCTCCTCTGTATTTGTACTCTTAGTGGAGTAGGTGGGTTCGTGTTCTGGGCTCGTTTCATCCACCGTGTATGAATCTATTCTTTTCATGAATCTTTTCAAACTTATCTTTAAGGGTATCTTAGGTGTTGAGTGGGCCATAAATTTTCAATAGTGGTTCTTTTTATTGCCTTTTCCCCATAGTCTCTTTATAATCAATGGTCTAAATCGTATGCCTTGTTGAGTCGTGGTTTGTGGTGCGTATGTTCGTAAGTGCGGCTGCGCCAATTAATGTTGGGTCCCCTTCTTTATCTTGGGGTTTCAATGTTCTTCTTCTCAAAAGTCCAAAATTTATTATTCAATTACTTTATTCGGTATACAAACTTCCATTGAAGTTCCCAACTCTTATTATTGTCTATCTACTAAATCCTATACAAATTTACTTAAATCCAACTAAACACTAGAGAACCTTACTTAGGTAGTGCTGGCTTGCCCGTCTTTTTCTGGTGGCGGTAATTCCTGCGGCTCATCTTCAGTCTATTGATTCTGCCGCTGGCGTCGCGCTTCTGTTCCTTTGTGGTTGCCAGAACCAGTTCCCTTTGAGCCTCTTGGAGCTTCCGCTGCTAGTAGGCCTCAACTCCGGAACGGGGTTTCTTCGGGGGGTGTTTATCGTCTACTGCTTCGGGCTTTGGTACTTTAGCGGCTTGTCGTCACCGATATTCCTCCAGGGATATCGGTCGTGGTCCTGCTGTAGGGTCCTTCAGGGCTTCTCTAAGCTGGTCCTCTGCTGCTATTTTCATCTGGCGTTGGGTTAATGCCTGCTGCCTTCGAGGGCTGTTCAGGTCTTTGGGTAGCCGATAACTTGATCGGATTACCCTTTTTGTTTGGATATTAGCTGGGCCGGTGGTTGGCTCCTTGTAGTCTCTCGCTGGAGGTGGCTGGACGTCTCTGGGCTTCGGTTTCACGGGGCTGGTGGACTCCTTGTTAATTCTTCGCGGCTGTGGCTGGATTCGTCTGGTCTTCTGATTTAACTGGGCTGATTGACTCTTTGCTGTGGCTGGATTCGTCTGGTCTTCTGATTTAACTGGGATGATTGACTCTTTGCTGTGGCTGGATGTGTCTAGTACGTCTTCCGGAACGGGTTGGCTGTCAGGACTCAGGAACGGGTTGAGTACATCACTGCTTTTTCGTTGCTGGTGGCTCATTATTTATAGCATGATTGCCTGCCCCACCTGTTTGTTGGATTTCGTCAATTAATCAATACTATATTGATCGATCCATATGTTGTTGCAGAAGTAGCAAAACTCCCTTTTGCCGTTTCATCAGGTGACCGACCTGAAACGGACCTGGGTCAGCTATTTTCAAGGTAAGTTACCGCGAGTGTTTGGCAATTTCCGTCGACAATACTTAATTTCCTCCATACGGGTTAGCGACCGAAAGTACTTTCGTACTTATGAAATTAGGTCACTGGGTGACTTGTTTCGTTTTCATTTTCTTTTCCATTTTCAGGTGACGGTGGGATCATAAGGTAAGGTGTATGTCTGAGGTTAGTGTGGTGAGGAAGTATGGTGGGATGTGTCTGAGATTAGTGTGGTGAGGAAGTATGGTGGGATGTGTCTTAGGTTAGTGTGGTGTGGAAGTATGGTGGAATGGGTCTTGGGTTAGTGTGGTGTGGAAGTATGGTGGGATGTGTCTCGGGTTAGGTGTGTTTGATCAACGGTTAGGGATTTGGGTGGGATGTGGATATTTTCCCATGTAGGCCACAGACAGCATTCCAGATGTTTACCGGCCGTAATATTTTTGAGTCACAACACACTTAACTTCTGCATGGCGCCATCTACCGGTGACGGGCGGAGGTTTTTAGAACTGCGTAAGTTGTTTGAGTTGCTTACGTTTCCACATGTTTCGTTTTGACGTTTCAGTCTAGGTTAAGACCGTGTTGTGATGTCGCGCGTTTTATGTTTGTGAGTGAATTTCATGTTATTAACATAGGTTTACGGGATCCAATGCTCACGTAAGTGTTATGAAATGGTATGTTTGTTTATATTCTACATATTTGTAGGTTTATTTACGTCGAAATACTGCGTGGCTATCGTGATCCTAACCGTGTTGTGTTTAAGCTTGATGGTAAGTATAGTGCATGTTTAACTTCTGGTGTGTTATGTTTTTTAGGCAGTCTTATGTTTCATTCACCTTGAAATACTCCGTGGTTATGTGGACTATGTGATGTGAACATCACCATCGACATCAACTTCTCGTGTTATGGTTATTCTTGGTAGTGAGTATAGTGACATGTTCGATTTCTGGTGCATTATGTTTTTTAGGTTCATATGTGTTATGGGTATGGTTAGTGACTCGTTTAGTATATTTATTATGTTCTCATCTCCCTTTCTTTTTAGGTGACGCGACGCATCACAACAGCGTCTTGCCTCAGTGAGTTCCTCGGCTGGCTAGTACGTCTCCTGTGGGGTTCTTCCTCGGTCCGGATTGCGGTCTTCACTGCCTTCTTCCGATAATTAATGGTGATTGGATTATTCCTTGTTGTTTCGTATTGTTCGATGTTGTATTGATCGGGTCTTATTGATCGTGTTTCATTGACTGCAGTTTCATTGATTGCATTGATTCAACTGCCGATTTGATTTTGTGTTCACAACATACGAACTCAAAACTTGTTTTCACCGTATCGAAAATCCAGAATTCATATTCCCAGAGATTCAAAATTCTCCAAGAGAGCGAACTCTTGAAAGTTTTATGTTTTCAACAACGAGTTGACAAAAGCTCCTGGAAGGAGCCCTCAAAATCGGGTGCCAAACAGTTGTATGGGACTGAGAAATCTGTATTGTCTGTGGTTAGGTTAATTGAGAAAAAAACATCAATTAGTAAGACAAGTTAGTAGAAATATTGTAGTGAAGACAAAGAAATAGATTAATATACCTACCCTTACCTCCGACTCTGTACCTTAATGAGAACGTGTGAAGAATCGATTGCACAGAGGTTCTAGTTAAATTTTGTTCAATCAATACTTGTTCTCATGGGAATTTGGTTTCCATAAGGCTAATTAACTTAAAAATATATTTCTAAATTTTGTATAAATAACCATGGTAATGAAAGAAGTTGCCATAGTGGCAACAAATGACGCACCACGGTTAAGTCAAAACTTAGATCCCACGAGACGAAAGATTGTATTAGTGACCACGTAACTATCAACTGCGTTAAATATATTAGTGCAAATAAATATATTGTGTAGATAAGGGATATCAACCACGAAGCAAGAAACAATAAAGACTGTGGGACTTATAAAGCATTATGGGAAAGAGTGGTCTCAATGATTGACTATCCTTCCCAGCTTTCCATTTGCAAATAAATATGTCCTTTAGCTATAAAGTAAAGGAAACGATATATGACTATGTGGCAACCGAACTAAACCTAGTACGGGGGTGCAATCTACCAGCGAATATCGGCGAGATGGAGTTAAGTTGGCCGCGTTAGGGAAAGGTCAGAGTTGATCTGACAGCCGACAAGAGAAGACACGTTCCCTAAATTTGTCCATTATTCCAAGCAATGTGAAATTCATTAAATAAAAATTGTATTTGAATAAATTGAAATTGTAAAAATAAAACTAAAATAATTGGAAGAAACTTATTGAAATTAATGTGGATCAATTCAACAAATTAACAATAGTTATATCCATATTGGTGACCCCGTAATAACGAAACGCATACTTCTAATATGCCACATTGGTGATCCCGGAGATTTGTATAACAAGCATTTTGTCATGGGTGACGCCAACTGAGGAGCAACACGAAAAACATTCCCCAGCAACACGCTGAACGCCACGTGGCAACAAATCTTCAGCATCGCATTGTTTGGTAACAAATTTGTTAGAAAATTAATCTCTAAAAATCTCAGGGAGCTGAAGCGATCCACGTGAGATCTTCGGACATCGTAATCACAAGTTGGACCAAGAGCTAAAGCTCGTTTTATTTTATTGTTCTACACAATTCTCTGGTGTACAGAAGATACCGCATCGTAGGCAAGTGAAGTTTTTAAAGAACATTCATTTATACATAACTCGGTGAGTGCAACATTGTGGCACCTTAGACAAAATGACAAACACAGAGTCCGTCGACAACCAAAATGCCAACAGGGCAGAACAAGGAACGGATACAGATACGGCTCAACTTCACCGCGTGGTCGTCAAACCAGCTCCATTTATCAAATCAGCACCCAAATTATACTTCATGCAAATGGAGGCGCAATTTTTGTTATCGGGCATATCGAGGGATTCCACTAAATTCAATCACATTCTCGGTTTTTTAGATCCACAATTTCTTCAACCGGTCATGGACATGATTGAAAATCCCCCGGAATTGAACAAATACGAAACTTTAAAAATGCGTATTATAGAAGAATTCACAAATTCGTGAAACGGAATTGGGAGACGCAAAACCATCACAACTTCTCAGAAAAATGAGAGAACTCTCTAATAATGCACTGTCGGGTAGCGCAATCAAAACACTTTGGATAGAACGTTTACCAGAGCAAATACGTCCTGTAATTTCCACGGCTGACGGAGATCTGAACAAAGTGGCTAACATGGCCGACAAGATACTTGAGTTGACGACGTTTAATCAAGTAAATGCAGTGGCGACATCATCTTCGTCGACTTCTTCTCTAAGTGAACCCGCGACACAAATAGCAACGCCATCCAAACAAATTGAAGAGTTAGCCAGGAAAATTTCTGAACTTCCGACAAGAAGAACGAAAGAACGTCAGACCTTTCACAACAGAAATCGCTCTTCCTCACGTAGAAACAATAGTCCATATTGCTATTACCATTTCAAATTTGGCAACATGGCACGCAAATGCACTGAGCCTTGCAAATTCAAAAGCCAATTAATTATGATCAAAAAAACTAAAATCGACCACTCTGAAATAGTGGCGAGTGAGGTGGTCAACTCGACAGGTAAACGTCTTTTTATTTACGATCGCCACAACAACACGAAATTCCTTATTGACCCCAGCACAGACATATCCATAATACCAAAATTCAACTTCAACAAGGCAACAACCGCTGGACTTTATCAACTTTTTGCCGCAAATGGCACACCGATAAAGACTTTAGGCACAACAACTATCACCGTTGACTTGGGACTTCGCCGAAATTTCACATGGCAATTCATTATATCCGACGTCAACCAAAGCATCATAGGCGCTGACTTTCTTACTGGTTACTTGACTTACTGGTTGACTTAAAAAGGAAACGATTAGTTGATACAATTACTGAATTAAACGTCGGATGCATCTATCAACACGCCAACTATCAACGTATCAACACAATACATGAGTCAATTAATTTTTTTAACACATTCAACAAGTTCAAAAACTTGACTCAGCCATCAACACTCAACTCTTCATCAGAAAAGCAGTGCACTGTCAAACCTGTGTTCTACCGAGCACGTCGCGTAAATCCGGAAAAGCTGAACGCAGCCAAAAAAGAATTCGAAATAATGATGCAAGCTGGCATTTGTCGTCATAGCATCAGTTCGCAAGAAAAGTGGAGAATGGCCTCCATGGTTCGCAAGAAAAGTGGAGAATGGCCTCCATGCGGCGAATTCCGTCGTCTAAATGATATCGCAATTCCAGATAGATACTCGCTACCGCATATTAAAAACTTCGCAGGCAAGAAAATATTCACCACAATTGACCTAGTCAAGGCATACAATCAGATACCGATGGATCCAGATGATCGCCAGAATAACACCGTTCGGATTCGAACTGCCATAATAACACCGTTCGGATTGTTCGAGTTCAACTATATGCCATTTGGACTTCGGAACGCATCACAGACCTTTCAAAGATATATGAACCAAATCTTCCACGATCTAGACTTTGCGTACGTATATATCGACGACATATGCGTCGCAACAGAAAATCAGTCCGAGCACGAACAACACCTCGAAATCGTGCTACAACGTCTACAAAGATTCAACATAAAAATTAACCTGGCGAAGTGTGAAATTGGTAAACCGGTTAGCGGTTTTGGTTAGCGACTTAGAAGTTAGCGACTTAAACAGTTGGGTCAACAGGTTAATAGGTTGGTTAATAGGTTTAAGTCAACAGTTAAACAGTTGACTTAAACCTATTAAACATCTAGAGACTAGCTAAAACAATAATGGTCCCGACTGTTTAAGTCGCTAACTTCTGCATTAGAAATTATTATTTGTTTTATGTATATATTCACCATGAAATTATTTAAATGGTGTACTTTTTTAATATTTCTTAATAGAATTCTAGATTAATGGACTTGTTTTTTTCTTTTTAGATTATATGTAAAATACATTTTTTGCGTAGTCGGGTTTTTTAATTTTTTAAATTAATTTTTTTATTTTACACTTTTTAGTTGGACGATTAGACGTAATTTTCTTTTTAGTTTATATTTAAAATACATTTTTTGCGTAGTCGGATTTTTTATTTTTTTCCTTTTTAGTTTCAAAATGATTATTCATTATTCGAACAAATCAATAGACGTAAAAACCATCGAAATCGGCCCACGCGTTTGGTCTCTAGAGCGCCACAAAGGAACAAACTCACATACATAGGCTGACTAGTAGTCGCCATATTGAATTTTGATCGATATAATATCTTCAGTAACACTCGCAAGATGAAGACAAATCAATAGACGTAAAAACCAACGAAATCGGCCCACGCGTTTGGTCTCTAGAGGGCCAGAAAGGAACAAACTCACATACATAGGCTGATAAACACATAACCCTCTTTTGCCTCGCGCAGTCGGGTAAAAATTGAATTAAAAATCACAATGGTTACGTTGCCAATTTCAAATCTACAACTGTATTGCAATATATCTACGGATAAAATTCGACCTTACGCTGCATCATCTCTACGCAAGCCAATCTTTGAACTGATTCATAATCAGTCACACCCTGGAAAACAAGCAACTATCAAGCTCATCGCGGAAAAATATGTTTGGACTAACATGAAAAAAGACATTATCAGATGGTCAAACGAATGCATTCCTTGTCAAAGAAGTAAAGTCTCACTTCACAACAGATCGACCTTGGACAGTTTCAAAGTTCCTAATGCACGTTTCGAACACTTCAACATTGACATAGTTGGACCACGTCCAACAACTTCCGTTATTGCTTAACCTGCATTGACAGATTTTCGCGCTGGCCAGTAATAATACCAATTGAAGACGTGTCCGCAGAAACCATCGCGAAAGCATTAGTAAGTGGCTGGATTGCAAACTACGGTGTCGCACAACAGATAAGCACCGATCAGAGCAGACAGTTCGACTCAACCCTATTCGCGGAACTGAACCGATTGCTTGGATGCGTTCACATCAAGACATCGGCTTATCACCCACAAGCCAACGACATCATCGAAAGACTGCATAGAACTGTCAAAGCAGCACTCAAATGCCATACCAATTCGACAAACTGGTCAGACATCCTACCATTACTGATGTTAAACCTTCGAACGATTCATAAACCAGACATTGATGCATCACCAGCGGAATTGATTTATGGGAAAACAATCAGAATTCCCGGAGATTTCCTCGACACACAATCTCAAAGCAACATTACAACGAATTTCGTGAAACAACTATGTTCCATGCTGGAGGAACTCAGACCAGTGGAAACATCGAACCACTCAAAGAACAATTACTACGTTCAAAAGAGTCTATCGGATTGCAAGCACGTCTTTCTTTGCGATGACACAGTCAGACCACCATTGAAAGCACCCTACGACGGCCCATACGAGGTAATCCGCCGTAACGATAAAAATTTCAAAATTCTCGTTAAAGGTAAGCCAAAAACAGTCACTACCGATCGACTAAAGGCAGCTTTCAGCACTGTTGATGACCAGAACTCGAATTCACCACCGAAAAGAATTATTGAAGAACCAAAGTCAAAGGAGATGACCAACGTTCCACCAGAGAGGACCAACCAAAACGAGAATGCCACGCCAAATCAACAAAAGGTGACCAGATCAGGCAGGATCATACGACCCCCAAAACGCTTCGTTCATTTCCAACGTGAGCAAGTCACTGGTGAGGGAGTATGTGGCAACCGAACTAAACCTAGTACGGGGGTGCAATCTACCAGCGAATATCGGCGAGATGGAGTTAAGTTGGCCGCGTTAGGGAAAGGTCAGAGTTGATCTGACAGCCGACAAGAGAAGACACGTTCCCTAAATTTGTCCATTATTCCAAGCAATGTGAAATTCATTAAATAAAAACTGTATTTGAATAAATTGAAATTGTAAAAAGAAAACTAAAATAATTGGAAGAAACTTATTGAAATTAATGTGAATCATTTCAGCAAATTAACAATAGTTATATCCATAACTTTATAGACAAAGTTGATGGTAATCCAGATACTCTAAGAATCCTTCACGTAAACATAAGAAGTATTGATAAACACCATGGGGAGCTCTCTAGCATGCTCAGAGAGCTTACGAAAATGCCTGATATTGTCGTATGTATGTTCTGAAACCTGGCAGATCGATTGCCCCAACCTCTATGCTATTGATGGGTACTCACTGTATTCTGACACAAGTAATACTAGTTGAGCTGATGGACTTTTGGTTTATGTAAAAAAAATCGACAAGTTTCAAACGAGTCAATAAATCTGGGGAACATAACAGCAATCTAAACGACTATTAAGAACGCTCAAACAGAACTTGTAGTTACGTCAGTGTACAGACCACAAAAAAAGAAGACTTTATAGTAAATCTCCAATGATATCTGGCGCAAAGGCGTACAGGTGAGGTGTAAAGGTGTAATCATTGGGGATATCAATATCGACGTACGGAAATCCACGATCGATTCCCAACATTACAGTAACGTATTTTGTGAATTTGGGTACAGATCATTTATCAATGACATAACAAGACCTAGCACTCACGATATGAGAACCTGCAGTGATCAAATTCTTTTCAATGGCACCGACGAATTGTGCAAGTTTAGGATCATAAAAGAAACTATATCTGACCATTATCTTATAATAACACATATTACTATCGAAACTCAAGATTGTACAGTTACTGAAACCAATACGTACGTATCTCTCTCTAGTCAAAAAACAGTCAAAAAAAAACAAACTGGCTGGAATTGCTACAAATTTATGATGTTAACAAATGCAATAATTTATTTATCACGAAAATTCAGGACATTATCGAAAATTCGAGGAAACAAACTAGAACCAGAAAGAAGTGAGGGAGAGAAGACTGGATAACCCCTGCAATTGTTAAATCGTGCAATACCAAACGACTAATGTACAAAAAATACAAGGAGTGTGATTGGAATGAGGATTATGGAGTGCTGTATAAAAGGCATGCCAAAAAATTGTACAAAATTATAAATGAAGCTAAGAATACCTATGAATCTAAGCGAGTGTCACAATACGCTGACAATAAAGAGTTATGGAAAATAATCAAAACAAGAATGAATAAGGATACTCGTAAATCAAACATAGACTTCATAATCCACGAGGAGAAACATATCACCGAACCAGTCGAAGTGGCGAACACCATGAATCCCTTTTTTAAGGCTGTCCCAAGCAACCTGATAAAAAGTATGGATAAAACCCCAACAAGCCAGCATTTCAGAGACAACGGATCACAAACAGCATTTTGCTACATCCAACGAGTCAATACGAGATACTGCAAATAATCTCGAAACTAAAATGCACAGCTAGCGGGAGTGATGGCATTACTGCAAACATTTAAAAGGTCTTGGACACTAAAATCGCCATTGTATTAGAGCATATCATTAATATTTCTATCCACTATGGAGTTTACCCATCCAGTTATAAAATCCAGATGAATACTGAACAGTCTCTGCATGGCCTCTCTCAGTGTCAAACTGACATTGTTTTTATTGGCCATATTCCATGCTGAACGCTTTATCGTACATGATAAAGTCTCTCTTTATGACATTTACGACATCGAAAGTGCGTTCCTCCAAATATCCATCTTGGTTGATAGGATATGCGTCATTGTTCCGTTCAGTTAGCATTCTTATTGTGAGATACATTCTATCACCTTCAATAAAGTTTCTATCTAGTGTGTTTGTAGACCAGCTTTATTTATTTATTATTAAACTTAACACAAGTTAGCATTATAATATATCAAAAGTTAAGAATATATTTATTATTAAACTTAATACAAGTTAGCATTATAATATATCAAAAGTTAAGAATATAAAAAAAAAACGATGACTATTCCCGTGTTGTCCGTTGACCTTGGGAGCATTATTGGCAGCTTCTCACTAACTTCGAAGATGTCCTGAGCGAAGAGCACTGCTTGTCCACGGAAACCATGTTGTCCAAAGAGTCCATTGAATTTGAAGATCTTCATGAAGGATATGATTCTCGTTAGTAAACGCTGTTCTGGTTCTGCCAGTTGTTGAATCACTGCAGGAACCGGACCAGGATCTAAGCTGTTCCAGTATGCTTTTGGTGGTGATGTCATATTCTGGCTAGTTACATGTTTGTTGCAGCGGTGACACAACAGCAGTGCAGGTTTCTGAACCAATTCTTGAAGCATGTATGATGGTGCAGCTGCGTTGACTCGATAATTTGTAATTTGGTTGGGGTAGCAACGCTTCGTACAAATCTCACATATCTTATCGCAGAATGAGTTAACAGTCCTTTCAAATATTGCCGCATCAGCTCTTACTGCAGTTCTGCATTGCGATGATTCACACGATCTAGGTGAATTTGCCGCTGCTCTGGTACCTCAGCAATTTCTGATTTGTTTTACTGTTTGTTTGTTGGTTTCGTTGTCTTAATTTTTGGTCCTTAGAGTTATTTTTGGTCCTGATAAGAATTCCTGTGTTACAAAACACCGTCATTTTTCAATCGCTAATAACTACGAGACTAATAACGCGATAACAACGGTTGAGGTCACAGTGGATAGAACATATTTGTACGTATTACTTGTGCGGTGCTCGTTTTTCCCGTGACGTCATCGGGGTAGTGCATGCGCCCACGTGAGATTGTTGTTTTTTAGCGTTGTGTGAGGATATTTATGAGAACGCGTGAGAACGTTATGAAATATTGGCACATATGAGTCGTAAATATGGGCCGAATATAATAAAACGCAAATCAAAGAGAGCTTGCATCAAATCGAAATCAAAAAAACCAAAAGTGTCCAATGCCGAGAAAATGTCAGAACACAGCAACATACTTAATACCTAATACTGTAAAGTCAGTCTCTAAGTGGAACTCATGTACAAAAGATGTATATATGAATAAAGTTAACACATGTACGTAGTTCAGTCAAGAACTCATTGAATGGCTGACGTTCCTTTTGAACCAAATAATTAAATTTTAAATGATTCCATTGTCACATTTATCTATGGCAGACAATGTGCATCGAACGCTGTCAATACTTGAGCCAGTGTTCGCTGTGTTGTTCTGTATTCTATTCTTTCAGCAGCTGTTGTTGGTTTTGGTATCATATGAGTTGTGTGAACTGTACCAAGCAATGAATTTTGTGAACCGTCATTCGGAAACAATGTTTTATATACATTTGCACCTTTAGTTCCAACCAGCCATAAAAAAATTTCAATGTTTGTCGCTTTCGGCTAAGTGTTTTGGTTGTTGGCAATCATCCAGCTCAAGCAATTCTTTCCGTGTATCAGTCATTTTGATAAATTTTTGATTATATTGACTTTAATCGATGAAATATTATCAAAAACGAAATTTCAATGCTTCGAATAACCCCAATGAATATTCTTTGTTGCCCGATGATTGGATTTCCTGATGAGTTTTTTCCGATGAAATCAATATTTGTCGTCAATGACGAACGCGTTTCATACACGTCACAATATGATGAAATTCAGTAATTCGATTTTTTTTATCAATTTGTTGATTATTCTGCGACAATTGACCTTTGAAATACTAAATTTATCTATTCTTTTACTTCTGAAACCATGCTATGTTCTGATAAATAACATAAGTAAATAAAAAAAAAGACAAATGTTTGTTGTTGAATGATTCGTTTAATCTATCTCTTTCTGTGGTTGAGGTTCAACTGCCCCAGTCAGCTAATGACAGTTCTTATCTCACTTATACGAATAAGTATGCGTTCAATATCATAGCAAATCAACCTCAAAGATTAAACCTAAGGAAGAAAAGTGTAACTTTTGGCGAAACTACAGTAATTCCAAGGAAAAAATCAAGAGCAGAACCAAGAATTTATATGTCATAAATCGATCGTACCAGCAATAGATCAAAATATTGAAAATAAAGCAAGCACAGAAAACATACCTCAAAGAATCAGTCAACGACACCGACAAGTTCGACTGGTTTTGCCAAACAAACCAAGACAACAAAGGCAAGGGAGGGCTTCAGTTATCTCAGGGGTCTTATAACAAAATTTTAAAGTTCATTATTTCAAAGATAAAATAATTCATTTTTGTTTAGCTGGGGAGAACTGTTATATCTCATATTTTGTTGAGGATTAAATGTACATAACCGCCATCTACATCTTCAAAACACATTAGAGTGGAGTAATCCTATACATATACTCACACATATATACAAACATTGGTACTAATTTTTCTTAATAATAAGGAAGGAACAATGACATACATGCACTGAAACGATGTTTGCGATTATTCAAGTTGTGTTGACCTTGGCAAAAAATGCAGCAAGGTAGTGTTGGAGCCTAGACAGACTGCAGTGAAACCACAAAAAATTTTCGCAGTTTTGTGAAACTACCCAAATATTTTTCAGTTTGACCAATTTCCCTGACGGACAGCATCCACTTTAGTTGCCAACGAAAAAGGATTATTAATTGAGAGTGAAGTTACTTCTAATTGAAATAAACAATAATATTTAATTATAAATTTATTTATTTCTTTTATATTTTATTAATTACTGATTGATCATATTATAATATTAATAATAATTGTCACTCAAGTCATATTAGTAGCTATTATCAAACTGAACATATGATATTGAGTTGAAGATGGCAACAGGATAGTTACAACCGTCAATTCCTGTTTCCAGAACTGAAACTGAAACAACGACCCACTTTGCAGTTTTGATAAACAGTAAAAATTCAGATCAGTTGGTAACAGACTATAAACTGAAACCGCGAACAACGACTTTTCCCAGTTTCAGTTCTGCAGTCTGTCACCGCTATTACAAACTGTGGCCATACATCAAAAAATGTCGAAGGTTGAGAGATTAAAAATGAACACTATCGAGAAAAAGTTTGTAAAATTAAATTTACGTAATAAAAATAAAATCAAGTCAAGTGTACTTCCTTCACTACCCTTTATCGACTCAAAATATAGTATGATTCAGATTTCTTCTGAAATTTTGTGACGTGTTGCTTTGCCTTGCCAGATATGACGCAGTTTTCAATTGCCTTTCTATCTCACTTGAATTTCATTGTATCAACATTTGAGTAGAATCGTCATCTTTGAATTTAAAGAAATTTAATTTTCGTAATTTTTTCGTTCCCATGGCATGTATTGGTAGCGTCGAATTATTTGCCGCTTCAATGTTGCCAGATGCTCTTTCCACTTCGTCGCGAAAATTTATATAAGTATTCATATCGCAGCTTGCGAGCAAATCTTAGCCGAATTCCAATTAGTATCGATAGGTTGCTCGCGCATAGGCGAGTAGTTTCTGCTCGTGCTCGCCGTGCTCGGCTTGTTGCCCATTTTTAAACTACATCAAAGTAGCCGAATGTTCGACAAACAATTTGGTTGTAATACACGAATATTGGTATACCTCTGTGCCCGGCATATTCCGAGCTTTGGCGAGCAGCTTGACATATGACGAATATTCGTCATTCACCAAATGCATACACCCCATATGTGGCTTAAGATTTTACAGGAAAACTGAAAATGTTAACATCTATACAATAATTTGTTAGAATAATAATTGGCAACCCTAATTCCCAGTACTAAAACTAAGTCGGGTACATTTGATTTTGTTACGTTAGTTAGTTGAAATAAAGTCATCTTAGGATAAGGATCTCTTTCTCTCTCTCTGCTCTGCCAACAAAGGTTATGGGCCCAGGCCACGCGGTTTTTGGTTTTTTGAAATCAAAGTAGCAAAGTGTTTCCTAATCTTGTTCTCACGTAACCAGTGACGAAACTCAGTAAATAATGCGGTCAATACTATAACGAGTACGTCAGGACAGAAAAGCAGTTAAATTAAAGGAGAAAAAAATTTCCAGCTCCACGATGCAAATCGATAAGCTCGACGGTGAAAATTTCACATCTTGGCAGGGCCGTAGCCAGAGTTGTATTTAAGATAGGGCAGCGGTAATGGCAGGTAGGGCGGAAGTAAAAGTTTATCGGTCTGATCAGGTGAATCGATTTTCGGCGCACATGTGTTAAGCAGTACTTAAATGTTGGGATGATCAAAATATTTATCTGTTCAGCAATGAATAAGGAAGGTAATCCATTCACTCGGTAGATAGTCAGTACCTATTTGTACACAAGGTAATTCCTGATCATTGATAGCAATAAAATTCCGAAAAGCAACTTCAGCACCAATAGTTTTTCATTTATTAAGTTTTATATTAAATTAAGTGCTGTATGTAATTATATTAATTTTAAAGATAATTTCAAATTACAGAATAAAAACAAAATTAAAAATAATAAAAAATCTTCCTTTAAACAATCAAATTCTTCGATTCGTTATATCGTAAAAAATATGTAGCACTTCATATAAACCAACTGATTTCGTTCTTTTCTTTTCAAAAGCTTTTACACAAAAAATACACAATTAAATTTTTATTTATTTTAATATGTATGATATTTAACATTTATAATTATTTAATTATTATTTTATAATATTATATTTTTTTAAATTTTATCATTAACTAGCTTCAACAATTATCTTTACATCTGCCATTTAACTCGTAACCTTAATTTTAATGGCCAACTACTATTACAAAAAAAATAAATACAAGTCTACTTAGAAATACTTAGACTAACTTAGAATACTTATTAAATTACCTTATACAAAATATTATAACGTTGCACCGCCATTCTTTCGTGACCCACTGACAGCCTCTGAGGCCTACGGATTGCAGTCAATGTTGAAAACGTAGATTCGCACAGAGCAGTGCTGCATCCTATGGTCGCCACTGCGATATCGCATGTCAAAAGTAAACTTGCTTACCTAAATTTTTCAAAGGAATCAATTTGTCTACATGCAACTCATCGATACTCGCTATTGAATTCAGAAGTTCGTGGTTGTACGAAAACTTCCTTTGTAATTCAGCCATTACTATGTCCAACGTTTCGAAATACTCAGATTTAAAGGGCTGAGCATTTTGATCTTCTATATTGTGTCTCGCTGACGAACACGAAGGGCCATACACCAGGTAATCATCCTTCCGATTTGAACTTTTGACATGTCTCTTTTGCGTCTGAGTCCTACCTTCGGAATGGCCACTTGTAAATTGATAAGCTTCTTCTAACATTTTATAATACATTTCATATGATCCTAGTTTAGTTAATTCATTTTGGACACAATTTATTATTGTAATGGCGTCTGTTAGTCGTGCGCCTCGGGCTCGTAAGACTGCGTCTGCAGGCTGATGCATGGATAAGATTATATTGGCCACCACCATTGCCATTCGAAATTCTAAATTTAGCATGACTTTTTTAATACCGACACTCTTAGCGACGTCTTTACCGTTAAATTTGCCTTTTTTAATTTGGTCTAAGGCCGTTAAAATCGAAGAGTAATTATCATTTACAACTTTTGTAACTGCCAAGTGTCCTTACCAACGCTGTTCGAGGAGCCTACCAATCCTTTTTCCATCGTACAAGTCAGCTATTTTTGCATGTTGAAAGAATTCATGTAACATGATGCATTGGTCAAAAAATAAACGAATAGAAGTAATTTCTGAGATAGTCCTGATGACTGTCAAATGCAAGCGATGGTTATAGCAGTGGACGTAAGGAATTTTTCGGCCCAATTCATTTTCTATTCTGGTCGCACCTCCCGAAACCTTCCCACTCATTACACTTGCGCCATCATAGCATTGGCTTAGCATTCGAGAGAGGTCAATGTTGTTTTCTCTAAGAGTATTTAACGTTAATTGCGTAAATGTGGCTGCATCAAAAGTTTCGGTCGTTATAACTTTCAGTAACGACTCATTTACGATTCCATTTTTTACGTAACGTTTGGCGATTGCAATATTTTCGCCGTTATTTTTGTCTTTCGTCCCGTCTTCCATTAAAATGAACCAGTTCACGTCAGCTTCCTGAATATCTTTAACAATGCAAAAACGTGTTGCTTGAACCATTGCTTGGATTATTTGATTCTGAATTTTAGGTGAACGTTATGTTGCATATTCTGGTATATGACAGAGAGCCTCCTTCAAGTTTGAATCCTTCATACACGTGTATTCAAACAAGTTCTGAAATAAACCCTGTTCTTTTCCTTCCTCTAAACTATAATTTCCACGCAAAGCTAGTTCGTTTACAACTAGAAATTGAATTACTTCAATAATAGTCTTAACATAATACCTATTTTTTTCTAACGCTTTTTCATGTATCAACGTTTCAATGCTGCTAGTTGTTGACATTCTGTATAATATGTCCTGCCACATAGCCATGGCTTGTGTATGCGAAATGGACTTTTCGTGTTTTGGAAAACCAGTCATAGAATCCGTGGTATTTTTCCTGTTTCTAAAACCTGTGGAAGTGTAGGAAGTCTGTTTGCTTCCATGAGGTAAAAATTGCTGACAAGGATAGCAAAATGCAGTACCAGAATACTGCAAGCATTTAAATCGCTTGAACTAGTCCGCTACAAAGCCCCTATTATTTTCTTTTGGATAAGTGTTTAAAATAACTTTTTATGAATTCCATAGCTATCATGTTTCACCAAACCTTTTTCCATAGAATTAGGAATAGTTGTACATTGTCCTTCCATCTGTTTTGAGGAATGAGGTTTTTCGTTGTAAATTTCCTCTTCGATTTTCCGTTTTTTGCCAAGGAAAGCCCGTAAAATCAATCTATCTACACAAGAGTTCACGGCATACTGTCCTATTGAACTATTAAATTTCGTGTCTTTTTCACGATATTACAGCACAATAACGCAACGTGAAATTACAATATGCATTAACAAAAAACTTCAATTATAATCAATTAAATTAAATTCGATGCACCTTCCGCGATCGTAAGCGTACAATTAACTCATTTTCCAAATTTCCACAATTCGGAAGTGTCTCAATATGTTAATTATTAAAGTTACTATGTCCTCATACAAAACTATTTATTATTAATGTGTTTGAGATTTTCACAAATTTCATAACCGAAACTAATTATGTAGAATATCTCAAGTACTTGGATTTTCCCTAAACACCAATTCATAACTATTTGTTTTCAAGAAAATAAAAGCCTCGAATTACCAAAAACAAAATATTCTAAAACCAAAAAGTGTCGGAAAACCAAGAGTTCTTATTTCTACCCTATTTTAGTTTAAAAAAGAGAAATTTCTTATTTAATAACCATTGTCCGTATAGACACCTGGTCAACATATAGTCCATGTACATACATAAGTGAATTCTGATGAATGAATGATGAATTTCAATACTTTCTCTTGCTTCCTTTGTTAGAGTTCTTGAGAATGGCATTTCTTAAGGTAGGGCAATAGTATTTTAATGTAGGGCATTGCCCCGTAATGCCCACCCCTAGCTACGGCCCTGCATCTTGGTCGGTCCAGATGAGGAGCTTGTCGATCACATTGGATTATTGGTATGTGTTGTTAAATTGATGATCTCCAGTTGATTTTAATGTCGTCAGTTATATTTAGAAATGCTATTTTGTTGTTAATTATCGGAGCACACTTTCTTTGCGCCATACGATCGTCCAAATTAATTCCCAACACACCAGTCCTGCCAATTTCAGTTTCTTTCCTTTAAAGATGTATGTCTGTGGTGAATCTGTTGCAACTATTGCCAACTTAGTTTAGAATGATATCCATACAATGACAAGTGAAATTAATTCACCTCAACTCTCCTCCTGAATTAATTCACTACGTAGATTTACAAAAATTTTCTTACTCAATGGTTTGGTGAGAATGTCAGCTAACTGCTGTTCACTTCGAATTGGTTTCGGACTTACAGTTTTGTCGGTGTGTTGTTGGATATATTTACGAGGAATTTCAATGTGTTTCTTGCAAAACCCTCTGTAGTAGTACAAGCCATGAACCAGACTTTCTTACTACCACATTCATTGGTCAAGTGAGGCCTATTGTCACACCGAGAATAAGAAATTTCATATGAAAAATGAAATTTTCATGGCGGGAGTTTTGAAAAACTCATATATTTTATAATGAAAAACACTTTTTTACTAATTTAATGAATGTTTTTATTTCAGAAAATGAATGCACTTGTATAGAAATAAGTATTAATATATATTTACATATTGA
Organism: Chrysops caecutiens; assembly: GCA_963971475.1. Classification (NCBI taxonomy): domain Eukaryota; kingdom Metazoa; phylum Arthropoda; class Insecta; order Diptera; family Tabanidae; genus Chrysops; species Chrysops caecutiens. Next base: position 26,603,999 of record OZ020568.1, on the reverse strand, counting down.
AAACTAGAATAAAATGAAATTATATTGGAAAATGAATTCAGATGTATGAAAATTTAATAAGAAAAGTGCGTTATTAACAAATTAACAGCAAAAAGCAATCAAATATAGGATATATAAAACAATATAACGAGAAATTAACAAAAAATAATAAAACAATACAAATTATAATGTATAAAATAAAATTTAAACAAATTTTATACGTGAAAAATTTAATCAAAAACACATTTTAGTATATTGTAGGTAAAAAACTATATATTTCACAAAATATTTTTGACAATTTACATTTATAAACATTTTATATAAATAGTTGCATATATTCAACTATTATTTTTATATTCAGAATATAAAAATTATTTCTTGTTAGCAATTTACATGTTGCTTTAATTTATTTTGTCTTCAAAACATCACAATAAATTATTATTTTATTAATTATTGTAATGTTATTATTATTAATAATATTTTTTCACTATTTTAGTTTCATACATTGAATTTAATGAATAATTGCGTTTGATTTTGACCAAAACAAACAAATGTCAAAATTCATACCGCCGACAAAGTTCACTTTTATACACTTTTCGCGGGTTTTCCGATACTTAATTTATATTATATTGATCAAAAATACTTTAATGCTAGCACTCATTATAAATCCATATATAAAATACACATTTTAAACACTAAAATTACGTTATATTCGCGGACAAAACATGAAACGTGATGAATTTCGCGTACTTCAGTACACGGAATATCGAGAGACGTCGGCCTCACATCACACATCAACAAAACCTACTTCATGGCTTGTCAATACTTACAGAGGGTTGTGGTTTCTTGCCTTTGTTGGTTTTGCCTTCGTGAGCGTTTTTTAGCATGTATATTGCAGATCTATTGTCCACGTATAGATCGGTGGGTTCATCAGTCTTCAAAATGTTAAGCTCATGAGCGATTCTTCTTATCCAGCAGACGTCATCAATAGCAGCTACTGCTGCCCGGTACTCGGCTTCGGCTGTGGAGGTTGCAACTAGTCGTTGCTTTCGCGAGTACCACACCAGTGGTCCTCGTCGCATGATTAGCACTCCAGTCGTCGATTGCATAGTCTCCCGATCTCCTCCGAAGTCCGAATCAGAGTAAGCATAAATTTTATCATCTCCATTGAAGAAGATTCCTCTGTTCATCTTGTCTCGCAGATAGTTGAATACTCGTTTCACCATGTTCCAGTGAGTGTCGTTTGATTACCGCAGTACTAATGTCTGGCCTAGAGATTGTCGCAAGGTACAGCAAACTGCCAATTACTTCTCCGTAGGGCGCTTTGGTGGCTGTTGTTTGAACGTTCGGCTTCTCCATGAATTCTTTCGCAGCTCCAATGTCGATGGGAGTTGAGACAGGGTTGCAGTCGGCATGTTGCATCTTCTCGAGCATCTTCATCGTGTATCTGGGTTGGCTCACAAAAATCTCATCAGTCTTCACTTTCAGTTGCATCACCAGATATGAAATTTTCTCCTGCACGGTCTCACTGTAGGTGATTTAGAATATTTGACTGATTTTCTTCAATAACTTGTAGATTTCAGTCACGACCTTTCCTGCGATAAGCCCATCGTCTACAAATAGTGTCATCAGGATGCTCCTGTCCTGATTATAGTAAACACAAGGATCGTCGTCGGTATTTCAGTCCGAATTCCTCGAATTTTCCCGACACTTCCTCGTTCCAGACTCTTGGAGCTTGTTTCAGACCGTAGATTGCTTTGAGTAAACGGCATACTTTTTCACTTCCATCCTCGAATCCTTGGGGTTGAGTCATGTGTAGAACTTCAGTCAACTTCCCATGCAGAAAGGCGGTTTTGACATCAAATGCGACCAACTTCATCTTTTCTGTTGCAGCATGACTCAGGATCAATTGTATCGAAGCATGGCGAGCTACTGGGCTGAAAGTATCGGCATAATCTATTCCTTCCTTTTGCTCAAAGCCTCTTGCGACAAGTCTGGCTTTCAATTTTCCGTTTGCTTTCTCTCGCAATACCCCTCTGCAAGATAGTGGCTTGATATCCTTCAGGCATTCTTCCAGCTTCCAGGTTTTCATTCTCATCAACGAATCATACTCCTCCTGCATCGCCTTTCTCCAATTTGAGTCCTTCAGTGTATCTTCGACGGCGATTTCCCCAACTTCACCAATCAGTGCACACTGTGCAATGTTGCCTCTTCCCAGGAAGTCAGTGATGTAGACAGCATATCTCTTTGGGGGTTTCACAGTGTTCCGGTGTCTCAGTTCTCGTCTTGGTGTCTGATTCGCTGGTGGTATCTGGCTGCCCCTTTCTTTCGGTTTTTCAAGCTGTCCATTTTCGTCTGACTCGCTTTCTGCTTGCTCATTTTCCTCCTCCTCTTCGTTTTCTTCATCAGTTGTTTCTTGCTGGTTTGAGTAGCTCAGTTCTGTCCTTGGTCTTGCTTCAGGCTTGGCTTCATGGAAAATTACGTTGTCTGAGCTGACAATTTTTCCTGTGCTTGGAATGTAAATTCTGTAACACGGTGAGTCCCATTCGTAGCCTATAATGATTCCCTTTTCAGACTTGCGATCCACCTTTCCTCTCTTGTGGCTTGGCTTGAGTACGTAGCACTCACATCCGGATGCACGTAACATGCTGATGTAAACCTGTCGTCCAAACCAAAGATGTACCAGAGCTCGACGGAGCTTGTACCAGTTTGGTTGATGGTGAAGACTGCGTAGTTTGCTGCCTCCGCCCATAGTCTCTTATCTAGTCCGTTGGAGTGAATTGCTGTACGAGTGGCTTCTACAATGGTTCGCATCTCCCTCTCGATTCTTCCATTCTGCTCTGGTGTGGGTGTTTTTGTGACTGTGTGGAAAATTCCTCTTTCTTCTACCATCTTGCTTGTGTGGGCGTTCCTTATCTCGGTTCCGTTGTCTGATCTGAGTTTCTTTATTTTCCTTCCGAGCTGATTTTCTTGCAGGTTGATATACTTTTCGAGTTTACTTGACGCTTCGTCTTTGTACTTGATGAAGTATATCGTGCGATAATGTGTGTAGTCGTCTTTAAATAGGAGAAAATACTTTGCGTTTCCGAGAGAAAGAACGTCCATTTCACCCATCTCCACGTGCACCAGGTCCAAAGGTTGTCTCGCTTTCTTCGTATTTGCTGGGTGAGAGATCCGGTGGTGCTTCCCGTAATCACAGCTTGTGCAGTTGGTGCCATCCCAGTCATCAACATACTTCACATTTTGACTTTTCAAAATGTCTTTCACGTACTTTATGTTTTGATGGGCAAGTCTCTCGTGCCATGTCCTGATGGACGTGATAAAAGTGCATTCAACTTTCTTTTCTCTCCTCAATAACATCTTGAAAAGATTGCCCTCTCGTTCTGCCATGACAGCTACTTCATTTGTCCTTGGATTGACAAATTTGGTCGTTTAGTGATCAGCCTTTTGTTGAAAACCTTTATCCAGAATTTGTCCCACTGAGACGAGGTTATATCCGAGACTTGGCACGTACAAAACAGTTTTGAGGACCACTTCCTTCCACTTCAGGCCATCATACGCATCCAATTTCACATTCCCAACAGCAGCGCCATCTAGCTGAGTGCCATCTCCTAACAGGATGAAGACAGGCTTGTCCAGTTCGACCATGTCGGTGAGCCACTCGCGATGCGATGACATATGCTGGCTCGCCCCACAGTCCTGAAACCAACATTCGTCCTTGCTCACTGAGTTGGTACAGTGAGTTTGTGTCGTGAGATGTGTTCAGAAGTGCCAAAGGTGGCTGGTTACTTTGCTCACTGGAGCGTGAAATGATTTGAGCAACTTTGTTGCTCAAAAAGAAATGGTCACCCTGTGCCATCGCATTGAGCCACTGAACTACCGTCCACCCGCATCGCAGCGATCTTCACGCTAGAGAGGCGGAGCCAGAATCCCAAGGATAACGGGACTTCGGGTGATCCTCGTGGAAAACCGAAATGAATCTCGCTCTCTTGTGGATGAGTCGTCGGAGTGATCAGACGGAAAAAGTCTGAAGTCGGTGAAAAATAAAGTGTCGCGTGGTTTTGGGAACACAGGCGGATCACTTAGGAAAGAAGAGCGGAAAACCATGTGGCGGTCATCCCACGGATTCATTTTGTAAGTTTTTTTTTGTGAAATTGTGTAAAGTAAGATTTGAAAAATATTTAAGTTAAAAGAATATTAAAGAAAATAGTATGAAAAAAGTTTTAATAAGTATGTTAAGTGACGGTCAAGTTTTATAAATTAAATTGAAAATATAAATTAATGAAAACCTCGAAAGCTATTAATTATTACGAATACGGCAAAACTGGTTAAAAAAATAAAAAAAAGGAATCTTTGCTTATATTTGAAAGGATGTAATTTTTAATAAAATCGACATTAAATCCAACTGTACTACAAAAAATAATTGAGTAATTGATTATAGTATATTCGAGAATTGAAACTCAACGAAAGTGTGTGTCTGTAATTTCCTTAAAATCTATTTTCCTTTATTTTATAATTTTTAATTTTAGTAGTTCGTAAATGATATCAAATGTATACGGATATTTAATGAGACCCGTAATTTATGAACTAATGGAGGTTATGTAATTATCCAATAACAAAGAAATGGAAAAGTAAATTTATAGCAAGGTTTGCCTTTTCGTTGCCAACTAAGTCTTAGATGAAAAAGTTAAAATATGCATAAATAAAAAGAATGAGATAAGAATTATAAATTTAAAACAAACAACAGAAAAATAAATTTTAAACCTTCTTTTTTCATACGTTTACTTTAACATTCAAAAATTAACACAAAACATACAATTACACCAACTGTATGAATGAATAGTATTTATTTTGTATTGAGTCAAAGAGGGATTAATAATATTAACAACAACAAAATAAATTTAAATAACGTTTTTTTCCTATTGGTTGGTGTCAACAATTAGACAGAGTTCGTTGCATTATTATTAATGGCTCGCCTGTTATATAGCTTATAAGTTTTACATTAAATAAATTCAAAGTTAAATAATGATAGAAGGTAAACTAAGTGCGCGAATTGGACATAAGAAAAAAAATTGTATAAATGGTGAAGTGTTCATATAAAATGATGGAAAACAAACAGTTATATCGATATTATAAATAATTAATAAGTAACTATTCCTACTGTTATTTATGAAGAAAAAAAAAATAATAAGTTTAAAGTTTTAAGAGAACCAATTATTTGATTCTTATATAATTTCATGGTTATGCAATTTTTTTGGTATATTTGTCTAATCCTAACTTAGCTAAAATATATTCGCACTTAGTGTATATTTTCCTTTCTTAAAGGAAGAAGAACATTTATGATGATGAAAACCTTCCTTATTTTTTGGTCGAATAATTTCATGATAATATTCGGTAAAACACCGTGATAATAATAATAATTAAAATTAAATGAATAATTTCAAGTTTTATTTTTTTTGTTTTTTACATTTTTTTTTACTTTTATTTTTATTAGTATTATTATTTTTTGTAAATCAATAAATTAATTAAAGATAATTTTTTTATTTAATTTAGGTGAACTCTCGTACTTTTAGGTATTACCTTTAACCGTAAAGAAAAGAAAAAAAACAAAAAAAAAAAAACGAAGATGAGTTAATTCCTCAAAACCAGGAGACGAAAAAAGATTGTCAAGCTATTTAAAAGAACTTTAAACTTTTAACAACACACTGATTATTGCAACAAACCTCAATGACACTCTATTTATCATTGACAATTTTGGAGAATGTATGACACATATTACATATATTGCCTTTACATAGATAAGAAATGTTATCTTTCTATTAGCAGCTTATGTAAGTTTTTATAAGCTAACATGATCAACGCCGTAAGTTTGATTTGAACCGAGATAAAGTAAACCGTAGCGTCGAAAGAAAAAAAAATAAATAAAAAACCAAGGGGGACAAACACCTTTAAAGGTAGTCACCTCCAAGTGTTTAATCGCGCGTCTGTATTTGTTGTTGAAGAATTTTTTTTTTGGAAGTAAATCCATTAAGATGCCCCAAAGTAATTAATAATTAACCCATGGTGGGTCTCCTCCTCCTTCACGTCCATCCCGGCCTCTAAGCACTCGCCTTGAAGTCATAGGGGAAAGTACATATCGCACGGGACGTTACTTTCCATTGGTTGGGAGGGCATGGAGTTCATATCATCTGGACTCGCTGAGGAGAGGGTGATAACGCCTCAACATCCGCGTCGGTTCCTTATGCGTACCCTTCCTTCCTTTTTTTTTTATCGTTTTTCTATTACCCCTGATCCTTTCCCCTCGAAGTTTCCCGAAAACCCAAATTTCCTTGTCGGCCAATCCCTATTCCCGTAGTAACCCTCCTCCCTTCACAACTTTTTCTGGTTGTTTCACCGTCGCGAGGTTCCTGCCCCTTCTTGCTTATTTTTTTAATTGTCGGGGTTAGAAGTTCGTGGAGGTCCCTCAATTCCCGTCTCTTTTTTTCCGAGTCACCTCCTCCTTATGAACTGTGGGGGGAAGCCTTTTGACTGCACGTCACCACGAACTTCAGGACATGTTAAATTTTTTCTGTAGTCGATCCGGAGATCGGCTTCGAGCAAGATCCCACCCCAATAACGCCGAACTAGCTAGCAATGGCCTGCAAGAACACGTCCGCTGCTCGAAGCCCGATCAGGGGACTTTTCATGGTTCCTTTTGCGAACCTTACGGCCTTCACGGCCCCTGAGCTGCCCCGATCAGCTCGTCCCCCTTCCTACGTCCTTAAGGGCGTTCTACATAATCTACAGTTTGGGCTCCCATCTCTCTTCCTTCCCTCTTCGACAAATAAATTACTTTTACTTGAAGTCCTGCGAGCCCAGCATCCCTTGGACTTATTCCCGAACATAAAATTTACTACAGAATGGCGCCCAACGTGGGGCTCGAAAAACGTAGCATTTCATTAATTTAACGTAACGTAGTGCACCAAGAACGATTTGGCTCAACTTGGTATGCTTTTCTTTTAAAATTCGCAATTCTTGTTTAGTTTGTTTTTTTTTTTTTAAAATCCTTAATATCTCAGGTCCCACGAAATGGAGTTGTAAAGACTGTCTTGAAGGTAAAGCCTTCGCGTCATAGCTTAACGTGAACGACAAAAGTTTCACAGTCGAGAATTTCTTGAATTATGTCTCCTTTAAACTCATCTCCTCTAGTTTTTTTGCTATGACAGGAACCCCGTCGTGTTGTCGTTGTCCTTTGGATTGTAACTCCAAGAGCTTTCGCTGGAATCATCGGCATGCCCGGTCCTGTCCGTCTTGACCGATCCGCGAAAATGCTTCTTGAATGTTTACTTTCCTTCCTGTATGTACCGTTATTGGAAGAAACGCCTGGACCTTCTGCTGGAATTATCGGCATGTCTGGCTTTCTCCGTATTGTCCGATCCGCAGAATGGATTCCAGGATGAGTTCTTCCCTCTCTGCCGCGATAGTTGGGTTATCCTTTTCTTATTTCCTTCCCCTTTATTTACTCCCCACTCCACATCTCATGTTGTCGCGTTATCTCTCTCTCCTCTGGAGATTTAATTACGAGAGAGGTGGTCAGGAGGAATTGGAGAGGTGGACACCTGCCTTATCAATTAAATCTTCCAAAACCATAATTCTTACACTAGAAAACTAAAAATAATTTCTTTGATTGTTGGTGATTAAATATTTGCGGTTTAGCTGGAGCCATTTAAAATTTTTTTTGTATATACAGTTTTGGCGTCTAAGGAATTCATTTTGTTTTTTTTAAATACTCTTACAAATGAGTAAGAAATAAAAGAATATGTAAAGAAAGTGTCATAAGAAGATTTTAGTTTTGAACCAATTCAGATTCCCCTTTCTAGTTAATAAGTTTTGCTATCCTTTAGAAAACAATGTAAGCTAAGAAACCATGTCAGTTATGTATTAGGTATAAATACAATTTGAATATCACATCCTTACTGAATATGCCATTAAAAGGAATACAACTTCCGAACTTTGTAAATAATAAGTACGTAGAATCTTTAAGGAACATTTTTTTTTGACTTCCTTGTCTATGAAATTGTAATAGTCATAATTATCAGTTTGATTAAATCTTTGAATTTTTCTTAACATTTTGAAGCATTGTAGGCAATTTTAGGAACTTTTACATGAATGAATTACCAGCTCGATAAGAAAACATATTGTAACAGTCCTCAGAAATCAAATAAAATAAAATTAATAAAAGAATAATTGGACCCTTGGAAACAGGGTTAGGTTAAGGTCTTTTTTTTTTACTTTAATTTGTACTCTAAGTTTCAACTAGTTAGAGTATTTTTTGTTCTGAATTTAGTTTTGTAAATTACCGCTAATCCTAAGGTATAAATTAAGTTTTTGGTATTAGTCACGTATGAGGTGTTTTCTTGTACAATTTAAGGACTAAGTATTATCTATAAGTTGCTAATAATTACTCCGCATAAACTTGTTGTAATTTTTTTTTTTAACACTTAAACCTAATAACTAAGATATTTTGAATTTTTGTAAAAAAATACCTAGGCAATAAACTTTTACGTTAAGTTCCTATCACGATTTGCTTTTGTATAACTGTATAAACAAATAAGTAAAGTTTTTTTTGAATTTTGTTATATCCCGTATATACCATTTTTGGAGTTGTAAAATAGTATTTTTTTTTGTTATATAGACGCTCATATATATATAAGTTATATAAATAATAATTTTTCCTTACATTGTCAGACATAAAATAAGTTCTTTTTAAAATAGTAAAACCTTCAAGAAAAAAAAGAAAGAAAAAAAAGAAGAGAAAAAAAATATAAGTGAACAAAAAAAAAAAAAAACAAAAAAAACACGATTAAAAGAGAGAGATATTCTCCACCCGACCATAACAATCCTTTTGAACCAGCAATGTCACTCAACCCAGACGATCTACTGCTAACAGGAGGAGCGGAAAGCAGCCCTTGCGCGATATGCACCAAGCCTTTCGACGACACACAATCACCTTATGAGACTCAATGTCACCATTTTTTCCACGCGCAATGCTTGCAAAATTGGCTAGAGACATCCACTACTTGCCCCTGTTGTAGGGAAACATGCGATAGGGGAGAGGTTGTAAACCCCAGTACAAGTAAACCCGCAGGCAAAGGAGCTATCCCAAAAAGCCAAGGACCCGTCAACCGCTCGCAAACACGTGATCGTAGCAGCGCGCCTAACGAACAACCGCGCCCTGTGCCAACCAATTCTCCAGACATACCTCAATTATGACCAGCAGCCAGAGAATGTCAGAACTCTCACACCCCAGCAAAACCAGAAGATCTCTCAAGAAACCCAAGACTGCGATGAACCAGAGGATCCAAAAGAAAATGCGCGGCATTAGATGCAGTGGAAGCCGATGTCCCACAAATCGACCTGGAATCTTCACGTTTTAAGTCACAGGACTATCAAGACCTCGTAAAAACCATTTCCAAGCAGCAACAACATCACCAGCGATGGATTCGTCTATAAAAGGACAAGCTACGCCACTGGAAACCCTATCGATGAGCAAGAGACCTGGAAGCTCTGGATCCCGATAGGATTGACCAAGGAACTTATCAAACAAGCTCATGACCATCCTTTGAGCGCGCATGGAGGATTTAGCAGGACGTTGCACCGCTTGAAAACATTTTTCTTCTGGCCGAAGATGGCTCAACAGGTAAAGGAGTACGTGTCATCCTGCGAAATCTGCAAATCAACTAAGTCCCCGAACCAAATCCTTCGACCACCAATGGGAATGCAGTCTACTCCGGAGCGGATTTTTCAAAGACTATACATCGACCTGATCGGACCCTACCCACGTTCGAAATCCGGAAATATTGGCGCGATCGTACTCCTAGACCACTTGTCCAAATTTCCCTTGATTGAACCTATAAAAAGGTTTACCACGGACGGGATAGTATTTTTCCTCGAGAGGAGAGTTTTCACGTCTTCGGAGTACCACAGAAGATACGCTCAGATAACGGCGTGCAGTTTCGTTCAACCAAGTTCAAAGATCTGCTGCAGAAGTACGGGGTGGAACATGAACTCACTGCGGTATACTCCCCCCAGAGCAACGCCTCCGAACGGTTGAATCGCACGCTGCTCGCCGCTATCCGATCATACGTATCCCCCAGCCAGAAGGATTGGGACCAAAAATTGTCGGACATCTCTTGTGCCTTGCGATCATCTCACCACTCAGTAACGGGGTTCTCGCCATATCTCGCTGTGTTTGGACAACCAATGATGTGCCACGGGCGTCAGTACGAATTGCTACAACGATTAAATATCTTAGCAGAGCCCACGATGACGCTCCTACATCATGATAAACTCCAACTGATCCGCTAACAGATCCGGGGAAACATCGTTCGAGCCTCGGAGAGCAGAAAGAGAAATTATGACTTACGGGCCAGGATCAAAACCTTTGCAGTAGGAGACGAAGTGTACCGCCGAAACTTTCGACAAAGCGACGCAGCAGCGCACAATAATGCGAAATTGGACCGCAAGTTTCTAAAATGCCGAATTTCAGAAGTCATCAGTCCCTCGCGTTACCGGGTATCCGACTTGACCGGGAAACCATTGGGAGTATTCCACGCCAAGGACCTAAGGCACTAACTCCAGCTACAACCTGTGACTGTTCATCATCACCATTGAAAACACCCTCTACGCAACTAGTCTGACTGATAACCGTCTGCAAGGAGTACCTCAGGCCTCAGTTAGAATCATCATAAGCCACCCCCATCGCAACATGACCTTTGTTGCTCAAAAAGAAATGGTCACCCTGTGCCATCGGCATCGCAGCGATCTTCACGCTAGAGAGGCGGAGCCAGAATCCCAAGTATAACGGGACTTCGGGTGATCCTCGTGGAAAAACGAAATGAATCTCGCTTTCTTGTGGATGAGTCGTCGGAGTGATCAGACGGAAAAAGTCTGAAGTCGGTGAAAAATAAAGTGTCGCGTGGTTTTGGGAACACAGGCGGATCACTTAGGAAAGAAGAGCGGAAAACCATGTGGCGGTCATCCCACGGATTCATTTTGTAAGTTTTTTTTGTGAAATTGTGTAAAGTAATTGGATATAGATTTGAAAAATATTTAAGTTAAAAGAATATTAAAGAAAATAGTATGAAAAAAGTTTTAATAAGTATGTTAAGTGACGGTCAAGTTTTATAAATTAAATTGAAAATATAAATTAATGAAAACCTCGAAAGCTATTTATTATTACGAATACGGCAAAACTGGTTAAAAAAATAAAAAAAAAAAGAATCTTTGCTTATATCTGAAAGGATGTAATTTTTAATAAAATCTAGCATGCTCAGAGAGCTTACGAAAATGCCTGATATTGTCGTGTGTATGTTCTGAAACCTGGCAGATCGATTGCCCCAACCTCTATGCTATTGATGGGTACTCACTGTATTCTGACACAAGTTATACTAGTTGAGCTGATGGACTTTTGGTTTATGTAAAAAAAAATCGACAAGTTTCAAACGAGTCAATAAATCTGGGGAACATAACAGCAATCTAAACGACTATTAAGAACGCTCAAACAGAACTTGTAGTTACGTCAGTGTACAGACCACACAAAAAAGAAGACTTTATAGTAAATCTCCAATGATATCTGGCGCAAAGGCGTACAGGTGAGGTGTAAAGGTGTAATCATTGGGGATATCAATATCGACATACGGAAATCCACGATCGATTCCCAACATTACAGTAACGTATTTTGTGAATTTGGGTACAGATCATTTATCAATGACATAACAAGACCTAGCACTCACGATATGAGAACCTGCAGTGATCAAATTCTTTTCAATGGCACCGACGAATTGTGCAAGTTTAGGATCATAAAAGAAACTATATCTGACCATTATCTTATAATGGCACATATTACTATCGAAACTCAAGATTGTACAGTTACTGAAACCAATACGTACGTATCTCTCTCTAGTCAAAAAACAGTCAAAAAAAACAAACTGGCTGGAATTGCTACAAATTTATGATGTTAACAAATGCAATAATTTATTTATCACGAAAATTCAGGACATTATCGAAAATTCGAGGAAACAAACTAGAACCAGAAAGAAGTGAGGGAGAGAAGACTGGATAACCCCTGCAATTGTTAAATCGTGCAATACCAAACGACTAATGTACAAAAAATACAAGGAGTGTGATTGGAATGAGGATTATGGAGTGCTGTATAAAAGGCATGTCAAAAAATTGTACAAAATTATAAATGAAGCTAAGAATACCTATGAATCTAAGCGAGTGTCACAATACGCTGACAATAAAGAGTTATGGAAAATAATCAAAACAAGAATGAATAAGGATACTCGTAAATCAAACATAGACTTCATAATCCACGAGGAGAAACATATCACCGAACCAGTCGAAGTGGCGAACACCATGAATCCCTTTTTTAAGGCTGTCCCAAGCAACCTGATAAAAAGTATGGATAAAACCCCAACAAGCCAGCATTTCAGAGACAACGGATCACAAACAGCATTTTGCTACATCCAACGAGTCAATACGAGATACTGCAAATAATCTCGAAACTAAAATGCACAGCTAGCGGGAGTGATGGCATTACTGCAAACATTTAAAAGGCCTTGGACACTAAAATCGCCATTGTATTAGAGCATATCATTAATATTTCTATCCACTATGGAGTTTACCCAGCCAGTTATAAAATCCAGATACCGGTTCTATGAATACTGAACAGTCTCTGCATGGCCTCTCTCAGTGTCAAACTGACATTGTTTTTATTGGCCATATTCCATCCTGAACGCTTTATCGTACATGATAAAGTCTCCCTTTATGACATTTACGACATCGAAAGTGCGTTCCTCCAAATATCCATCTTGGTTGATAGGATATGCGTCATTGTTTCGTTCAGTTAGCATTCTTATTGTGAGATACATTCTATCACCTTCAATAAAGTTTCTATCTAGTGTGTTTGTAGACCAGCTTTATTTATTTATTATTAAACTTAATACAAGTTAGCATTATAATATATCAAAAGTTAAGAATATATTTATTATTAAACTTAATACAAGTTAGCATTATAATATATCAAAAGTTAAGAATATAAAAAAAAACGATGACTATTCCCGTGTTGTCCGTTGACCTTGGGAGCATTATTGGCAGCTTCTCACTAACTTCGAAGATGTCCTGAGCGAAGAGCACTGCTTGTCCACGGAAACCATGTTGTCCAAAGAGTCCATTGAATTTGAAGATCTTCATGAAGGATATGATTCTCGTTAGTAAACGCTGTTCTGGTTCTGCCAGTTGTTGAATCACTGCAGGAACCGGACCAGGATCTAAGCTGTTCCAGTATGCTTTTGGTGGTGATGTCATATTCTGGCTAGTTACATGTTTGTTGCAGCGGTGACACAACAGCAGTGCAGGTTTCTGAACCAATTCTTGAAGCATGTATGATGGTGCAGCTGCGTTGACTCGATAATTTGTAATTTGGTTGGGGTAGCAACGCTTCGTACAAATCTCACATATCTTATCGCAGAATGAGTTAACAGTCCTTTCAAATATTGCCGCATCAGCTCTTACTGCAGTTCTGCATTGCGATGATTCACACGATCTAGGTGAATTTGCCGCTGCTCTGGTACCTCAGCAATTTCTGATTTGTTTTACTGTTTGTTTGTTGGTTTCGTTGTCTTAATTTTTGGTCCTTAGAGTTATTTTTGGTCCTGATAAGAATTCCTGTGTTACAAAACACCGTCATTTTTCAATCGCTAATAACTACGAGACTAATAACGCGATAACAACGGTTGAGGTCACAGTGGATAGAACATATTTGTACGTATTACTTGTGCGGTGCTCGTTTTTCCCGTGACGTCATCGGGGTAGTGCATGCGCCCACGTGAGATTGTTGTTTTTTAGCGTTGTGTGAGGATATTTATGAGAACGCGTGAGAACGTTATGAAATATTGGCACATATGAGTCGTAAATATGGGCCGAATATAATAAAACGCAAATCAAAGAGAGCTTGCATCAAATCGAAATCAAAAAAACCAAAAGTGTCCAATGCCGAGAAAATGTCAGAACACAGCAACATACTTAATACCTAATACTGTAAAGTCAGTCTCTAAGTGGAACTCATGTACAAAAGATGTATATATGAATAAAGTTAACACATGTACGTAGTTCAGTCAAGAACTCATTGAATGGCTGACGTTCCTTTTGAACCAAATAATTAAATTTTAAATGATTCCATTGTCACATTTATCTATGGCAGACAATGTGCATCGAACGCTGTCAATAATTGAGCCAGTGTTCGCTGTGTTGTTCTGTATTCTGTTCTTTCAGCAGCTGTTGTTGGTTTTGGTATCATATGAGTTGTGTGAACTGTACCAAGCAATGAATTTTGTGAACCGTCATTCGGAAACAATGTTTTGTATACATTTGCACCTTTAGTTCCAACCAGCCATAAAAAAATTTCAATGTTTGTCGCTTTCGGCTAAGTGTTTTGGTTGTTGGCAATCATCCAGCTCAAGCAATTCTTTCCGAGTATCAGTCATTTTGATAAATTTTTGATTATATTGACTTTAATCGATGAAATATTATCAAAAACGAAATTTCAATGCTTCGAATAACCCCAATGAATATTCATTGTTGCCCGATGATTGGATTTCCTGATGAGTTTTTTCCGATGAAATCAATATTTGTCGTCAATGACGAACGCGTTTCATACACGTCACAATATGATGAAATTCAGTAATTAGATTTTTTTTATCAATTTGTTGTAATAAAGATTATTCTGCGACAATTGACCTTTGAAATACTAAATTTATGTATTCTTTTACTTCTGAAACCATGTTATGTTCTGATAAATAACATAAGTAAATAAAAAAAAGACAAATGTTTGTTGTTGAATGATTCGTTTAATCTATCTCTTTCTGTGGTTGAGGTTCAACTGCCCCAGTCAGCTAATGACAGTTCTTATCTCACTTATACGAATAAGTATGCGTTCAATATCATAGCAAATCAACCTCAAAGATTAAACCTAAGGAAGAAAAGTGTAACTTTTGGCGAAACTACAATAATTCCAAGGAAAAAATCAACAGCAGAACCAAGAATTTATATGTCATCCAATATGTCATAAATCGATCGTACCAGCAATAGATCAAAATATTGAAAATAAAGCAAGCACAGAAAACATACCTCAAAGAATCAGTCAACGACACCGACAAGTTCGACTGGTTTTGCCAAACAAACCAAGACAACAAAGGCAAGGGAGGGCTTCAGTTATCTCAGGGGTCTTATAACAAAATTTTAAATTTCATTATTTCAAAGATAAAATAATTCATTTTTGTTTAGCTGGGGAAAACTGTTATATCTCATATTTTGTTGAGGATTAAATGTACATAACCGCCATCTACATCTTCAAAACACATTAGAGTGGAGTAATCCTATACATATACTCACACATATATACAAACATTGGTACTAATTTTTCTTAATAATAAGGAAGGAACAATGACATACATGCACTGAAACGATGTTTGCGATTATTCAAGTTGTGTTGACCTTGGCAAAAAATGCAGCAAGGTAGTGTTGGAGCCTAGACAGACTGCAGTGAAACCACAAAAAATTCTCGCAGTTTTGTGAAACTACCCAAATATTTTTCAGTTTGACCAATTTCCCTGACGGACAGCATCCACTTTAGTTGCCAACGAAAAAGGATTATTAATTGAGAGTGAAGTTACTTCTAATTGAAATAAACAATAATATTTAATTATAAATTTATTTATTTCTTTTATATTTTATTAATTACTGATTGATCATAGTATAATATTAATAATAATTGTCACTCAAGTCATATTAGTAGCTATTATCAAACTGAACATATGATATTGAGTTGAAGATGGCAACAGGATAGTTACAACCGTCAATTCCTGTTTCCAGAACTGAAACTGAAACAACGACCCACTTTGAAGTTTTGATAAACAGTAAAAATTCAGATCAGTTGGTAACAGACTATAAACTGAAACCGCGAACAACCACTTTTCCCAGTTTCAGTTCTGCAGTCTGTCACCGCTATTACAAACTGTGGCCATACATCAAAAAATGTCGAAGGTTGAGAGATTAAAAATGAACACTATCGAGAAAAAGTTTGTAAAATTAAATTTACGTAATAAAAATAAAATCAAGTCAAGTGTACTTCCTTCACTACCCTTTATCGACTCAAAATATAGTATGATTCAGATTTCTTCTGAAATTTTGTGACGTGTTGCTTTGCCTTGCCAGATATGACGCAGTTTTCAATTGCCTTTCTATCTCACTTGAATTTCATTGTATCAACATTTGAGTAGAATCGTCATCTTTGAATTTAAAGAAATTTAATTTTCGTAATTTTTTCGTTCCCATGGCATGTATTGGTAGCGTCGAATTATTTGCCGCTTCAATGTTGCCAGATGCTCTTTCCACTTCGTCGCGAAAATTTATATAAGTATTCATATCGCAGCTTGCGAGCAAATCTTAGCCGAATTCCAATTAGTATCGATAGGTTGCTCGCGCATAGGCGAGTAGTTTCTGCTCGTGCTCGGCTTGTTGCCCATTTTTAAACCACATCAAAGTAGCCGAATGTTCGACAAACAATTTGGTTGTAATACACGAATATTGGTATACCTCTGTGCCCGGCATATTCCGAGCTTTGGCGAGCAGCTTGACATATGACGAATATTCGTCATTCACCAAATGCATACACCCCATATGTGGCTTAAGATTTTACAGGAAAACTGAAAATGTTAACATCTATACTATAATTTGTTAGAATAATAATTGGCAACCCTAATTCCCAGTACTAAAACTAAGTCGGGTACATTTGATTTTGTTACGTTAGTTAGTTGAAATAAAGTCATCTTAGGATAAGGATCTCTTTCTCTCTCTCTACTCTGCCAACAAAGGTTATGGGCCCAGGCCACGCGGTTTTTGGTTTTTTGACATCAAAGTAGCAAAGTGTTTCCTAATCTTGTTCTCACGTAACCAGTGACGAAACTCAGTAAATAATGCGGTCAATACTATAACGAGTACGTCAGGACAGAAAAGCAGTTAAATTAAAGGAGAAAAAAATGTCCAGCTCCACGATGCAAATCGATAAGCTCGACGGTGAAAATTTCACATCTTGGCAGGGCCGTAGCCAGAGTTGTATTTAAGATAGGGCAGCGGTAATGGCAGGTAGGGCGGAAGTAAAAGTTTATCGGTCTGATCAGGTGAATCGATTTTCGGCGCACATGTGTTAAGCAGTACTTAAATGTTGGGATGATCAAAATATTTATCTGTTCAGCAATGAATAAGGAAGGTAATCCATTCACTCGGTAGATAGTCAGTACCTGTTTGTACACAAGGTAATTCCTGATCATTGATAGCAATAAAATTCCGAAAAGCAACTTCAGCACCAATAGTTTTTCATTTATTAAGTTTTATATTAAATTAAGTGCTGTATGTAATTATATTAATTTTAAAGATAATTTCAAATTACGGAATAAAAACAAAATTAAAAATAATAAAAAATCTTCCTTTAAACAATCAAATTCTTCGATTCGTTATATCGTTAAATATATGTAGCACTTCATATAAACCAACTGATTTCGTTCTTTTCTATTCAAAAGCTTTTACACAAAAAATACACAATCAAATTTTTATTTATTTTAATATGTATGATATTTAACATTTATAATTATTTAATTATTATTTTATAATATTATATTTTTTTAAATTTTATCATTAACTAGCTTCAACAATTATCTTTACAACTGCCATTTAACTCGTAACCTTAATTTTAATGGCCAACTACTATTACAAAAAGAATAAATACAAGTCTACTTAGAAATACTTAGAATAACTTAGAATACTTATTAAATTACCTTATACAAAATATTATAACGTTGCACCGCCATTCTTTCGTGACCCACTGACAGCCTCTGAGGCCTACGGATTGCAGTCAATGTTGAAAACGTAGATTCGCACAGAGCAGTGCTGCATCCTATGGTCGCCACTGCGATATCGCATGTCAAAAGTAAACTTGCTTACCTAAATTTTTCAAAGGCATCATTTTGCCTACATGCAACTCATCGATACTCGCTATTGAATTCAGAAGTTCGTCGTTGTACGAAAACTTCCTTTGTAATTCAGCCATTACTATGTCCAACGTTTCGAAATACTCAGATTTAAAGGGCTGAGCATTTTGATCTTCTATATTGTGTCTCGCTGACGAACACGAAGGGCCATACACCAGGTAATCATCCTTCCGATTTGAACTTTTGACATGTCTCTTTTGCGTCTGAGTCCTACCTTCGGAATGGCCACTTGTAAATTGATAAGCTTCTTCTAACATTTTATAATACATTTCATATGATCCTAGTTAAGTTAATTCATTTTGGACACAATTTATTATTGTTATGGCGTCTGTTAGTCTTGCGCCTCGGGCTCGTAAGACTGCGTCTGCAGGCTGATGCATGGATAAGATTATTTTGGCCACCACCATGGCCATTCGAAATTCTAAATTTAGCATGACTTTTTTAATACCGACACTCTTAGCGACGTCTTTACCGTTAAATTTGCCTTTTTTAATTTGGTCTAAGGCCGTTAAAATCGAAGAGTAATTATCATTTACAACTTTTGTAACTGCCAATTGTCCTTACCAACGCTGTTCGAGGAGCCTACCAATCCTTTTTCCATTGTACAAGGCAGCTATTTTTGCATGTTGAAAGAATTCATGTAACATGATGCATTGGTCAAAAAATAAACGAATAGAAGTAGTTTCTGAGATAGTCCTGATGACTGTCAAATGCAAGCGATGGTTATAGCAGTGGACGTAAGGAATTTTTCGGCCCAATTCATTTTCTATTCTGGTCGCACCTCCCGAAACCTTCCCACTCATTACACTTGCGCCATCATAGCATTGGCTTAGCATTCGAGAGAGGTCAATGTTGTTTTCTCTAAGAGTATTTAACGTTAATTGCGTAAATGTGGCTGCATCAAAAGTTTCGGTCGTTATAACTTTCAGTAACGACTCATTTACAATTCCATTTTTTACGTAACGTTTGGCGATTGCAATATTTTCGCCGTTATTTTTGTCTTTCGTCCCGTCTTCCATTAAAATGAACCAGTTCACGTCAGCTTCCTGAATATCTTTAACAATGCAAAAACGTGTTGCTTGAACCATTGCTTGGATTATTTGATTCTGAATTTTAGGTGAACGTTATGTTGCATATTCTGGTATATGACAGAGAGCCTCCTTCAAGTTTGAATCCTTCATACACGTGTATTCAAACAAGTTCTGAAATAAACCCTGTTCTTTTCCTTCCTCTAAACTATAATTTCCACGCAAAGCTAGTTCGTTTACAACTAGAAATTGAATTACTTCAATAATAGTCTTAACATAATACCTATTTTTTTCTAACGCTTTTTCATGTATCAACGTTTCAATGCTGCTAGTTGTTGACATTCTGTATAATATGTCCTGCCACATAGCCATGGCTTGTGTATGCGAAATGGACTTTTCGTGTTTTGGAAAACCAGTCATAGAATCCGTGGTATTTTTCCTGTTTCTAAAACCTGTGGAAGTGTAGGAAGTCTGTTTGCTTCCATGAGGTAAAAATTGCTGACAAGGATAGCAAAATGCAGTACCAGAATACTGCAAGCATTTAAATCGCTTGAACTAGTCCGCTACAAAGCCCCTATTATTTTCTTTTGGATAAGTGTTTAAAATAACTTTTTATGAATTCCATAGCTATCATGTTTCACCAAACCTTTTTCCATAGAATTAGGAATAGTTGTACATTGTCCTTCCATCTGTTTTGAGGAATGAGGTTTTTCGTTGTAAATTTCCTCCTCGATTTTCCGTTTTTTGCCAAGGAAAGCCCGTAAAATCAATCTATCTACACAAGAGTTCACGGCATACTGTCCTATTGAACTATTAAATTTCGTGTCTTTTTCACGATATTACAGCACAATAACGCAACGTGAAATTACAATATGCATTAACAAAAAACTTCAATTATAATCAATTAAATTAAATTCGATGCACCTTCCGCGATCGTAAGCGTACAATTAACTCATTTTCCAAATTTCCACAATTCGGAAGTGTCTCAATATGTTAATTATTAAAGTTACTATGTCCTCATACAAAACTATTTATTATTAATGTGTTTGAGATTTTCACAAATTTCATAACCGAAACTAATTATGTAGAATATCTCAAGTACTTGGATTTTCCCTAAACACCAATTCATAACTATTTGTTTTCAAGAAAATAAAAGCCTCGAATTACCAAAAACAAAATATTCTAAAACCAAAAAGTGTCGGAAAACCAAGAGTTCTTATTTCTACCCTATTTTAGTTTAAAAAAGAGAAATTTCTTATTTAATAACCATTGTCCGTATAGACACCTGGTCAACATATAGTCCATGTACATACATAAGTGAATTCTGATGAATGAATGATGAATTTCAATACTTTCTCTTGCTTCCTTTGTTAGAGTTCTTGAGAATGGCATTTCTTAAGGTAGGGCAATAGTATTTTAATGTAGGGCATTGCCCCGTAATGCCCACCCCTAGCTACGGCCCTGCATCTTGGTCGGTCCAGATGAGGAGCTTGTCGATCACATTGGATTATTGGTATGTGTTGTTAAATTGATGATCTCCAGTTGATTTTAATGTCGTCAGTTATATTTAGAAATGCTATTTTGTTGTTAATTATCGGAGCACACTTTCTTTGCGCCATACGATCGTCCAAATTAATTCCCAACACACCAGTCCTGCCAATTTCAGTTTCTTTCCTTTAAAGATGTATGTCTGTGGTGAATCTGTTGCAACTATTGCCAACTTAGTTTAGAATGATATCCATACAATGACAAGTGAAATTAATTCACCTCAACTCTCCTCCTGAATTAATTCACTACGTAGATTTACAAAAATTTTCTTACTCAATGGTTTGGTGAGAATGTCAGCTAACTGCTGTTCACTTCGAATTGGTTTTGGACTTACAGTTTTGTCGGTGTGTTGTTGGATATATTTACGAGGAATTTCAATGTGTTTCTTGCAAAACCCTCTGTAGTAGTACAAGCCATGAACCAGACTTTCTTACTACCACATTCATTGGTCAAGTGAGGCCTATTGTCACACCGAGAATAAGAAATTTCATATGAAAAATGAAATTTTCATGGCGGGAGTTTTGAAAAACTCATATATTTTATAATGAAAAACACTTTTTTACTAATTTAATGAATGTTTTTATTTAAGAAAATGAATGCACTTGTATAGAAATAAGTATTAATATATATTTACATATTGAAAACTAGAATAAAATGAAATTATATTGGAAAATGAATTCAGATGTATGAAAATTTAATAAGAAAAGTGCGTTATTAACAAATTAACAGCAAAAAGCAATCAAATATAGGATATATAAAACAATATAACGAGAAATTAACAAAAAATAATAAAACAATACAAATTATAATGTATAAAATAAAATTTAAACAAATTTTATACGTGAAAAATTTAATCAAAAACACATTTTAGTATATTGTAGGTAAAAAACTATATATTTCACAAAATATTTTTGACAATTTACATTTATAAACATTTTATATAAATAGTTGCATATATTCAACTATTATTTTTATATTCAGAATATAAAAATTATTTCTTGTTAGCAATTTACATGTTGCTTTAATTTATTTTGTCTTCAAAACATCACAATAAATTATTATTTTATTAATTATTGTAATGTTATTATTATTAATAATATTTTTTCACTATTTTAGTTTCATACATTGAATTTAATGAATAATTGCGTTTGATTTTGACCAAAACAAACAAATGTCAAAATTCATACCGCCGACAAAGTTCACTTTTATACACTTTTCGCGGGTTTTCCGATACTTAATTTATATTATATTGATCAAAAATACTTTAATGCTAGCACTCATTATAAATCCATATATAAAATACACATTTTAAACACTAAAATTACGTTATATTCGCGGACAAAACATGAAACGTGATGAATTTCGCGTACTTCAGTACACGGAATATCGAGAGACGTCGGCCTCACATCACACATCAACAAAACCTACTTCATGGCTTGTCAATACTTACAGAGGGTTGTGGTTTCTTGCCTTTGTTGGTTTTGCCTTCGTGAGCGTTTTTTAGCATGTATATTGCAGATCTATTGTCCACGTATAGATCGGTGGGTTCATCAGTCTTCAAAATGTTAAGCTCATGAGCGATTCTTCTTATCCAGCAGACGTCATCAATAGCAGCTACTGCTGCCCGGTACTCGGCTTCGGCTGTGGAGGTTGCAACTAGTCGTTGCTTTCGCGAGTACCACACCAGTGGTCCTCGTCGCATGATTAGCACTCCAGTCGTCGATTGCATAGTCTCCCGATCTCCTCCGAAGTCCGAATCAGAGTAAGCATAAATTTTATCATCTCCATTGAAGAAGATTCCTCTGTTCATCTTGTCTCTCAGATAGTTGAATACTCGTTTCACCATGTTCCAGTGAGTGTCGTTTGATTACCGCAGTACTAATGTCTGGCCTAGAGATTGTCGCAAGGTACAGCAAACTGCCAATTACTTCTCCGTAGGGCGCTTTGGTGGCTGTTGTTTGAACGTTCGGCTTCTCCATGAATTCTTTCGCAGCTCCAATGTCGATGGGAGTTGAGACAGGGTTGCAGTCGGCATGTTGCATCTTCTCGAGCATCTTCATCGTGTATCTGGGTTGGCTCACAAAAATCTCATCAGTCTTCACTTTCAGTTGCATCACCAGATATGAAATTTTCTCCTGCACGGTCTCACTGTAGGTGATTTAGAATATTTGACTGATTTTCTTCAATAACTTGTAGATTTCAGTCACGACCTTTCCTGCGATAAGCCCATCGTCTACAAATAGTGTCATCAGGATGCTCCTGTCCTGATTATAGTAAACACAAGGATCGTCGTCGGTATTTCAGTCCGAATTCCTCGAATTTTCCCGACACTTCCTCGTTCCAGACTCTTGGAGCTTGTTTCAGACCGTAGATTGCTTTGAGTAAACGGCATACTTTTTCACTTCCATCCTCGAATCCTTGGGGTTGAGTCATGTGTAGAACTTCAGTCAACTTCCCATGCAGAAAGGCGGTTTTGACATCAAATGCGACCAACTTCATCTTTTCTGTTGCAGCATGACTCAGGATCAATTGTATCGAAGCATGGCGAGCTACTGGGCTGAAAGTATCGGCATAATCTATTCCTTCCTTTTGCTCAAAGCCTCTTGCGACAAGTCTGGCTTTCAATTTTCCGTTTGCTTTCTCTCGCAATACCCCTCTGCAAGATAGTGGCTTGATATCCTTCAGGCATTCTTCCAGCTTCCAGGTTTTCATTCTCATCAACGAATCATACTCCTCCTGCATCGCCTTTCTCCAATTTGAGTCCTTCAGTGTATCTTCGACGGCGATTTCCCCAACTTCACCAATCAGTGCACACTGTGCAATGTTGCCTCTTCCCAGGAAGTCAGTGATGTAGACAGCATATCTCTTTGGGGGTTTCACAGTGTTCCGGTGTCTCAGTTCTCGTCTTGGTGTCTGATTCGCTGGTGGTATCTGGCTGCCCCTTTCTTTCGGTTTTTCAAGCTGTCCATTTTCGTCTGACTCGCTTTCTGCTTGCTCATTTTCCTCCTCCTCTTCGTTTTCTTCATCAGTTGTTTCTTGCTGGTTTGAGTAGCTCAGTTCTGTCCTTGGTCTTGCTTCAGGCTTGGCTTCATGGAAAATTACGTTGTCTGAGCTGACAATTTTTCCTGTGCTTGGAATGTAAATTCTGTAACACGGTGAGTCCCATTCGTAGCCTATAATGATTCCCTTTTCAGACTTGCGATCCACCTTTCCTCTCTTGTGGCTTGGCTTGAGTACGTAGCACTCACATCCGGATGCACGTAACATGCTGATGTAAACCTGTCGTCCAAACCAAAGATGTACCAGAGCTCGACGGAGCTTGTACCAGTTTGGTTGATGGTGAAGACTGCGTAGTTTGCTGCCTCCGCCCATAGTCTCTTATCTAGTCCGTTGGAGTGAATTGCTGTACGAGTGGCTTCTACAATGGTTCGCATCTCCCTCTCGATTCTTCCATTCTGCTCTGGTGTGGGTGTTTTTGTGACTGTGTGGAAAATTCCTCTTTCTTCTACCATCTTGCTTGTGTGGGCGTTCCTTATCTCGGTTCCGTTGTCTGATCTGAGTTTCTTTATTTTCCTTCCGAGCTGATTTTCTTGCAGGTTGATATACTTTTCGAGTTTACTTGACGCTTCGTCTTTGTACTTGATGAAGTATATCGTGCGATAATGTGTGTAGTCGTCTTTAAATAGGAGAAAATACTTTGCGTTTCCGAGAGAAAGAACGTCCATTTCACCCATCTCCACGTGCACCAGGTCCAAAGGTTGTCTCGCTTTCTTCGTATTTGCTGGGTGAGAGATCCGGTGGTGCTTCCCGTAATCACAGCTTGTGCAGTTGGTGCCATCCCAGTCATCAACATACTTCACATTTTGACTTTTCAAAATGTCTTTCACGTACTTTATGTTTTGATGGGCAAGTCTCTCGTGCCATGTCCTGATGGACGTGATAAAAGTGCATTCAACTTTCTTTTCTCTCCTCAATAACATCTTGAAAAGATTGCCCTCTCGTTCTGCCATGACAGCTACTTCATTTGTCCTTGGATTGACAAATTTGGTCGTTTAGTGATCAGCCTTTTGTTGAAAACCTTTATCCAGAATTTGTCCCACTGAGACGAGGTTATATCCGAGACTTGGCACGTACAAAACAGTTTTGAGGACCACTTCCTTCCACTTCAGGCCATCATACGCATCCAATTTCACATTCCCAACAGCAGCGCCATCTAGCTGAGTGCCATCTCCTAACAGGATGAAGACAGGCTTGTCCAGTTCGACCATGTCGGTGAGCCACTCGCGATGCGATGCCATATGCTGGCTCGCCCCACAGTCCTGAAACCAACATTCGTCCTTGCTCACTGAGTTGGTACAGTGAGTTTGTGTCGTGAGATGTGTTCAGAAGTGCCAAAGGTGGCTGGTTACTTTGCTCACTGGAGCGTGAAATGATTTGAGCAACTTTGTTGCTCAAAAAGAAATGGTCACCCTGTGCCATCGCATTGAGCCACTGAACTACCGTCCACCCGCATCGCAGCGATCTTCACGCTAGAGAGGCGGAGCCAGAATCCCAAGGATAACGGGACTTCGGGTGATCCTCGTGGAAAAACGAAATGAATCTCGCTCTCTTGTGGATGAGTCGTCGGAGTGATCAGACGGAAAAAGTCTGAAGTCGGTGAAAAATAAAGTGTCGCGTGGTTTTTGGGAACACAGGCGGATCACTTAGGAAAGAAGAGCGGAAAACCATGTGGCGGTCATCCCACGGATTCATTTTGTAAGTTTTTTTTTTGTGAAATTGTGTAAAGTAATTGGATATAGATGTGAAAAATATTTAAGTTAAAGGAATGTTAAAGAAAATAGTATGAAAAAAGTTTTAATAAGTATGTTAAGTGACGGTCAAGTTTTATAAATTAAATTGAAAATATAAATTAGTGAAAACCTCGAAAGCTATTAATTATTACGAATACGGCAAAACTGGTTAAAAAAATAAAAAAAAAGGAATCTTTGCTTATATTTGAAAGGATGTAATTTTTAATAAAATCGACATTAAATCCAACTGGACTACATAAAATAATTATGTAGGTTATGGAGGTTATGTAATTATCCAATAACAAAGAAATGGAAAAGTAAATTTATAGCAAGGTTTGCCTTTTCGTTGCCAACTTAGTCTTAGATGAAAAAGTTAAAATATTCATAAATAAAAAGAATGAGATAAGAATTATAAATTCAAAACAAACAACAGAAAAAGAAATTTTAAACCTTCTTTTTTCATACGTTTACTTTAACATTCAAAAATTAACACAAAACATACAATTACAGCAACTGTATGAATGAATAGCATGTATTTATTTTGTATTGAGTCAAAGAGGGATTAATAATATTAACAAAAACAAAATAAATTTAAATAACGTTTTTTTTCCTATTGGTTGGTGTCAACGATTAGACAGAGTTCGTTGCAATATTATTAATGGCTCGCCTGTTATATAGCTTATAAGTTTTACATTAAATAAATTCAAAGTTAAATAATGATAGAAGGTAAACTAAGTGCGCGATTTGGACATAAGAAAAAAAATTGTATAAATGATGAAGTGTTCATATAAAATGATGGAAAACAAACAGTTATATCGATATTATAAATAATTAATAAGTAACTATTCCTACTGTTATTTATGAAGAAAAAAAAAATAGTAAGTTTAAAGTTTTAAGAGAACCAATTATTTGATTCTTATATAATTTCATGGTTATGCAATTTTTTTGGTATATTTGTCTAATCCTAACTTAGCTAAAATATATTCGCACTTAGTGTATATTTTCCTTTCTAAAAGGAAGAAGAACATTTATGATGATGAAAACCTTCCTTTTTTTTTGGTTGAATAATTCCATGATAATATTCGGTAAAACACCGTGATAATAATAATAATTAAAATTAAATGAATAATTTCAAGTTTTATTTTTTTTTTACTTTTATTTTTATTAGTATTATTATTTTTTTTGTAAATCTATAAATTAATTAGAGATAATTTTTTTTATATAATTTCATCCCTACGTTTTAGTTGAACTCTCGTACTTTTAGGTATTACCTTTAAACGTAAGGAAAAGAAAAAAAAAAAACGAAAATGAGTTAATTCCTCAAAACCAAGAGACGAAAAAAGATTGTAAAGCTATTTAAAAGAACTTTAAACTTTAAACAACACACTGATTATTGCAACAAACCTCAATGACACTTTATTTATCATTGACAATTTTGGAGAATGTATGACACATATTACATATATTGCCTTTACATAGATAAGAAATGTTATCTTTCTATTAGCAGCTTATGTAAGTTTTTATAAGCTAACATGATCAACGCCGTAAGTTTGATTTGAACCAAGATAAAGTAAACCGTAGCGTCGAAAGAAAAAAAAATAAATAAAAAACCAAGGGGGACAAACACCTTTAAAGGTAGTCACCTCCAAGTGTTTAATCGCGCGTCTGTATTTGTTGTTGAAGAATTTTTTTTTGGAAGTAAATCCATTAAGATGCCCCAAAGTAATTAATAATTAACCCATGGTGGGTCTCCTCCTCCTTCACGTCCATCCCGGCCTCTAAGCACTCGCCTTGAAGTCATAGGGGAAAGTACATATCGCACGGGACGTTACTTTCCATTGGTTGGGAGGGCATGGAGTCCATATCATCTGGACTCGCTGAGGAGAGGGTGATAACGCCTCAACATCCGCGTCGGTTCCGTCGGTCAAGGGCGAAAATCTTTCTGCTGCGGACAAGATTGCATGGGACAGGACGGATGCCAAAGCCTTAGCAATGCTAACGTTATGCGTTAAACCCTCAGAATTAATACATTTAAAAGGGTGTAACACTTCGAAGGCAGTGGACCTGCGTGGAAGGTCAAATTATTTAAGCAGCTAGTTAAATATCAATTTGAATGTGGGCAAAAATTCAGTGGCCAAATCAACGAATTTTGTTCAATCGTCGATTGTTTTAATGAAATTGATGTTCAAATTCCCGAAGACTTAATAAGCATTCTATTGCTGTGTTGTTTGCCAGATGAAATGGAGAATTTCGTAGTTGCCATAGAAAGTCGCGATGAGCTCCCATCGATGAGCTAATTGAAGGTTAAAATTTTAGAGGAGGAACATCGGCGTGGAAACAGAGGCGAATCGAACGAACAGGTATTTGCTGTTGGAAACCGGGATGAGAGAAACAATATAACTCAGGAAAGTGAACGGCGTGCATCGAGAAGTAGCTGAAAACGAGGAAAGAAACAATTCAAATGCTATGGTTGGGGGATGAGAGGACAAATAAAAGCGCGTTGCAGAAATAAAAACTCTAGCCAGGCAAATGCAGTTGTTCTTAGTGCATGTACCCAAACAATGAGGAATAACTGTAAGTGGATTTTGGATAGTGGCGCATCTTCGCACATGTGTTGTGAAGAAAAATTTGTTCTCATCACTGACAAAATGCACACAAAGGATATGCAACGCCTCCGGCGACAACGTAGTAGCAGAAGGAATAGGCCATATGACGTTGAGGACAAATAACACTAACATTAAATTGAAAGATGTGTTGTATGTATCACATCTAAATTCTAATTTTTTATCAGTCAGCAAAATAATTAACAACGGATATAGTGTCCGGTTCGGCGATGATAAAGCTTTTGTCAATACCAAGGAAAATAAATTAATTTTCGTAGCTTATTTGCAGGACGGAATTTATTCAACAAGAATGAAGCCAGATAACGGAATGATTCTAAGTGCTCGCCAGGAAGATGCATCGCTTATGTGGCATAGACGGTTTGGTCACCTCAATATGGGAGATTTATGCAAAATGTCAAAGAAAGAAATGGTTCGAGGAATGAGGTTTGATAAAACAAGTGACTTTTCATGCGTCACGTGCGCATTATGTAAAATTTTTACCAAACCTTTTAATCATCGTCTACTTCCAGAGTGCTTGACTCAATTCATACAGATATTTGTGGCCCCTTTCGCGTTTCATCTCAAAGTGGATCCGTTTACTTTATTACTTTTATAGATGATTTCTCGAGATACACAGTCACATATTTCCTGAAGAGAAAATCCGATACCTTGAAAGTATTAAAGGAGTTTGTAGCATCTTCGGAAAAACAAACTTGAAAAAGAGTAAAATGTATTAGTAGTGACAATGGGCGAGAGTATGTAAATTGCTAGCTTGATAACTTTTTAAAATCGAAAGGAATAATCCATCATAGGTCCGTGAGATACACACCACAACAAAATGGCGTTGCCGAAAGGGCGAATAGAACCTTAGTGGAGATGGCACGATGTATGTTGGAGGAATCGAAGTTACCACAATACCTATGGTCGGAGGCTATCAATACTGCCACATATATTAGAAATCGTTCGCTGACGAAAGTATTGAGAGACAAAACACCACATGAATGTTAGCTTGGATATAAGCCATCCGTGAATCATATGAGAGCGATTAAATGTGATGCAATTACGTTGATTAAACAGCCTGGTCGTTCAAAGCTGCAACCAAAGGGAAGAATGTTATCTTTTGTTGGGTATGCGAACTACACCAAGGGATATAGGTTGTATGATAAGGATCAAGAAACAATCATTATATCAAGAGATGTTATATGCTTCGAAGAAAAATTGACTCAATATGAAAAAGAAACTAAAATTTCAACGGTGGATACAACACCAGCAATTTTCTTCGATGCAGATGACCAAAGAGGTGTGAAGACAGAAAATGTTCCTGATACATTTGCTGAAAATAACACTGGGAAGGTCCCTCAAGATTCAGTAAGCGATGTTGTCCAAGACGTTGCTAGAAATTTCGTTGAAGATGATACTGAAAATGCATTCGCTGAAGATATTGGTGGAAGCAAGCCGAGACCTTTAGTTGAACAGGAACAGATCATAGAAAATGACAATACAGAATCGAGTGGAGGAAGACGTATAAATTTGCGACCAAGGAAAGTTGGTACACCTAAAACAGGTTGAGAAGTTACGAATAAGCTTATGGAAATGGTTCCAGATCCAGTTTCTGTCAAAGAAGCCTTGCAAAGCGATAATGCTTCAAAGTGAAGAGAAGCTGTGCAGGAGGAATATGATTCGTTAGTCGAGAACAACACGTGGGATCTCGTCAGTAAACCTGAACAGAAAAATATCATTGGCTGTAAATGGGAATTTACAACGAAAAGGAATGCAGATAAAGAAATTGAAAAATATAAAGCTCGTTTAGTAGCTCAAGGATGTTTCCAGAAGCACAACATGGATTATTTCGAAACATATGCACCGGTTGTTCGACACCCTACCATTCGTCTCATTTTGGCATTGGCTGTCCAGAATAAACTCCTCGTAAACCATATTGATATCGCAGCTGCTTACCTAAACGCACATTTGGATGAAGAAGTTTATATGCGTCAACCGGATAATTTTGTAGATCCGAATCAACCTGAAAAAGTTTGTCAAATCAAAAAATCCCTATATGGACTGAAACAAGCTGGACGAGACTGGAACAAGAAAATAAACGATGTATTGTCAAGTACTGGTTTTATTAGATGCAAAACAGATAGCTGTGTATACGTTTTACGAAATAGAAACGACATTAATATGATCGGATCATACGTTGATGACTTAATAATCGCATGTTCATCAGCAGAAACTATGTACAGGATTGTGGAAAATTTGAAAAGCTACGTAGATGCTGTTGATCGTGGTCCGATAAAATTCTATCTTCGAATGCAAATTGAAAGGGATGGTCTATGAGGATATAAAAGTTCACCAGAAAAAATATGTTGAAAATTTGTTGCTTCACTGGGGAATGGAAAAATGCAAGTCAGCATCTGCACTACTTGCATGTGGAACCCTTTTAGAGAAGTGCACCAAACATGATTGTGTTGCAACAGAAATTAAGGATTATCAATCACTTATGGGTGCACTAAACTATGTGGCAACTATTTCCCGAACAGATATTTCTTATGCCGTTTCAAAGCTGTCACAGTTTAACATGCATCCGCATCAAGAACATTTCATGGCAGCCAAGTACAGTAGGGCCTCGATAATCCGAACCCCTGCTAATCCGAACGCCTCTATAATCCGAACGACCCCCTCTACAGAAAAAATGTTATTACGTACATTAACTCGCAAAACAACTCGCCAAACTTCCATAGTAGATTTAAAAAAAAAATGTAATATTGGAAAAATAAAAATGCCATACCATATATAACACTTAAAATACCTAATTTTAATTTTATTTTACACCTTTAATCACTAAAATCTTTGTTTCATTGCAAAAAATCGCTTTCAAAATATCTACATACTGTAATCCGAACGCTTCGTAGATCCGAACAGGGTATTAATTTTGGGTGTTCGGATTATCGAGGCCCTACTGTATATACTTCGTTACTTGAGAGACGATTCTGAAGTTTGTTTAACATACAAAAATTATAATGAATTAATTTGTTATACAGATGCTGATTGGGGGTCGGACGCAATTGACCGCAAATCGTATAGCGGTTACATTGTTTACTTTAGGGATGGTGCAATCGTCTGGGAGTCCAAAAAGCAGAATGTTATCGCACTTAGCACGATGGAAGCTGAGTACATGGCCATGTGTCAAGGCACAAAAGAAGTCGTATTTCGGCGGAATTTACTTACAGAAATGGGTTTTCTACAGCATTCAAAAGATGGAACAACTTTATATCTAGAGTATATGGTAGATGATAATATTTAATTAATTAGTCATAAAGTTTAGATCTAGGCCACGCCCCTAGCAGTGATATTTCTGCTATTTAAGATTTGTTCTGTGCTATCACATTCCTTCTACCTTATATTCCCTATAATGTGTTCTCTCTCGCGTTACATTTATGATATTTAAGATTTGTTTGGAGCTATTACACTCCCTCTACATTATACTCCTCCCTATAATTTGTTCTCTCTCGTGTTACATATCGCAAAATATATACTTTTATCTCTAAATAATAGACAATAATAGTATGCTTCTCTTAAGAATCGCGTAACTTAAGTAAGAGGAGCGCAGAAAATCATGAATGTTCATACATTTGCGTGGCTTGAGTAATTGAAGCAACGAAAAATCGGTCAGGATCGTTGTTTTCCAAACTAAAACTAAACCCAAAATTTACGAAACCAATCTAGGGTATCAGGCTGGCAGAATCGCCGGCAACACAGAAATTTTTGTACACGAGATTGTGTCACAAACAACCCTGTCGAAAGACCAAGAGTGGCACGTGCATACGTTTGTTTCTGATCTATGCACACGCATGCGCGCGTCACCCACTGTCCCTTTGTAAGAAATTTTCGTGTTGCTGGCGATTCTGCCAGCCTGGTACCCTAGATTGATTTCTCAAAGTTTAGGTTTATTTTAGTTTGAAAGAAAAATAAAATCTATCAATTTTTCATTGTTCCAAATCAATGAATAAAACGTTGTTAATTATGTTAACCCATATACGAAGAAGTTAGTTCAAAACCTCAGCATCACTTTGAACTAGAACGAACGGAGGAGGTTTTCGCAAGGTTCCGCCTTTCGTCAAACCTCAAGTCAAACTTTTCTTCAACAATATTTTCGTTTTCCCCGTTGCTTTATTTTCAATTCAAGTGACGCCGTGTAAAGTGATTTTTTTGTACTTCAAGTGAAAATTTGTGTACAAAAAAGTGATATTAAATAATTGAAATACATAATAAAAAATAATAAACGAAAACTGAAGAAAGTGAATCTTTTCCTCCAGAATAAAGCAACTTGTTTTATCTGCTCCAGAACAAATCAACCCATTTTCTCAGCTAAGTTATACGTTTTTTTAATAAATATTTTTAGGAAAACATATATCAATTTAACTCCCTTATTTCTTAAAATTTTTTCATCTTTCCTTAAATCTACAATAATCATGTTAGAGGAAAGGTTCGAGAATATTATTCTTAATAACGATTGGTTAGTAGATGAGCATATTGATTATAATGCTAGATTATTGTCTCTGTATTTCGAGTATGAATTTCGGGAATCTTGGGCTTTACAAATGCCTGATAGAATCAAGCCAATACCACAGAATAAAAGGCATATTCAATTAGTACATAAAATGGACATTTGTTTGAATAATGAATCCGCATATACTATGTTTGGAGGTCACTGGGCTTGCAGTTACTATGATACGAAGTCAGTCTATATTTTTGACTCCAACAATTTAAAAACTGTTCATCCTCACTTTCAAGCTTATTTAAACTGCTTATATCCTTATTTCTCGTTTGAGCTAAATCCTATAATTTTTCCAAATGTTCAACAACAATCGAATTCATACGATTGTGGAGTATTTGCTATTGCATTTGCTACAAGTCTAGCTTATGGAAAATCACCCCAAAATTTGAAATACAACACAATGGTTATGCGAAAACATTTATTGCAAGTTTTGAACTCCCAAATTATTTCAGAGTTTGCAAGTAATAATACCAATAATTCATTTATTACTACTGAAGTAAGTACCTCTACTGAACTTAGTACTAGTCGCAGACTTAGTAATATTAATACTATTAACAAAGTTAAGAATACAAGTACTTATTTAGACAGTGCTTTTAAAGAAATAATTGAAAGAGGTCAGAAGTTGACAGATCTTCATATTAATTATTTTGGTATGTTAATAAATCAACATACTACCTTTTCTCATCAAGACACATTGTTGATTCAAAGACCGGAAAAAATTGTACCGATTGATTCATGGAAAAAACATGTACAAATATTACATAGTAGTTGTAATGATCATTGGGTATGTAGTTATTATGATGCAAAAAATATTTATGTCTATGACTCACTCAATAATAAAACACTAAATCCAGACCAGCGAACCTATTTACAACATTTATATCCTCAATATTTTACAAATAATGATCCTGTATACTTTCTAAAAGTACAATATCAGCCTAATTCAATTGATTGTGGAGTATTTGCTATTGCTTTTGCAACATCAATCATATTCCATCAGAAACCAGAAAATTTAATCTACAATCTTCAATTAATGCGAAAACATCTACTGGAAATGTTCGAATCAAAAACAATACCACATTTTCCCGCAGTTGATAAACAGTACAAAGACTTACATGTATCAACTTTAGATAAACTTAATAAAAGTGAAGCAGTAGCACTCCGGATGCGACTATCTAGGAAAAAATTTAAGAAAAGTGATAATGTACATGAAAAAGGCTCTAAATACGTTTATAAATGGCCTCCAAAAAATGAAGTGCTGATAATTGGAAAACAGAATGATATGTTACAATCTTCATTGACTAGTAAACGTAATCAAAGTGAAAATGAGGAATATCAAAAACAGGAAAAACGCTTTAAGTATGATGATAGCATTGATAAGCAATTGACAAGGAATGAACATTTAAAAAAATCAAATACCGACACCCGTTCAGTAAAGTCTCAAAATTATAATACAAATGAATCAAAATCAATTGTTCCACCAAAGTCAGTTATTACCAGGAAACATAAAATGGACAAAACATTAATAAACAAAGGACAAACCGTGATACAATCAAAAAAAATTCCAATCACACTCCATAAAGAAAAATTCATCACAAAATTCCAAAAAGTTTTAGATGATGATACCTTATTGAATGAGCCTGTAAAAAATCGTCTGTTATCTGAAAGAATTGTCAATTGGTGCTTTGCTCAACGAAACATTTATGTTAACAAACTTAAGAATTGTATTAACCAGATTCGAGATAAGTCAAATTATTATTACACTATCTACCGTGCTTCTAAAGGAATCAGTGCACAATTGAAAAATTTATGTGGCAGATCACTGCACTCTCCTTCAACAGAAGCTTATTTTCATAATACAGCCTACTGTTTTATTAATAATGAACCAATCATTATTAATCATAAAGGTCAGGCTGTCAATATTTTACAAGTCGAAAAATGTAGTGACAAAAGAACCCAATGGAAATGTGATCATAATTGTAAAACGTTCTATGTTACCAAAGATAATAAGTTATTTCACACCAATACAAGCAAAAATTACGATGAATTTATTAAAAATCGTGAACGATTCATTATTGAGATAATGAATCAATATGTTACTTTTCTTGAAAAAATAAAAACCATTACTTTTTGTAATGTCCGTGAAGTACTTGAACAACTTTTCGTAAAACATTCGTTTGGTAAACTTGGACATTTAGAAAGTTGTTACACATTGAGTCAATCTTGTGATTTTTTGCTTATTAGTTTTTGGATATTATCACCCCATTATCCCGAAGTGAGGACAGTAACATCATTGATTTATAGGATGAAAAAGATAGTAGAACATTTAGTTGAATTAGACCAAGCTCTCGATAATGCTGATTATGAAATTTTAAAGGAAATTCATGAAATTATGCTACAAAAAGGATGTGTTTATCTACAAAAGGAAAGTACTATTTGTTTAAATGAAACTCAAATAAGAGATAATTACAAAAATGCATTTATTGCTTTTACGAAAAGATCAATGGATACACCTCGTTTTGTATGCGGATGTTGCCAAAAATTATGTTATGAACGTGATATTCAAGATATTAATAAATTGTACAAACCAATCTTCGAAAGCGCATTGTATAAGAGTCTTGTAAAATATTTGAGTGACACTAATTCCAAAATTAACTCTTATTATATATGTAAATATTGTCTTGGCAAAATTCGTAAAAATAAATGTCCACCTACTTGTATTATGAATCATTTGGAAGTAGGAAGTATTCCAAATGAAATGGTTGAACTCAATGCCTACGAAAAGCTACTAACACAAAGAGCTAAAGCATTCCAAGTAGTGCAAAGAATGGGGACTGTATCTAAGAAGTCATTACCAAACCGAATGAAGATGCAAAAATTAAAAGGCACCACATTACATTTGCCTCTCCCATTAGAGGAAACTTTAAAGAAAATTTGTTCCACAACGGAGCCAATAAATCAAAATCACGAATTATATATTTTAGTCAATGGACTTCCTTCTAAAGATAAAAAAATATGGCAAAATTTAGTGAATATGAACAAAGTTTTGGAAGCGTTAAATTGGCTTAAGATCAACAATCCTCTATATTCAGAAATAAAACTACCTCAAAGTTCTGAGCACTTATTCGACCATTTACCTTCTGTGGAATATCAGGTAGAAAAGTCAGATTCTCATTCTCAAATGACCGTAAATGATGAAATACAGGCATTATTATCTAATAGTTCAGAATCTTCAAAACATAATGATGTACAGCTTCTTCAGGACGGCGAAGAGATTTTAAAGTCTCCATGTTTAACTCAAGTTACAGAGCATGATAAAGTTCAAGAGGAGTATACGATATATCCCATGTATAATCAGAGATTGAGTGCAGATTCAACAACCTTATATCAGATGAAAAAAATTCGTGAAGACCCTCTAGATAATCGACTTGCAACACTAGATTTATTATGTTTTCCCGATCTTCATCCTTTGGGAAAGAACGGGGAGCATGAAGACAACCGAGTCTTTCCTCTTAGTGATAATGAGTATGCAAAATTACGTTTAATGTCTGTTGATGCACGGTTTCGTCTGAATGTGCAGTATATTTTTTATTTGCTTAGTAAAACTTATATACGTCAGATAAATAGTGGTATATATCATTTACTTCATACAGTAAATCCAAAAAAACGTTATACTGTAAACGATTATTTGCAAAATTTAGAAA
This sequence comes from Chrysops caecutiens, assembly GCA_963971475.1. Taxonomy (NCBI): domain Eukaryota; kingdom Metazoa; phylum Arthropoda; class Insecta; order Diptera; family Tabanidae; genus Chrysops; species Chrysops caecutiens. The sequence continues at coordinate 26,567,700 of OZ020568.1, read as the reverse complement.
ATGGTAATTTAGAAGGGAAGTTGACAACAATTTTTGAGCGTTTACGAAATACTCCGCAGATTTGGAGTCGTCCGAGAAACAATTTACGATGTATGACATTTTATTATGGACCAGCAACTTGGTTTGTTACTTTGTCTCCAGCGGAATATAATTGGGTTGATCTTACACAATATGTTCGTGATATTAACAGTCCAAATTTTGATAAATTATCAAAAAATGAAATTATATCATCAGATCCAGTTTCTGTGTCTCGATTTATTGAAAACAAATTCCAAGCGATGCTCGATTTCTTTTATCACAAGATAATCCAATTGGTGAAATAGAACATTATGTTATGAATTATTTTTACATTTCAACTCTTGACTTGTAGAATTTCATCCGAAATTATTTTTAAACGTGTTGTTTTGCCTGTGAGGTTCTTTCGAACCATGTTCAGGACGCTGGAGGTATGGGGCATTTTGCCCGCTTTACCTCTTTCTTTTGAAGTATAGGCCATTTGGCCGACTTTACTTCGTTCTGTTGGAGATATAGGGCCTGTGGCCCATGTTACCTCTTCGTGGTCATTTTGCCTGCATGGCTACGAGGCCAAGTCAGGACTTTAAGGGTACATGGCCTGAAGGCCAAGTTACCCTTGAGTCAAAGAAACACACGTTCTATGAGCCGTATATTTCTAGACTGAATTCTTTTACAAATCAAACCTTAATTTATACTTAAATCTAGCTTACTCACTAATTTTCCCTACTCTTACCTTAATTGTAAAATGGAAATTCCATCGATTGGGTCATTGATCGAATGTTATTGCCGTTGATCGTTCCAATTATTGAAATCGATCAAGTCGTTGACCCAATCGATGCATTTTCCATTCATTTTTTAAATTTTCTCCAGAGTCAGCAGTAATGCTAACTCGAGCAAATATTTTTCAAAATTTAATTTTTCCTGAGTCAGCACAAATGCTGACTCGAGGAAAATATTTTTCTATTTTTCTCGCAAATGCATTTTTCACCTGAGTCAGCATTTCCGCTGACTCAGGTGGCAATTTCAAAACATTCATGACCTTTCCTAAGGGTTAAGCCCTTGAGGAAGGTCATGGTTCCTTCTTAAAAAGAACCGAAATTTGGTTCATAACATTTCCTCCCCTCTTTAGAAAAGCTTCCCCCTTTTTTTTTTTTTTTTTTTTTGGGGTTGTGTTTTGTATTAGCAATTCATTTAACTATAACTAACTACTCCTTTACTCCTAGCTTACTGGCAAACTAATTATTATTTCACTCGACAATTACTGTACATACAGTCCTATTCTTGTTGTTTCTATTGGATTTCTAATAACTGATTTTTCGCAATGTTTTTGAGTTTATCATTTCTTACATTTTCTATCTTTGTTACATATTTTTAATTTTACAAATGACAACTTACTATAATTTAATTTACCGTTACTTAAACTTTATTCTTCAAAACTGATTATAATTTAATTTACCATCCTTTAAACTTTATATATTGTCGAATTTAGTTTTTTTTTTGTCTTACATTTTTCCTTTATTTATTTTAGCATTATCTATTTCGTATTTTATATTGATGATTAACTACATAGTTACGTACAATTCTTTGTATGCGTTTACAGGATGAATTACAATTTATATGGTTACAGTATGTTTTATAGTAAGTACTTTACATTATGGATTACAAGTAACGGAGTACAAATTTTGAATTTTAGAATTCCTATTTCTTAATTTATCTTGATGATTATCATAGTTTATTACGTTCATGCCGTCTTATGACTATTAATATTTTATAGTTTTGAAGTATGTGAAGTATTAACGCTACGGTTATGTACAATCTGACAGCTAGTACCTGGTTTTTTATCCTTTATATGTATATTTAAATTGAACCAATTTGTCTTAAGGATGCTTTTGCACAGTTGACCTCTGTTCTGAAGTGCGATCACGTTAGGGTACGGGGGTGTTGTCTTCATATTTGATATTGTTCTTTCTGCGTCTTCGTTCATGTAAATTTATTGTTATCCGATGGTAGCTGCTTATGGGATTGAGCACAGAACTGTGACATTGGTTCCCTGACTGGTCTTGTATATTCTCTATCCTAGGCAGTGGGTTTCTCAATTCCTTCCGTTGCTTTATCAACATTGCTGATTTCACCATAGCTTCTGGCCATCAGGTCCTTGTTTTGGGACTGCTAACAATAGGCTTGTCATCTGGCTTCAACTGGTTTCTATGAGTTCTTTCTTTTTTTCTTCTTGAGTTTGTTTATATATCTATTTATGGTATTCATTTTTATTATCTCCAATGTTCAAAGTGTTGACTATCCTTTTTATTTAATCCTTATGTAGTTTCGTTGTTTAGTTTGCTATTTTATTCCACGTCCAGATTCTCAATTTTCGTTTCCACATTATATTCTTTTTTTTTCATTTCTTTCTCTTTCCTTATCTATATGTATTTTTATATTACATTTTCTATTTCTCATGTATCTAATGCTTCGTTTTAGTGTTTCTTTCCTGTTATTTCTCTCATTTTACTACCATGTGTTCGTTACTCCGCTAGAATGTGTTCTTTGAAACATTTCACCTACCAAAACGTGCGAGTTTTGGAGAATTAGGTGACCGTCATATTTGCGAGTATGACGTGGAGCGCATTTTCGAACATTTTGACCTACCAAAACGTGCGAGTTTTGGAAACTTAGGTGACTCTTTCCGGCACGCACTGTAGCCGAACCTTTGGTTTCGTGCTCTGTACTCATTTCGAAGAGTTTGTGGAGTTCCGCGCCAGTTTCAAGTAGTTTGACGTTATTGAGGCTTTTTCTTGTCCTTCGTGTTCATTCACGTGCGAAGCTGTTCGACACTCCGCAGTTTGCGAGCCGCGGTGATATAGTGTCCTTCTTCGATCGTCTCACGTTGGGCAGTTATTTAATCCCATTGCAATAACATCTGCACATCATTATATTGGTAGCCAGGCCTTCTACATAAGTTGTATGTTACAAGTATATCCCTAGTTTTACATATATATCTCCCGTTTACATTTAAATTTGCTTTTTACATTTATATTATTTCCATTTTACATTTATATTTCTTTTACATTTATATTTGCCTTTTATATTTACACGATTATATAATCTTTTTTCTTTTTTCACTTTTATTTCTTTTTACTCTTTCATTTTTATATTGATATTTGTTACTTTTACATCTCTTAGTTTACTTTCTTTAAACTTGTATTCTATTTCCTATTAATTTCTTATATTTTTTTGGATATATATTTTGTATTCTTTTATTATTTTCTATGAAAAATTCATTTAATATCTCTAAAGAGTCTTAGCCAGTCATTGTTTACTATGTTACCTCTTTTGAATTGTTATTTCTACCATAGATCTATTATTTTAATCTCTAAGCTCTTCTGTTTTTTCTCCTTTAAAGTCATAGCAAGTTTTAGTTTGCAATGTGATCTCATTAAATATTATTTCTACTAGAGACAATTATATTAATCTTTTCATGTAGCGGAATTTTTTTTTTTTTTTAATTCGTCCAAAATTGTAACATGTTTTCAAACTTCACAACGCTTTTTAAAATGGTATACAAAAATACAATTCAACAAATACAAATAAGTAAAATGCTTTAAATTAACATATTCTGCAATGTTTTACCTATCAATAATTTACATATTAATTTAAAATCCCAATATTTTCTATTATTAATTTATAATTTGAGTCGTGAGTCGATCTTTCAAAGCTTTTACTGGTCTCCTTCCCCCTTAAAATCGCCTTCCTCTGTTTTAGCATCAGAATCTGCATCTTCAGGTCATCTGTCTTTTGCTAGCTTCCATCTTCAATTAGGTTGCGTCGTGGCTAGTTGGTTGTAGGTCCGTGGTTGCGGCTGCGCCAAAATGTTATGAATTATTTTTACATTTCAACTCTTGACTTGTAGAATTTCATCCGAAATTATTTTTAAACGTGTTGTTTTGCCTGTGAGGTTCTTTCGAACCATGTTCAGGACGCTGGAGGTATGGGGCATTTTGCCCGCTTTACCTCTTTCTTTTGAAGTATAGGCCATTTGGCCGACTTTACTTCGTTCTGTTGGAGATATAGGGCCTGTGGCCCATGTTACCTCTTCGTGGTCATTTTGCCTGCATGGCTACGAGGCCAAGTCAGGACTTTAAGGGTACATGGCCTGAAGGCCAAGTTACCCTTGAGTCAAAGAAACACACGTTCTATGAGCCGTATATTTCTAGACTGAATTCTTTTACAAATCAAACCTTAATTTATACTTAAATCTAGCTTACTCACTAATTTTCCCTACTCTTACCTTAATTGTAAAATGGAAATTCCATCGATTGGGTCATTGATCGAATGTTATTGCCGTTGATCGTTCCAATTATTGAAATCGATCAAGTCGTTGACCCAATCGATGCATTTTCCATTCATTTTTTAAATTTTCTCCAGAGTCAGCAGTAATGCTAACTCGAGCAAATATTTTTCAAAATTTAATTTTTCCTGAGTCAGCACAAATGCTGACTCGAGGAAAATATTTTTCTATTTTTCTCGCAAATGCATTTTTCACCTGAGTCAGCATTTCCGCTGACTCAGGTGGCAATTTCAAAACATTCATGACCTTTCCTAAGGGTTAAGCCCTTGAGGAAGGTCATGGTTCCTTCTTAAAAAGAACCGAAATTTGGTTCATAACAATTATTTCTGGCGTCGTGAATATCAAGGTGGAGGGATACAACATTTTCATTGCATATTTTGGGTAAAAGATGCTCCTATATTGGGAAAAAATGCAAATGACGAAGTAATTAATTTTATACTGAAGTATATAACTTGCAGCATACCAAAGAAGAATACTTCACCTGAACTTTACAGAAAAGTAAATTCATACCAAAAACATCATCATAATAGCTACTGTTTAAGAAATAAAAAACAAAAATATGGCACTGTGAAATCAGTATGTAGGTTTGGATTTCCTCGACCTACAACTGAACATTTCGTTTTGCGCAACACAGCTGAATCAATTGCAGGTCGAAGAAATTTGAAATCAAAAAGTCGTCTCTATGATCTTATGCGTGAACCAAATGAAATATATATAAATGATTACAATCCTGTTGTTTTAAGTGCTTGGGAAGGAAACATGGACATACAATTTATTGGAGAATCTTCAACTGTATTAACTCAATATTGTACTAAGTACTCCTGTAAATCAGAATCTGCCAATTCACTTGAAATATTGGAAGATATAAATTCTACAAAAACTGTGACTCAAAAATTATGGAATATTGCTTTTCGTACTTTAAATCACCGGGAAATCGGTAGTCTTGAAGCTGCTGATACACTTTTAGGCCTTCCGTTGTATGGTAGTGACTCAAACACCACAATAAAATGGTTGAATGTGTCAATGATTAGAAATAAAATGGTAAAAAAATATAATACTATTAAAGAATTAGATCCAAATTCAGAGGACATATTTTATGCTTCTATCATTGATGATTATTATCCAAATCGACCTCAAGAACTAGATCATTTATCCTTATTCAATTTTGTTTCTTTGTACGATATTACAAAAGAGAAACCAGTTAAAGACAAAAATGTTGTAATTTACAAAATCGACGAATCTTTATTTTTAAAGAAAAGATTAAGAGGCTGTTTAATTAATCATTTTCAATTCAATGTGGAAAACGAACCTGAAAAGTATTATTATGCACTACTTTTACTTTATAAACCATGCAGAGATATTGACGAATTAAAAGAAAACTGCAGTACTTATACTGAAGCATTTGTTGCAAATTTAGATAAACTCGAAGAAGCTGAAAAATATCATCAGAAATGCACTGCCCTACGTAAAGGAATAGATACTGTCAATGAAAGTATACAAAAGCATTTACATAATGACAACGACTCCAGTCAGTTATTAAATAGAAAAATTATTGATAAAAGTGGAAAAATGACAAATAAGTTAGAATCAACAGTTGAAATTTCGTTGGATCCAAAATGTAATAAACAAAATAAAACAGAAATTGAGTTATTGAATATGATTTCTGCTTTGAATGAAGATCAATTGCGAGTGTTTGAAAAAGTTAAACATTCTGTTAAATCAGAAAATATAATTCTACGTTTATATGTAAGTGGTGCTGGTGGTACAGGCAAAAGTTTCTTAATCGATGTCATAAGATGTTGGGTGCAACATGAATTGAAAAAAAATGTCGTAGTTACGGCACCTACAGGCATCGCAGCATTTAACGTCAATGGTATTACAATATATAAGGCATTTCAACTACCAGTCGAACATGGTTACGCCTGTCAGAATTATCAATTATCCGATACTGCATTAAAATTATTACGCACAGATTTTCATGATGTCATTTTGATTATAATAGATGAGATATCGATGGTATCTAATGTTGTTTTACTTTACATACATCTACGTTTAATGGAAATTTTTAATACTGTAAACCAACCCGACGGTTGGTTCGGTAAAATACACATTCTGGTTTTTGGAGACTTGTTCCAACTTCCACCAGTTCGAGAAGATCCAGCTTTTATAGATTTATCACCTAAAAAAATTGAAAAGCTTATAGGCTCATTAGGTAATTTTAATCTTTGGAAAAATTTGTTCAGCTACGATGAATTAGTAATAAATATGAGGCAAAAAACCGATCGTGATTATTGTGATTTACTTGCTCGACTGCGAATCGGTGCTACGACGTCTTACGATATTAAATTATTAGAACAACGAAAAAAAGTTATTACAAATCTAAATTTAAGTATTGTTGAAAGAATAAAAGGATTATCTGATTATATTAACAAATTACCAGAGAATACTGTGTGTTTATTACCTACATGCTGTCAATGCGATATACTCAATTCGATGTTGAACAATGTTAGAACAAATTCCAACTAATGAAATTATACTTGTAGCTCATGATATCATAGATAGCCCAAGACAATTGTCAAAAAAAGTAGCAAAATTCTTGAGAAATTTAGAAAACGATGATACAAAAACTGCTGGGTTAGCTAAGATAATTAAAATTAAGATAGGAGCAAAGATTATGATCAGACGTAATATTGATGTTACCATAGGGCTTGTAAATGGTACGATCGGGAAGATTATGTCAATCTCGGAGTCAACTCAGAGTGGAGAAATTGATTCTATTGTTATTCAACTAGCTAACAAAAAAGAGTATACTATTGAACGACTCAGTGCTAAATTCCAAGTAATGAACAATGCTTATGTTACCCGAAAACAGTTTCCAATATGTTTAAGTTATGGTATAACTATCCATAAAAGTCAGGGATTAAGTTTAACAGATGCGGTGATAGATGTTGGAAATCGCGTATTTACGTGTGGGCAAACTTATGTAGCACTTTCACGATTAACTACATTAGAAGGTCTCCATCTAATAAATTTTGATCCTTCACAAATCAAAGCTAGCTCATTAGCTATAGGCGAATATAATCGTTTGCGAGCAGAATATAAACCTGAATTACCAGAAATTTCAAAAAATGAAAGACGCTACATGAAAATGCTTGATTTACAATGGGCTGTCAATGAATCAGATATATCGGATAGTAATCATAATCTTACAGATCATAAGTCCCGTAATCGCGAAATTACAATCAATGGAATGGAAAACTATAATGGAAGAAGTAGTTTTGCGAATGCTATGATACAACTGATCGTTAATTGTATTCTTACATCAAATCTTTTTGGAGATTTGACTAAAAACTCTAACTGCCCCTTAAAACAGTTATTGTTTATGTATGCAAATAATCACAGTGATCTTAGTACTTCCATTCTGCTAAATGATATTGGAAACCATTTCAATACTAATGGGGAAACAGATCCTTTGCTACTATTTGATTTGTTTTGCAGAAAATACAATGAAACTAAACAATTATTCACTAATCATTTGCAATATGTAGATCGCTGTAATACTTGTAGCTATGTCAATACATACTCAGAAGAAACCATCCGATTATCGTTTCCGATTCCTGCAAGTATAACTAACATTAACAGTTTAATAAGAGAATCCTATACTTATTGGCATAGAGAAAACAGTACTTGTCCGAAATGTGGTCAGGAAACTGAATGTCAACGTAAAATTACATTGTCGTCTACTGGACCATTTGTTGTTATTTCTTTAAACATATTTTCTGATGATGAAAAACTCGATAAATGTTATAATAAAGGCATTTTCAAAGCTATTCCAACGGAAAAAGTTAATATCTGTCACAACACTTACATGGTTAAGAGAACTATATTTCATGAAGGTAACTGTATATTTCAAGGTCATTTCTACAGTATGATAAAAGAAAATACATCTTCTAAATGGGTTAAAGTTGATGATTTGAGTCATAAATATGAAAGATGGCCGGTGAATAGTAAACAGGCATACGTTCTATTTTTATACAGCAAGAATTTCAAACCTTCGAAAAATTAAGAGAATACATTTGTAATCTACTATAAGAGTAATCTTCTTCTTTATTAATAACAAACTTCTTTCTTTTTAAATAGCAGCAAACTTCTTTATTTTTTAACTCAAACACTATTTTAAATTGACGTTTTCTCTGTAAAGCAGCCTGTCTTGAACTAACTCAAAACCGAAGCGACGCTCTGATAACAAACAAAAAATTGCAATAAAAAACAAAATAAATTAATAAAATTTTTGTTGTCATTCCAACAAAAATTAATAGTTGGGTAAGGGATGGCTATAAGGGGTGGTGGAGGCCATTTGAAAAGACAAGTAATATTATTTACAAGATGCTTTTTTACACAGATCTCTCGTAGTATTTTATACATTACAATTGTTACATTAAATTTAAAGAAAAAATAGTTGAAATCCGGACAAAACAGCCCTTACGTCCTGTAAAAATTGGCGCCAAGTTCACATCCAAGTGAAATTTTCGTGAATAGTTCAAAATTACAATCAAAAAAATATTTGAAATCAAATAAAACGCCAAGTAAGCATCTTTTTCTGTAATTTATGTTAAAATAGCATTTCAATTTTATTTCATTGATAATGAGTTTATTTCAATGTTATAAAAAAAATATCTTCAAAATCAAAATACAATGGAACTTGGCCCAATTTTAATACTTTTCTAAACACTTTTGTTCGTTACCATTTGAAAAAAAACATTGGACACCTGAAATTTTGAGATATTCACTTGATTTCAGTCTACAAGCAGGTGTTTAGAAAAGTATTAAAATTGGGCCAAGTTCCATTGTATTTTGATTTTGAAGATATTTTTTTTATAACATTGAAATAAACTCATTATCAATGAAATAAAATTGAAATGCTATTTTAACATAAATTATAGAAAAAGATGCTTACTTTCTTTCTATATACCCAGTAATGATAACGTAGCTGTTATATTAACAAAATATTTAAACAAAAACAAAGATATAGACATGTTGAATAAACTATTTAAGAATTAATGATTAATGTCATGAATATTTTTAACTTGTAAAGAAAAAGAATCAACTTGTATTATATTTCGAATTGTGAAATATGGTTGTGTTGGAGTTTGTTAGAATAATAATTGGCAACCCTAATTCCCAGTACCAAAACTAAGTCGGGTACATTTGATTTTGTTACGTTAGTTAGTTGAAATAAAGTCATCTTACGATAAGGATCTTTTTCTCTCTCTCTGCTCTGCCAACATAATTAATATGGAAACATTAATTTTGTGACCCCTCCTACGGGCAAATTACATTTCCGATTTGTATAAAAATGCACAATGTAAAAGATATGTTGTCGAAGAGGTGCATTATATACTTTTGATTAAAATTAGTCAAGCAGTTTACCCGTAATTAATAAAAATATTATCAGTGCATTTGTTGTTGCATTGATCGCGCAATGATAGGAGCATGTTCAAGAGAGTATTGTCGAAGAGGGAAATCGACAATTTCTTTTGTTCATGCTCTTATCAGAGATGTGCGTTTGTGCTGTGAAATTCCTTTCAGTGTGACCAGATTAAGATTCAACTTTATGCTAGATTTTCGGGTAAAATGAAAATCTATTAAATTCTGCAAAACTTTCTGATAGTGGTTTCGATACTTTTTGTTTTTAGTTTTCAAACTTAATTCTTAATTTTAATTATAATCTTCCTCTGGTGTGTCGGTATTTTGATAAAGAAGCGTTGACTTTTGGGCCATGTTGATCACATATTTTTACGTATCCAACCTGGTCTCTTGCTGCATGTTTGACATGGAGGATTCCCGAAACATGCTCATTCGTAAATTTGTTCGGCATGTCGGTTTTCATGGTATTCATTTGAGAGAATATTGGATCATAAGCCCTATTGGACATGTGGCTCCAAAAAGTTTCAGTGTCGTGCTACCAGAACTTCATCCCGATTCTTCCGTTGTCAAGTCAATTTTTTTGCATGTCAGGCTCATGTACCGAATAGGGAAATTTTGAAACTGAAATATGAATTCTTCGTAAATAACATTTTACGGATCAAGAAATTGCATTTGTTCAAACATTTTACTATTAGGTAATCCCGATTTTCCAAATAAAATTAAATCCCGATTTTGAAATATGTTATTAAGGACCGTATGCTACCAGTTTTGTTCTGCAGTTTGATTTTATTATGCTAAAAGCTACCAAATTTTTCTGTTCTGTGACAAAATCTGCTAAGTCCTTAATTGGTTGTTACATTTTCCTAAAATCACAGGTTTCTGTTAAACCTGATCATATTAATTCCTTTGCTCATGCTTTTCATGCTTTTATCAGAGGGTGAGAAATTATATGCGTGGGTTTGAGCCATATAAAGGTATGCCTATGGCGTGCGTAATTCTTTGTGTCATGCTTTTATCAAAGCGTCAGCAATGTATATGCGGGAGCGTGAGTAGGAGAAATTGCCCACTTACACAGCCAAAGGTCATATATCCATAAGCTCACGCTCTGATAAAAGCACGAGCAAAAGAATTACGCACTATCTACATATGGCTCTGAGCTATGTGAAAGGACAATTTCTCTGTGTCATTGTTCATAGCTTGTGCATGGCAATGTCGCGTTACAATATGTATAGATGCGTTTGTGCTGCAGTGTGACCAGATTTATATTCAAAATAGAGATGGTATTCAAATCACAATTGATTCGAATAAGATATTATGTTGATTCGAAGTGTCGAGTTGATTGTAAATGTCACACCCGATAGCGGTTTATATATATTTATATTTTTAAGCGATAAACTTTTTTCAAAAATTAAAACGAAGCAAACTTGAACGAATCCTCGAATAATAATTTTAATTGAAATCGTTTCAGACGGTTAATGTCTGTTTCTTTTGAAATTGGTTGTCGACGGATGTTGAAAAATAAACTCTTTCGGATATCTTGCTCTTTTCTATTTCTCTATATTCAAGCAAACTTGAGTCTTTTAATTTCTAGAGTATGCAGTAGATTTTCGACTGCCACTGGCATTCTTAGCATAAAATAATGTACGACTACTTATGACTTTCATACTAATACATGTTATAACTGTTATGCTACAGTTCGGGTTTCTGTTATTTGGGATTTTGGTTTTATTGGTTTTCTTTTTTATTTGATCATCTGACAACGTTGGCATTTACAATATCAATTTGTCTTCCTTTAGCTGAAAATAAGCTTGACTGATACCGCTTGGGAAGCTTTCTTTGGTATGATACAACGCGATTTGTTTAGTTAATTCTTCGACAGTTAGTATATCCTTAGCCCTTTTTGTAACTTTTTCAAATTTAATTTCGTTATCATGATTGAAAAGCTCACTGAGAATTTGCTGTATCCTATTTTATTCGCTATAAAACATATCTGAATAAATTCCAATTTTACGTTTTGTTATGAATTTTTTATATAAACTTTTGAGTTCCTCATCAGACTTTGCAAGGTTAACATGAGTAATTCTATTTTTCTAGTTAAAATGGTTGAGTTTTGTTTATATTGACTATAGCGTTTCTAATGGGAGAATGGTCTAATTGTTGCCTTAATTCTGAATCAATTGTGGCATTATCTGAAATTTCATAGTTCGATTGCTCAAGCTGGTCCTTTTCTAAAGGGATTTTACTAGGAAAATCGGCTACTGTATTTTCTTTGTCTTTTATATGCTCCATGTCGAAGTAATATTCTCACAATTTAAGCAACCATCTCTGCTTTCTTTGACTAAATCTTTGCCTGAATATATATAGATATTTTATTGGGATATGATCTGTAATGATCTTGAAACGTCAACCTCATAAATATGGTCTAAAATACGTTACAGCCCACACAATTGCTAGGAACTCCTTATCGGTTGTTGAGCAATTCCTCTCATGTTCATTAAGAGTACTTGATGCAAAGCAACAGGGTGGGTTTCTTGTGTCAAAACTGCACCTACAGCATTGTTTCATGCATCCGTTTTCGATTCGAAAGGTTTCTCAAAATCAGCAAATTTTAAAATTGCGTGATTTATAATATTTTGTTTCGGATTTTCAAATGCAGTCATAAATTCTGGGTCATTTATATTGATTTTATTTCTCTTTTTCAAATATTTGGTCATTGGTTGGCATAACCCTCTATAAACTTTAGATAATAACCTGTAGCTCCTCAAAAACCTCTCAGATGTTTTTCTGATGATGGTAATTTATGCTTTTCAATGCATTTTATTTTATTTGGCTTTGGTTTCATGCTCATCTGTTAAAGCATGTCCTAAATATTCAGTTCCTTTCTTAAGGAACGAATATTTATTGAATAGTATTTTAAATTTATGTTTACTCAGTTAACTGAAAATTTTTCTTATAGTTTGGAGATGTTCTTGGAGACTAGTGGAGAAAATAATAATATCATCGAGATATACGTTGCAGATTTTATTTATATATTACCGCAAAACTTCATTCATCAGCCACTGAAAAGTGCCTGGAGCATTTTTCAAGTCAAAAAGCACTCGTATATATTCATGCAATCATTTTGGCGCAACAAAGGCTGTTTTCTCGATATCATCTGGGTGCATTTTTATCTGATAGTTTTCTTTGGGGCAGTTTTATGAATAGGATTCCGTGAATTTTATGAATAGGAAATTTATCATCAACCGTATATTCATTTAATTTTTGATAATCAACACATGTTATGAAAATAAAATTTCATAACCCGAAAATTTTCGAAAAAACGAAAAATTTTCAAACTAACACAAAATTCAAATCTTCAATTGAGTCACCCTGTGTCATTTGCGCGTGGCAGTACGGGATCTCCCTATTTTGCTTACAAGAATTTTTATGACCGGTGATCCCGTTCTGCCAATTCTATGATTCCCTGGGAACGAACAACCAACTGTTGTTCCCAGGGACATCCGCCCATTAAAGATACAAAAAACAATACTTTAAGTGAATACAGAATTGAAATTAAAAGAATTGGTCATTCGTGCGTTATTCAATATCTCTATTGATTCCCTGGAATCATGTAGTCATATGTTTGATTCCGGGGATACACGCAAATAATCCATGAAAAGTCAATTGTGGACAATGCAATGAAATTGAAAAATTGGTCTTTCATAAATTTGGATACCTTAAAAAAGGGATTGATTATCGAACCGCGATATAAACGGGCGATTTTTGCTCAAGAAAGCAGTCGGTTTTGAGAAGGAGGTCGTGCTGCTGGATCAAAAATTATTTAAAGAATAAAATAGTGAACTGAAATTAGACCCAAAATTTAACGTCACTTAAAATGAAATTCGAAACAAAAGTGACGTACGATTTTGTTAAAAATGTGGCAATCGGACTAAATATTAACGTCCAATTTACTCAATGGCGTTCTATCAAACACACAAATGTACCGAAATTTCATGTACCCATGTAATCATATCCTCACACATTCATGCCATTGTCATTCACTCAAATATTCAACATTCATACTATTGCCCACCCACTCACTCCTACATCATCATCCGCTCACAAACACATTCACACACATTCATACAACATTCACTCAGTACAGGTAGTCTGGGCCGGGCATCCATACAGCCAAAACCCCCTGGATGTAGTAGTAATACAAGCCATGAACCAGACTTGTTTACTACCACATCCAAAGCATATGCAGGCCGGCTGCCACATCGATGAATATGAAATTTCATATGAAAAATGAAATTTTCATCGCGCGAGTTTTGAAAAACGCAAATATATTATAATACAAATCAGTTTTTAATTAATTTTATGAATTTTATTATATACAAAAATGATTACACTTGCATAGAATGAAGTATTAATATATATTTATATACAGAAAAGTAAAATATTGACGAAGTTGAAATTTAAAAGGAAATACGAAATTTTGTGTGCGGGAATTATAAATAAATAGAACATTTTGTGGCATAAATCATTTTTTATTCATGTTAAGCAATTTAACAAAATATTGGCAACAATTAATATACAAACTTACATGAAATAATAGCAAAAAAACATATTTCATCGTGTTTATTTGAAGTAAACAAATGCGTAATTATATATAAATGGAAAATTTATTCATCTTTTTAATAACTTTAATAATAAATCCAACAATGAAAATTACAAAATTTTATATTGTAAATAATTCAATCTCTTAAGGTAATAAATAATTTTTTTATTAATGTGAACCATACTATAGTTAAAGTACATATCAAAAGAGAATAAGTAACAAAATATAATAAATTAAAATATAAATAAATAACAAAAAAGAATAAGTAACAAAATATAATAAATTAAAATATAAATAAATAACAAAAAATAATAAGTAACAAAATATAATAAATAACAAAATATAATAAATGAAAATATAAATAAATAACAAAAAATAATATGTAACAAAATTTAACAAATTAACATATAAATAAATTAGAAAACTAATAACAAAAAAATTACATACAGTGCTGCATATTAATTAAATTTTTGAAGTTTCCTTGTTTTTAATGTTAAGGAACTATTATTTGTGGCTTTCGTGAAGTTATTTAATAAAATATTGCAAAGTGGCGAGCACAATTTGCTGAAAATTTCAAAATTGGTTAAACCGCAAGAGCATACACGATCCAAGTCAACATCAAAGTTATCAGAAAGGATTGACTCAAAAACTAGAGCCCTTAAGAGACCTTTCTGATTGGTTGTCCCTAAGAAACTTTTGGAGAATTCCATATTAGAAATTATGTACTGGAAGATAGCACACATATGGAAAAATAAAGTTTTGACACTAGCTGTAGGAATGTGGAGTCCACCACGTTGCATCGCATCAAAGTATTCATCATCTATGGGGACACCTTTGTCTTCCATAACTTCGAGCTTACATCTGGCGCAATTGATTTTTCGCTCGGTTGCATATGTGGCATATCCACATGCATATATATGGGCAGATTCATCAATTTGAACACTTGCAAGATACGACGAATTAAAAATGGGCTTAAAAATTGTGGTGTCAATATTATCTTGAACTCTATTTTCGCCATAATCTGCGATAAGGCTTTGGAAATTTTGCCTTTTGTGGAGAAAAACATTGTGAATTCGAATTTTTTTCTCCGATTCTAAGAGTTCCGTATAAGAAACATTATACCGACAACCAGAAAGAGACCGATATAAGCGGAATCTTCCTTCCAAATCGTCGGTTTGAAACTTTCCTAGCAAAACGTACTTTAATTTCAAATTGTTCAAGGTATAACTTACTAAGTCCAATAAAGTGGACGTAGTAAGAACTGCAGCTTGATACGTATCAGAAGAAAATGTATTGAAATTATTTTCTGCCTGATTCCAAGTGTGAAGCCAATTTATAAAATTGGTCAGAAATTCCACTTGGGCGCCAGATAAATTGAAAATAGGGCTACAGTAAACGTTTCTTTTGTCTCTGCCTTTGTGAAGTTGCTTCACATTAACAATGTTCCACCAAGTGCGAATAATTTCGCAAAAATCGGCTGTTTGGGAGCAACCTTCGGACTTCAAGGCTGCGATGGTGGAATCATGAAATATATTGTCTGCACAACAAACTTTTTGCCTATCCAGATTGCTAGTGTCAATAGTTTTTAAATTTAATTTGAAAGCCTCTCTAACACTCAGGTTTCTTTCGCGGTTAAAGAGATTGCAGATATCTTTAAAGGAAGCTTTTTTAATTTCACCGGTCTTGAAATCACTATAAAAAAGCTGTTGGGGATCTAAATTGATCCAATTATTGCGAAAGTTTTTGTATAAATGTACAGTATCATACTGCAAAAAGACTTTTTGGTCAGGGAAATCTGGATTGGGGAAATAGTTCTGTGACTCTTTTTGAAATACTTTGAACATATTTTGATTCGTTTTGCTATTATCAGTAATAAGAACAAGAACTTGAAATCCTATTTTTTGCACAAATTTGATGACTTCTGTGGTAAGTTCGTGCAAATGCTTACCAGAGATATTAGTGACCGGTACTAGTCGGACAATTTCCTTAAATTTTCCATAAATTGACTTAATCATAAATGACTGAACGGTTCTAGCCAATTTTGAACTATTATTTTCCGCCAAACCGGTAATATTATTGGATTTAAATTGTAGGCACGGTTCAACATAAATTTCGTCAATTAGTAATGCGCCTACTTTTTCTACATTACTAAGTGACTTTATCGCATGCTCCAAATACCGTTCGTCGTTGTGTTCATTTTTAAAATCAGGTGTTATATTAAATGACGACGAAATACTTTGAAGGTGTCTTTCGCAAGGGAGAAACATGAATTTGCGCAGAAGTTCGTATGCGGCAGCAGAATGCGAATATATCACAAAAGACATTATAATGATTGAAGAGTCGTACCGGGTTCTTTGAGAGAAAAAGTGTTTGAGTTGGTTAATCAATATTTCCAACTTTCCTGAATGTTCGTATTCATCATCAACCTGAGAAGCTGCCTCAAGATTGCGCAAAGCAGCCGTTAAACATATTCCGCGACTTGGCTTAGGAGTTTCTTGGCATTGCTTATATCTGCTCAAAATATTCACAACTTGCGACCAAAGGCTAAGTTTTTTGGATTTGGGCAAAACCCATGAAAGATCTTGGTCGCTCAATTCAGAATCTTTCATAAAAACCCTAACAAATAGATCCTCCGAAACCGATATTCTAACAAAGAACTCGCAAATTTCAGTTGGATCTTTTTCAACAATGAAGAAAATAACACTGTCCGCATGTATTTTAATAAACCAATCAGTTAATTCTAATTGAGACTTAAAATTGTCTCGGAAATTTTCAAAATTGGTGATCCGGTCTTTACTGAAGAACTCTTCATTGATTTCTTCACAATGCGCAAGAGCTTTCTCTCGGCGAATATTGGGATCTTTGCGTGAACATGATGGTTCTGGTTTTGACAAGTAAGACGGACAGTTTGGGAAAAGTGAGGGAACGGCAGTTTCCGTTAACCGAATGCGTTTCAGAGGACGACCAAACTCATTGACTCGCAAAATTTCAGAATCACGAAAATGTTTCGAGCAGACATGCGAAAATTTTGTGGGCTGCCAGTTATCACGGGGTATACTCTTTACCCAAGAATTAAAAAGCGAAGACTCATTTTTTGGAAATGAAAACGCTGAAACTGAGCCTTCTTTCGCGATAGAACTGTCATAGTTCGAAGAACAATTAGGCACACAACAACGACGCGGCATTTTGAAGTAAACTGACTTCAAAAATTATAAAAATATCACAAATAATGCAAAAAGTAATATAAATAATATATAATACTAATACAAAATTATAAAAATATCACAAATAATGCAAAAAGTAATATAAATAATATATAATACTAATAAAAAATTATAAAAATATCACAAATAATACAAAAAGTAATATAAATAATATATAATACTAATAAAAAATTATAAAAATATCACAAATAATACAAAAAGTAATATAAATAATATATAATACTAATAAAAAATTATAAAAATATCACAAATAATACAAAAAGTAATATAAATAATATATAATACTAATAAAAAATTATAAAAATATCACAATTAATCAAATACAATATAAAAAAGTAATATAATATTAATTAATAAAAATACCGCATGAACGGATGTCGCCTCGTCCTAAAATATAAAAAATTTACCTTTTTCCAATCAAATTATTAACGTACCAGATATTTACGAAGTCCCTCGATGTTCGCTGCTTAATCCGTCCATAAAAAGTCGCCTTCTACTAATAACAACATTTACATATTCTCTTTTTATTTAACCAAAATACACTAATTCATTTCTTTTTAAAATATTACAATATTTGACAGAGATATTTAAAACAATTAAAACGAAACTGATATGACTAAATTCACGTATGGTATCACTTTAAGCAAAACATTTGAAACCACGAAACAAACACGTTCTTATTTAAGCACTATATTTTTCTATTTCAATGTTTTCCTAAAGTGACACCGACGCTTGTTAATTTAATATTTAAAAAATAACATTAAAACATATTTTTAAGCACAAAACCACTCACAATTTTTAAATTTAACGGGCGTCTCGAAAAACTCCTCTGTCAATTCTGACACCGCGAATGGAAATGGCCCAATCCATAGGCCTGTACTCACACAGAGACAAAATCTGGTTCATGGCTTGTCAAGACCACTACATCCAGGGGGTTTTGATACAGCATGCACGCACTCATACGACATCCAAAAGTATATAAAAATTAAGGTTAAATAATTATATACAAGTTATTCGAAATTCTTTTATTCGCTCGTACATGAAAGTTATTCCCATAACTGGTGACCCCGAAAAATAAAAAATTGGTGAATTTTTTTCGTTAATCGAACTCAATCAAAATAAAAAAACACGCGTCGACAGTTCCGCACTTCATTAAGTGCAAAAATTTTCAATCGCATAAAAACGCATCGAGACTCATTCAAATTCAATCAAAAACAATATTTTTGCGTATTTAGTGCAGTGCGGCCACTTTCATATAATTTTCGCTGCAAATAAACTAATTTTTTTGATTTTCGCGAATTTCGCAACGCATCGTATTAGGCGCATCATTGGGAAAAACGCAGTCAAAACCATTTAAGCGGTCAAAAATTAAAATCAAACATTTATTTCAACGAATTTTGGCAGGCATTGAGAGTATTCGGTTGGAATATCGACAGAAAAATCCCGTTAGCAGCGACGACAGTTTCGCACATCGTCACCCACACATACAATCGAATCATCATTCGACCAAAAGTATTTCGTCAACTCAGCAAGGCGCAGCTCGAAAGGCGCGTCGAGAGACAAGACGCGATACTACAAAAAATCAGCGACAAGTTGTCGCAGCTCCTCACGGGCAATCGCAGCCGGTCACGTGATCGTTCGCCCAGCCAGGCCCGACGCAGCGCAACGCCTCTGCGCTCAGCAAACGTACAGCAAGCATTCCTGAGCTGCTGGTTTCATCGCGAGTATGGCGTGCAGGCTCGCAAATTCCTGAAGCCATGCGATTTCAACACGACATCAAAAAACTAGATCCTACAACCGTCGCAACGCACGCTCTCGACATCGTCGACGGCCAGTTTTCAAAGTCGAGCAACCAATCACACGTCTTGCAAACGGAGAGCATCCTGCATTCACGTACCAATCAATCCGAGTCCAGTCAATCAAGCAACAATCAATCGCAAACGAATAAATTTTCCCTGAATTCGTCCAGCAACCAAGAGTTAAATTCCTGTCAGTGAAAATATGTAATCGACTTTTCGTTCCAGATGTCAAATCTGGCCAAAAATTTTTAATCGACACCGGTGCATCGGTGCATCGGTGCATCGACATTTTAATCGACATCGGTCATTCCCGCCACACGATCGCACCGCCTAAACAACAACAAGGAAAATCCACTTTTCGCAGCAAACGGCACGGTCATCGAAACGTACGGTGTCATGCGTCCCACGGTCGATTTGGGCCTGCAATGGCAATTCACATGGAATTTGATGATCGCGGACACTAAATATCCAATCATCGGCATGGATTTTCTTCGAAATTTCAATCTACTCATCGACATCAAACATTCAAAACTCATCGATACAATTACAGCACTGTAGCGACCGGGCATTTGCAGCTTCGAGTCGTCGACATTCATCAAAACGTACAGCGACTCGAACGAATTTGCGGATTTATTGAGCGAATTCAAAGACATTACTCAGCTCACCACATCAGCGCCACAATCAGCACCGACTGGCGTCACGCACTGCATCGAAACGCAAGGGGCGCCAGTTTTCGCAAAAGCCCGTCGACTCACACCGGATAAATTCAAAGCAGCAAACAGTATAACCTCACCATCAATTCAGCCCAATGCAAACGCAAATTCGCTCAGGCAACCATCGGATTCCTCGGGCATGTCGTCAACAACAACGGCATTACGCCGCTGCCATCCAACATGCAGGCAACCATCGACTTCCCATTGCTACGAATCGCCAAATGGCTGCGTCGATTTCTGGTAATGGTCAATTTTTATCGTCGTTTTTTACCGAACGCCGTACATAATCAAATGTTGCTCGTCAAACTCATTCCCGGCAACCCAAAGAACGATCCAACACCGATCAACTGGAGCGACGAAGACATCGAACATTTCAATCAATGCAAAAATCAACTGCAGCGCTTTTGGTTCATCCGGCGCCGGACGCCCAAATTTCGCTCAGTACGGACGCCAGCGATACGGCTGTCGGCGCCGCACTACATAAAGTCATTGACAACGAGTTCCAGCAGTTTAGGTTCGATGCTCTTTTGAGGTGGACGTATTTTTTTCTGTTGTGTGTAAACGTGACAATTTGATAGTGACGCTTCCAGAATGTTCTAGAATATTCGTTGGACTTTAATGGGAACTTTCGTATCGTGTTAATCCTAGAGATTAACCTGGACGTGATTTGAGATAATTTTCTTTAACCTATAATATATTATATTATTCTATATTTTATTTATTATTTATTTTTTAACTACATATTTTTCATTCTTGCACAATGAGTGTGCCGGCGCTGGGTGTTCTGCCACCCAATGCCACCCTTCAAAAACTCCGCTCTTTGATATATGAACAAATTCAGGATCGAATTCAATCTAATTCAATCGCTGAGAACCCAAATTGGCGTCGCCCAACCTACTCGCTCAAACAAAAGTGATGAGGACTTGCATATAATTGCCCCTAAAGATTCATCTCAACAGATGGACACTTCCCAATCTTCTCACAAGAGACCAAACCAAAGCCTGTCTCCTCAGGCTGGACCCTCAAAAAAGCAGCCAGCACTTTCCACTGGGACTCCTAAGCCCAACTCTCGTACTAAGACGGTCATTCGGGCTACTCGCAATCTCTCTCCACCTCCTTCTGGTACTCCCAAAGTTCCAACTGCTGCCCCCGGGCCAACAATTGCTACCTCAAACATAACTTGCATAGGTCCAGATGTTGCACCTCGTCCACCGACTACTGGCTCAACCTACTTTGGCAAAGCTCCTGCTCTTGCCCCTCTATCCCAAACCCGTGCTCCTTCCTCTACTGGCCAGGTTAAACTGTCGCCAACAATCGCATACAATGCTAATCTTAAGCTTGTGCCAAACACCCTTAAAGAGAAGTTAGGACATTCTAACTTCACATTGCGTAATATCAACGCCAACAAAGCACACATAATTGCTTTGACAAAAGGTCGTGAGGTATTATTCAAGAAGTGCTAACTTACATCAAAGTCAGTCACTTCACTCATACTTCTAAGGATGATAAAACTAAGACCATCCGTCTTAAGAAAGTCTGCAAGACTTTTGAACGCGACGATGTGTCTAACGCTCTTCAAAAGGCTTTCCCAGAGTTCAATTTTCAGCAAATTGATAAATTAGCTCCCCTTCCTCGGTTAAATAAAATCAACTCAGGTACCAGAACCTTAACATCTTGAAAATCCAAGTAGCAGCAAGTACAGACCTAGGACCCATCCTCAAAACCACAAAGCTTGCTGCGATTAATTCGCTTGTCGTGTTCACTACGTACCAATCCAATGAGATAGCTCAATGCACCAACTGTTGCCGCTACGGCCACGTCAAAAAGAACTGCAGTATGCCCTCCCGTTGTGTCCAAATCCAAACAATCCCCTTCTGTTGCATGTGCATCCAAAAAGGCCACCCAGCTAATGATAGATGCTTCAAGTATAAGGAGATATAAAAAAAATGAAGGCTGCAAAGACTGTCGACGTAGCTCTTGCCGCTCAGAAGCAAGCCGCGCTTAACAACAAGGTTAAAAATGGCGTTTCATTTGCCTCTTCATTCGCTCCTCCTTCGCAAGGTATTTCTAACTCCCCAATTCCTAAGGCTACTTTAACATCTCTCCCTGCTAAGCCAGCTCCAACCCCTGCATCTCGTTCCTCCTATCCTTCTCGTCCAAGTCCATCTGTCGGTGATTTTCCAGACTATAAGAAATTCCTTGATATTTATAATGTCATTCTTAAAATCAAGCCCACCTATGATAAATTGGTACATCCTGGGGAGAAAGAAGCTCTTCTCTGCACCACCTTTGCCTCTCATTGATTAAATGGGTAAAAGGTTTAAAATTATACTCATTAATGCGAGCTCTCTTGTATCCCGCTTCAAGCGTGAGCTTCTTCGTGACTTTCTGCGGTTACATAAGCCGCACGTTCTGCTCGTAACCGAAACTAAACTTTTCCGTACTCACACGCTGTTCCTTAGTGGGTATAAAACTGTCCGTAGGGATCGCTACGTCGTACCCTAATCTACCTCTTCTGGCGGCGGGACTTGCATCTTAATGCCCGATCGTATCTCATTACTTCGATCCACCCGGCGCAACCTTGATACGATCATCAAACAGCGCATTAATCTCTGCCGTTCGAAACAATTTGAAGACAGACAAAAGGGCATTCAGCCTGACAAGAATGTTTTCAAAAATGTTTAAAAAATGAGTGGAACCAAACACTACAATGGTCCTATCCTTCACAGTGGGAATCTTTTTAACAATCCCATCACTAAAGCCAACATAATTGGTGAATCTTTTCAAAGTAACCACAAACTCACCTTGAACTCTGGCGATCCTACCTTTTCCCATGATGTTAACACTCGCAACAAAAGTGAGTTTGAAAACTACACTGACTACATTGTAGACTTCTGTCCCGAAAATCCAGCAAGCTTCGGAACCAATTGTTCCAATCCAAATGGTTTTGCTACCCCAACCTCTCTTCGTCTGCTTGCCAAAACCAGGAACCTAAAGAAAACCCCAGGAGTCGATAAAATTTCCAACTATTCACTCCTAAAGCTATCTCGACTATTCTTTTTTAAACTGGCTATTCTTTTCAACCACGCCTTCAATGCAGGTTACTTTCCTAAAATTTGGAGACATGCTATTGTGTGTCCCATCGCCAAACCTGGGAAGCCGAGTCATTTAGCGACCAGCTTCAGGCCGATATCCCTGCTTACATCAATCAGCAAGCTATATGAAAGATTCATAGCTAGGAAGATCCTTCTCCATGGTATAATACCAAATTCTCAATTTGGTTTTCGCACTTTCCATAGTACCACCATGCCACTGAATATATTTCAAAACTTCATTTGCGTCAATGCAAGTAGAAAGCAACCTGTCCTTGCTGTCAGCCTGGATATAGAGAAAGCATTCGACACCACATGGATAGAGGGCCTGATCCACAAACTTCTATATATTATAGTTTTCCAAAAGTAATTGGAAGAATTGTTTAGCAATTCATGCTGCACAGAACCTTCCAAGTCAGAGTCCAGAGGAAGTTTTCCGGAGTATTTTCAGTTGCAGCTGGAGTTCCCCAAGGCTCTGTATTGGGTCCAACTCTCTTCAACATATATGTTAGTGATCAGCCCTGTCCTCCACCATTGGTTATACAACTCAGCTTTGCGGATGATTTGCTTGCAGCATCATCCAACCCTGCTCATGCCTCAAACTCGCTCAATGAGCATCTAGATGGTCTAGTACATTACTATCACCGATGGAAGGTCAAGTTGAATCTATCCAAGGTAACTGCAATATGCTTCACTGGTACCCAGATATCGACTGCTTGACAACACCCCAATTGCTTTAAAAAGCTCCATGAAGTACCTTGGTATACACTTCACACCCAAAATCAATTTTATTGAGTATATCAAGAAAATTTCGCAGAAGGTTCTTATACGAACCAAATACCTGCACAATTCTCTTCACCGCAATAATCTACTTGACCCTAAAATAAAGATCCTTTGCAACAAGCAACTTATTCGTACTATCCTTTCATACGCCTTTTCTGTTTGGAATTGCATTTCATCTGCCCAAATGGAAAAGCTTCGTGTTCAGGAACGGAAAATTCTCCGCCATTGTGTTAACTATAGGAGGAAACACAATGGCAAACACTTCAGCAATTCTTTCCTATATAGAAAGGCTAACATCGTTCCGATCGACAATTTCCTCCTGTCCATTGGGTATAAATATCTCTCACGCGTGTCAGTCAGTGACAACGAACTACTTAGGGAAGCTTGGGCAATTGACCGAACATTGATTGATTCTCTCCAGATCAAACCCCCTCAATACCTTCAACAGTATTTATAAGAAGAGCTCAACACTGCTAACATACCACTCTACCATATTTTGACCCACAGCATCGAGTTTACAAATGAGTAAACTATAAATCTTTCCTTTAGTCGATTAGCTATAACTATCCACTCTAGTCTCCACTGTATAGCTTCACCCATCGATCTTGAGTTTGGAGAAATTGATCAAATCAATATTAAACTCACCCTTTATGCAAGTTCAGCCGCCTTCTCCGTCTTCTAAAAAAAAGGCCTATTTGACCCAGTGGACATCATGTTATCATTTTCCTTATATGATTTAGCATTATTTACTTGGTTTTAAATATAATTTATTTAAATTTAATTAAACTTAAATTATCTCAATATGATTTACATATTTTATATTATATATTAATTTTATTACAGCTTAACGTTATGTTTTATTTCAAATTTTAATTGAACTAATATAATTTTAATAATCTTTTAAGATGTTGGAGCTGCGGGAGTTTCAGGAGTAAGTTACTCTCACTCTGAGCCCAAGTCCTAGGAATTGGGGAATGGGTTTTTCTCTCATAGCGAGAGAATTATTTGGAACAGTGGTTCGTTCCATAATTTCAACCATCAAACCAATTTTTTTTTTTTTTTTTTTTTACAACGAGTTTCAGCCAATCGGATTTTTCAGCCTCAAACTCACAGAAATTAAGCACAAGTACAGTAAGTAACTCAGTTAGTACACTATGACAGAGAGCTACTCGCGATTTATCTCGCCATCATGCATTTTCGCTGCATGCTTGAAGGGAGAGACTTCGACGTCCGAACCGATCACAAGCCATTGGTCTTCGCTTTCAAACAGAAGCTGGACAAGGCTTCACCGCGACAAGTTCGTCATCTGGATTTCTTCGGACTATTTACGACAAACATCATTCACATCGCCGGCGTCGAAAATACGACGGCGGATGCACTCTCACGCATCGAATCAATCAAATCGCCGCAGCGCAATCAAGGTGTCCGGAGCTAAAGAAACTCATCGATGACACCGACACGGCCATGCAGCTCATACCAAATACAACAGCAACAATATGCTGTGATATATCTACACCAAAGATTCGTCCATTCATCCCTCGCCAGCATCGGAAGTAGATTATCGAAAAATTACATGGTGTATCGCATAGTGGTACACGAGCAACAACTGAACTCATCAAATCACGATTTGTTTGGCCAGAAATGGGCATTCAAACCCGACATTGAATCGACAGCGGCTCAACTCGTCTATGGTACGACACTACGATTACCGGCCGAACTTTTCAATGACAGCCAATTTTTTCAACCGCAGGCGGAATTTGTCAAGCGGCTCAGCACAGCGATGTATAAAATCCGCCCAATTCAAACTGCGAATGACGATGCATCGAAATCGTTCGTTTTCAAAAAACTCACCGACGCAACGCACGTCCTCATTCGAAATAACAAAGTACGTCCATCACTCCAGCCACCATGTGACGGCCCGTTTCCTGTCATCTCCATGCAGGAAAAACATTTCACCATTCAAATCAAACGCGACAAGGTCAACATTTCAATCGATCGACTCAAGCCAGCATACATCGAATTGCATCACGACGAGAACCAAGCAACCGCGGCGACGCAACCCACCCAAATAATACAGCAAACAGCCAAAGAATCATCTGCATTAGACCAATCATCCACAACACAGCATTCACCAGCATTTTCGTCGTCCATTCAACCAACAACCACGACTAGAGATATAGGAAACGAATAGTATTCATTACCGAGTACCGAATACTCACTATGATTCCGAGTATCCAATGAGTACTCGCGAATACTACTCGTTACCGAATACTCTCTTTCTTACAAGAAAGAGAGATGAGTGACGGTACGTAATCGAGTGAGCGATTCGCTATCAGTGTGTGTTGATAGCAAATCGTTCCCTAAAACACGACTAGGAATGACTGGAAATGAATGTAAATTCATGAACGAGGATTCCGTGTGCGAGAGAATGTGTGAATGTGAATGTGAGAATGCGAGAGGGACATTACGTGTGGGAGAGAATCATTCGGTTTCAGGAACGGGACGAAATGAAGCGAGTACTCGCGGATACATTTATATGGGAATTTCCATATAAAGATTCGAATGCTCAAGTAACGAATAGTGATCCGGATACACATTGAGTAGTATTCGTTTCATTTTTTCAAGTATGATACTTTTGTATGGAAATGTTCATACAAAGATTCGACTGCTCTGGTAACGAATAGTGATCCGGATACTCATTGGGTAGTATTCGTTGCTTTGGGTATTTTCAGATTTTTGCATGGAAGTTATATAAAAAACAAGCATTAGTTTGTAAATAAGGAATTTTGTCATGAAATTATGACAATAAATTTATATTTCCCTTTTTCGTAAGATACAAAATTTGTTTAAATTTAAATTTATGTAGAAATGAAATGGTTTCATAATGGAAAATTGGTGTCAAGGAATCATTAACGATGATGCGGAGACAATGAACACTCGGTCATCAAGTAACGACTACATTCGATTACTCATTTTTGAATAGTTTTTACATCTGTAACCACGAAACACACAAATGTGTCGAAATTTCATGTACCCATGTAATCATATTCTCACACATTCATGCCATTGTCACTCACTCAAATATTCAACATTCATACTATTGCCCACTCACTCACACCTACATAATCATTCGCTCACAAACACATTCACACACATTCATACAACATTCACTCAGTACAGGCAGTCTGGACCGGGGAACTATACCGCATGCACGCACTCATACGACATCCAAAAGTATAATTAAATTAAGATTAAATAATTATATGCAAGTTATTCGAAATTCTTTTATTCGTTATTGCCATAAATACTATTGTTCGCAGGTGATCGTACAGCTGATTTCATACGATCATCCCACTAATGGCAAAATGTTGATTGTTGTAGCAATGTTGATTGTTGTAACAATGTTGATGGTTGTAACAATGTTGATTGAAGAGGTGTGTTGATTGCAGAGGTGTGTTGATTGCAGAGGTGATATTTACACAAAAAAATGCTTTACTCCGACTCGTGCTACGGCTAGGATGATACTGCAGAACTACTTGTTGTACGCGAGATGGCGTATCGTGGTGGGAATGTTGGGTACAGAGACGGTGTTGGCAAGTGGCATGAACATACCGCCCGCCATCATTGCGATGAAGCAATGATGAGTCGTGGTAACTAGTTACTGTTGATCTCCTTGGGAGCCGCCCGCCGTGCTGGCTCTCTTGACTCCTAATAGCTCCATTTCGGAGTTGGTATTGATAGGTAGGGGCACTACTCGGTGTATAGGCCTTTTCAAGATTGACGTCGCTGTCCTCAAAGTGAGTACGCGAATCAACCCATCTGATCCGGGATGAACTGCGTGCACTCGTGCAAGTGGCCAGTGTTGTGGTGGTTGTTGTTCATCGGTGATGAGAACAAGATCGCCTGTTTGTAGAGTGCTGTTGCTTGCAAACCATTTGGATTGTTGTTGGAGCTCGTGGATGACCTCTTTGCGCCATCGTCGCCAGAAATGGTTCCGCATATTTACCAGCGTTTGCCATCGACGGAGGCCTTTATGATCCTCAAGGCGTGGTGCTTCTGGAGGAGCCTTCAAGGCTGCGCCTATGATGAAATGACCGGGGGTGAGAGCGGTGATGTCGGTAGGATCATTGCTGATCGCTGACAGTGGCCTGGAGTTTAGGCACGCTTCAATACGTGCTGCGAGTGTGGAGAATTCCTCGAATGTAAGTGTTGCGTCGCCTAGAACACGTTTCAGGTGATGTTTAAAGCTCTTCACAACCGCTTCCCATAATCCACCGAAATGCGGTGCTTTGGGTGGGTTGTATAACCATTTGACTCCTTGATTAGCTAAGGCAGCTGCGATTTCACTAGAAAATTGGGACGCTTCCTTGAACATACGCTGGAGTTCGGTGTCGGCACCTCGAAAAGTCGTTCCATTGTCTGAATAGATGGTGTGGCATAGGCCACGTCGAGCGACGAAACGTTCAAAGGCTGCCAGAAACGTCTCTGAAGAATAATCGGACACTACTTCGAGATGTACAGCCCTTGTAACCATGCAGATAAAAACTGCGACATAACCTTTTGTGGATTTGTGTCCTCGTCCTTTTGTTGTGCGTACAGGAAACGGCCCCGCATAATCAACGCCGCAGTAAGTAAACGGGCGAGAAGGGGTGACCCTTACAGCCGGTAAGGGCGCCATTTGTTGTCTAAGCGTGTGACCTTGAAATCGTGCACATTTCACGCATCTTCTTATAATCGATTGAATTCGTGAGCGTCCGCTTGTTATCCAGAACGCTCAGCGTAATACACTCTGTGTGAGTTGAGGGCCTCCGTGCAGAGTAGTGACGTGAGCATGTCGAATTAGCAGCTCGGTGACATAGTGCTTCGCTGGCATTATCGCTGGATGCTTCTCTTCATATGGTAGAAAGGACAATTGTAACCTACCTCCTACTCGTAATGTATCCTGATCATCGAGAAATGGTTTCAGTCTCCGAAGCGAGCTCCCATGCAATGACTTATTACTTGATCGTAACCGGGAAATCTCATTTGCATAAAACTCTCGTTGAACAGCGTTAATGATTGTTGTTTGTGAGCACCGCAGCTCTGTTGCACTCAGAGTAATAGGGTGATGAGCTAGTTCGTGGTCGTCGTTAAAGTGTCGCCACCGTTGAAATTTGGTAAACTGCCTCCACCGGAGGATATAGGCTACAACGCGAATTAATTTCGTCCAAGATGAGAAACGATCAAAAAGGCCCGCTCCTTCATTCGACTGGACGTGAAAGACAGCTGTTGGTTTTGATCTTTGCTCCACAGATGTCGTAAACTCAGCAACGTCAGGGATTTTGCAATCACTGTCTTGTAGCAGCCAAGATGGTCCATGCCACCACATCTAATAAGTAATGCCTCTCGTAGCTAGGTCGGCTGGGTTATCCTTGGATGCAACATACTTCCATTGAACTTTAGGCAATAACGTGAGGATTTCGCTGGTCCTGTTAGCGACGAACGTTTTCCAGCTGCTTGGGTGAACCTTCAACCATGCTAGCACCACTTGTGAGTCGGACCAACATGTCACAGGAACATCGGCTAGTTCCATTTCCTTTATTAGTTGAGAGAACAGTCGAGCCAATAGAAGTGCGCCACATAGCTCGAGTCGAGGCAAGCTGATAGTTTTGATCGGGGCAACTTTACTTTTCGCGATGAGTAGTTCTGACTGAGTTGTGACTTCATTCTTAACGACCGCATATATTGCAGCTGCATAAGCCTTTTCCGATGCATCACAAAAGCCATGTAATTTCAGATTGTACGGTACACCTGTTCCGAGCCAACGGGGAATTGACAAATCTTGTAACCTAGGCAACTGCTCGCAATAATCTACCCATGATGCCTGCGTGATTACGTCCACTGGTGCGTCCCACTCTTTTCCTGCTATCCAAAGTTGTTGAATTAACATTTTCGCTCTTACGATTATTGGAGCAAGCCATCCTAGAGGATCATAAAGCTTAGCGACATTGGACAGAATGGCTCGTTTGGTGATCACTCCTGGGAGAAGTATACTTTGGACTCGATACGCAAAGGCATCTCGCTTGGGCATCCACCGCAACCCTAAAATGGAAACATTATCGTTTGGTTCAAAATGGTATTCTTGTTTGAATGTATTTGTTGCTTCTTCGAGGGTGAGCGGAAAGTTCGATGCCCACTTATCCAATTTCATGCCAGCAGTTGACAATATGTTGACGAGTTGCTGCTGAGCGTCACTCACTTCCTTTTCACTGTGGGCCCCTCCCAGGTCATCGTCGACGTAGGTGTGACGTTGAAGGATGTTTGCGCCGACTGGAAAGCGAGACCCTTCATCGTTGGCAAGTTGTTGTAACACTCTGTTTGCGAGATATGGGGCACATGCTGTGCCATATGTAACTGTTAGCAAGGCATAATCACTGAGGGTGTCTTCATGCATAGATCGCCAGACGATCCTTTGCCAGTTCACGTCATCGGGATGTACCCGAATTTGTCTAAACATCTTCACAATATCCGCGGTGAAAACGTAGCGATAAACTCTCCAGCGCAACAAAACTGTCATTATATCGGCGTGTAGCTTAGGTCCCGTATGTAAATAATCATTGAGGCAATGTTGGCCTGATGCTTGCGACGCATCAAACACTACTCGAAGTTTGGCGTTGTCCGGACGCACAACAGCGTGATGCGGAATGTAATTGATGTTTGACATGAACGTTGGTTCACGGGTAATTTTTTGCATGTGGCCGAGGTTTTCATATTCCTTCATGAAGTCGTTATAAGCAAGTTGGAGTTGAGCATTCCTTTGGAAACGACGTTCTATCTGATATAGCCGTTGCACCGCAATCCGCCTAGAGTCGGGTAAAATCGGTTGTTCCTTGAATGGTAGTCGGACAACATATCGACCTGTACTATCCCTACTGTGAGTATCTTTGAAATGCTGTTCGCAGTCTTTTTCATCCTCAGTAAGTGGTGCTTTTGTTGACATTGTCTCTTCTATCTCCCAGAACTGACGCATTTGAGTTGATAGGTTCGCTTCCACGGATACTGCTGTCGAAAATGAGTTGGTAGATGTCGAAGTCAGACATGATGTAGTTGGTCCCGTCAGAATCCATCCCAAGCGTGTTTGTTGCGCAATGGGTGTGCCTGGAGGTCCTGAGCGTAAACCCTCTAGAATAATGAGGGCGTAAACGTCTGCTCCCAGAATACAATCAATTGCAGCTGGTCTGGAGAAGTCTGGATCAGCAAGTGGCAATCCCTGTATGTGAGGCCACAATTTCGGTTCAATCCGATGACGTGGGGGCAATTGGGTCAATTTGGAATGTACAGCAGCTGAAAAACTCAAGGAAAACTTAGAACTTGCAAGTGATATTAAAGATAGGTATACGGTAGAAGATGGCTGCGCGGTGGCTTGTCCTCCTACTCCTGAGACAGTCAGTCGAAGAGGTGATTTGACTAGTCGCAACGATTGAGCCACTTTCTCAGTGATGAATGAACCCTCTGAACAGGGATCGATGAGAGCACGTGCGTTGATAGTATCGCCTTTCTTGCCAACCAAGGTGATTGCTGCAGTACCCAGTACGGTGTTACGCCGGAACGCAGTTGTGTGAATAAGAGCTTCTTCTGATGTGGTGTTGATTGTCATATTGGTCGCATGCTATGAAGTGGATGACTGACATTCTCGCCCTTCAGATGGATCCTCGTGGAGGAGGGTGTGATGAGGTGCTGCGCATATTCGACATCGATTCTTCGAAGTACACCTGTCGCTTAGGTGCTGTTTACCCAAGCAATTGAAGCACAGTTGCAGACGCTTAACAGTTTGACGGCGTGATGCGATGTCGGAGTGAACAAGGTCTGGACAATGATTAGCGTAATGCGGACCCTTGCACACGGCGCACGACTGCTTGGAACTGCTTGGTGTTCTCGCCATGTTGTGATGCGCTGAAACATATTTGTTATGACTATGCGAGAGTTTTTGCTTACCCGGTATATTTGTGTTGTCATTCGACCGCGCAGTTTCGATAGATTTGACTCGATTTTCTAGAAAGGTGACGAGTCGTTCGTAAGCTGGAAAATCATCCGAATCTTCCAAAGACTTCTCCCAGTCATCCCGTGTAGAAACATCCAGCTTGATGACTGTTAGCTGGATGAACCAGTCATCCCAGTGCTCCACTGGCCGCTGCAGTGACTTCAGAGCGCGAATGCATTGAGCTGTGGTGTCCAATATACGAGAAATGTCGGCTATAGATCCTTTGTTAACTGGTGCTGCTTTCAGAAGCGCATTGAGGTGCGTGGAGAGGCGAAGACGTTTGTTGTCGTACCTTCGACACAGGGCTTGCCACGCGACATCGAAGTTTGCTCCAGTAACTGCAAAGTTGCCCAAGCGTCGAGCAGCTTCTCCTTCAAGACAGGATAGCAGGTGTTGAAGCTTGAGATTCGGCATCAAGTTGGGATCATTCTTGAACATGGAGACGAACGCTTCCTTAAACGTCTCCCACTCTTCTTGTTTGCCACTAAACGTTGGGCGTTTAAGCTTCGGAATTGATGACGCTATGGAGTGCAACTCTACGGGCCGCTGATGCACAGGTAGACGTCGTTGATCCCCTTCGACAGCCTCAATGAACTGAGCCATCTTCCCATTGAGATAAGCCTTAGCGAGTATGTAATGATTCTCGAAGTCGGAAAACATGTCTTTCGTAAAGTAGTCTTCATCGGCGAACTCAACTGTGTACAGATTGAGAGTTTTATGTCCCTCCAGAGCTTGGCACCAATATTTCTCCAGTAGTTTTAGGCGAGCTTTAATCACATCGAAGGTAAGATTAGCCACGCCAAGTTTTTCGGTGTTGCTAATAAACTTCTCGAAACGAACAGCGTAGGAACATTGCAGTGTCAAGAGGGTTTCTGCTTCTAAAGGTTTACTCATCTTGAATAGTAAGGTGGTAAGACACTTGATCCTCTGCTTTTCGGAGATTTTACACGTAGAGTCGGACTTTTCCTTGATCGGAAGTTGCACGTGGAATCTGCTTTTCCTTGATCGGAGATTATACACGTGGAGTCGAACTTTTCCTTGATCGGAAATTATACACGTGGAGTCGAACTTTTCCTTGATCGGAAGTTGCACGTGGAATCTGCTTTTCCTTGATCGGAAATTACACACGTTTTTCACCGAGTTGTCAGCTGATTTGGCACCATTCGCGCACTCTGTACTCTGCTCTGAACCACGTGTTCGAATTATAGTTTAGATTTTCCACGCAAGTTTTGCACACACGTTTTGCACTAATTGTTTTACGGTAATGGTCTAACGGCTAGTTTAACTGTAAAATGTCCCGGGTTTCGGCACCAAAAAATGTTCGCAGGTGATCGTACAGCTGATTTCATACGATCATCCCACTAATGGCAAAATGTTGATTGTTGTAGCAATGTTGATTGTTGTAACAATGTTGATGGTTGTAACAATGTTGATTGAAGAGGTGTGTTGATTGCAGAGGTGTGTTGATTGCAGAGGTGATATTTACACAAAAATATGCTTTACTCCGACTCGTGCTACGGCTAGGATGATACTGCAGGACTACTTGTTGTACGCGAGATGGCGTATCGTGGTGGGAATGTTGGGTACGGAGACGGTGTTGCCAAGTGGCATGAACAACTATGATTAAAAGTTGATTTAGCACAAAATAGCGAAATTAAAATTTGAACTCAAGAATAAAATAGTGAAATTAAAATTTGAACTTAACTTTTTGAGCCTAAATTTTTGTATACCTGAATTATCTAACTTTTTAGCTACCACGGCAATTGGGATGCGTATCTACTATGAGATTTTCTCATAGTTTTCTCTCTTATTCTCTTGCTGAGGATGTAATCTGGAAACTTTAGCATGTATTTGTTGATCTATGATTAACTGAATTTTTTGGGTGATAGTATCAGTATTTCACTATAAATGAGATTTAAGAATTCATCTAGTATTTTCCTAATTTCCCTACGTTATTTTCCGTTAAGATGGTCTAAATTTGTTTCCCTAGATTCACTAAATTCAAAACATTCATGAATTTGGCCGGGTTCGTTATACAACTCTATTTAACTGTTGTTAATAAGAATTAATTCGTTCGTTGCAAAGTCCATAATTTTTACAATATTTTTCAAAAGATCCATGCCTATCAATAAATCGTATTCCTTATTTTTTAATTTATGTTTATACCATTTGCTGATAACTAAACTACACTTCACCTTTGAACTTAACTCTGGCAACCCCTAGCCAACTCATTGTTCTCACGACGAACCAATCGGGACGCAAAAACTCGCTGCGTATAACGGTACCAAGCACCAGCAAGCGTTTTTGACATACGCCCTCTCTTCGCTAGTCTACCAATGTTTACGGTTGATTATAATTATCATTTTGTAATTATTATATGAAGTAAAAGCCGTGTTTTATTATGCACGAGATCCATACGGCTCACGAACGTACTAGATTTTTTTAGTGTATTCCAACAACAACACGTGATCTTGGCAGCTATCTGGCTCTATTTGATTGAACGATTTTTTAGTTCCTGAGTTACTCAGTTTTTAGTTTGTACTTTCTGGCTTCTGTCGAATTTTTATTTTAAGGGTTGGCGACATGTAATTTTCAACGTCAAAATCATTGTTTTGACATACGTCGTGTAAATAAACTGGAAATTCTTTAATTTAACATGAAATGGATAAATCGACAAAGTAATAATTTATATTTTATGGGGAGCGTTTCGTTTC
Organism: Chrysops caecutiens; assembly: GCA_963971475.1. Taxonomy (NCBI): domain Eukaryota; kingdom Metazoa; phylum Arthropoda; class Insecta; order Diptera; family Tabanidae; genus Chrysops; species Chrysops caecutiens. The sequence goes on along the minus strand of OZ020568.1, from coordinate 26,532,968 downwards.
GTACGGAGTATCATTTATTTGTGTTAATTTAATGAGTTATGTGTGTTATTTGTGTGAAATATGTTTGTTTACTTATTTATGTTTTCTGTTTTCGTCCCGTCGATGTTATTTTAGTGGAAATTATTTGTGTATTTTGTAAAAATTGTGGGTGTCCATGGTTTTGTTTTCATTTTAATTTTTTAAATGTGGTGCGGTTTCATTTTTATTATTAGTTTAAGAAGGCATTGGACCAATGATGAAACGATTGCCTTTCTTCACGCCTATGCCAATAGAACGGAGGAGTTTGGCCATGTGAGAAGGAGGAAGTTCGCCATGGCCAACGTGCTGGAAGATCTTCTTGCTCCGGGTATACTCGTAAGTAATATTTATTTTGTGATTCCAATTTTATATATTTTTACATTTAAGAGTGCTCGGACAACGACTGCGATGCTCAACGCAAGGATAATAATTCGAGAACTGGTGCGGGTCCAAGTTCCGCTCCATATGAAGAAATTATGGAGCAGATTTTTGGCACCCGACCATAAATCTCGAATTACCACACGCTGTCGATGATGGGTCCCACACCGAGTGTTGGCCTTGACATGTCATCTTGCGCAGGTAATCATTTACAATTTTTAGATATGTGTGTGTTCTTCAGTAATAAATGTAATAATTAATTTAGTTGGTTAATCTTCGTTGGAAACTCCTGCAGCCACAACTCCTTCAGCCACAGCACCTTTAGCGACAGCTCTTTCATCAAACACCTCATCACAAAGCTCCTTCAGTCACCAAACTGCTTCGGCTACCTCCCCATGTAATTAATCATTTACCTACTTGTTCCTTGCATACATTTTACTAGCAAATGTATTTTAGGTGAACCGTCTATGCCCGGCACCTCGAGGGGCTATTACACCAAGGAGCGGTACCGCCGCGACAGAATTCAGCAGAAGGAAAAGAGTCGGCTGGATAAAGTCGCAGATCGTGCAGAAAAACGACGGCTCCAGAGAAACTCTGAAAAAGCTCGTGAAGCAAGATTAGAGCGAATAATCTTGATCCTCAAAGATTGCCTCGAGGTGTAGGTATTATTTATATACAGTCGAAGTCCTCTAACCAGAAATTCCTTTAACTTGAAATTTTTCTTAAGAGACTGTCGCTTCAAGTTAGAGGACTTTGACTGTATATCCATAAATATTTACAAATTTAATTGTAAGATTTTATGTCATTTATTTTAATTTTTAGTATACATAAGATCATAAATATAAGATATGTAGTTTTGATTACTTATTAAAATATTTGACTTAAATATTTATTCTTTCTATACCGCCATATGGTCAAAGTATTCCAACTGTAATTATACAAAAAAATAAATTTTTCGTTACAACAATTATCAACATTTGTCATTTATCAGAATATACCTCCAAAGATTTTCTGTCGTTCATGTAAGTGTTACTCTTTCATATTCTGGAAGTTAAAAAAATTTATCATTATCAAATTATCTTATATATATAAAACAAGATCTTTTCACAAAAGTTTGTCGCGGCAAAACTCTGGATCTACCGGGACAAGTTTTATGAAATTTGGTAGGGTTTAGTCTTATTAGAAGGAGAATGTTTTTGTGAAGTTTCAAAGAAATTCGTCTTAAACTTTTCGAGATATGGTAGTTTTAAAGTTTTGGTCGTTTTGATTTTAAGAGAGAATCTTCTTTCCGTGCGAAAGCTCGAAATAAATAAATTAAGAGCGATCGTTTCTCTCGAGTAAAAATTTTTACCGATTTCTCTCACTCTCTTGAGCATGAACTGTATTCGCGAGAACAATTCGGTAGTTTGATTTCATAATATCTCTTAATTTTAAGTAGAGTTCTCTTGATATGAAAACAATGATCTGTATCCATGAATGACTCTCAAGAGAAAATCTACTTTAGAATATAAGAGAGATCGTGCAATTATTGTCGCTCCGTCACGCGAAATATTTCTAAGAGAGATACGAAGAAGATCATGAAAATGGGAATCAAATCGTGTCTCTCGAATGCATAGCGTTACCCATCCAAGAAGAAGTCGACTTTGGCGCTTAAGCTTATTAAATGAAGAGAGATCGTGCAATTATCGCATCGTTGGCGGTTACTCCCTCTCTCTTAAATATGAGACGTATTCGAGAGAACATTTCGGCATTTTGTTGATTGCACGATCTCTCTTCATTTATTTTTCTTACGAAGCAAAGTACACTTTCTCTTGATATGAAATCCATAAATGGATTCATACTAGAGATGGATGCGACTTCATGTCACGTGGTTTTTGATTAGGAAATGGGGATTGATTTATTTTTGGATCTTCTTATGCCCATTTCGAATACGAAAACTTCAACTTTTACTTGCGTATTAGGGAACCGTTACTTTTCGCTTTTGCAAATCGGAACAAAAGCTCTCTCTCAAGAATTCTCTATGATTTGACACTCTGTATTTCCGTAGAGCCGGTTTTAATTGTTTTCTACAAATCTTACACGGGTTATTCAATACAATTTTGGTTCATTAAACCCGTAGCAGGTAGATTTGTTCAAATTGGTGGAAAATGGTAAATATTTTTTTGAATTTCAGATTGTAGGACATCATAGTTTCCGGGAATCCCAAGTTGACCGATTTTCTTCCGGTTTGAAGGGTTCTTTTCCGGTACAAATTTGAATTTTTAACGGTTTTTTGTCCGTAGCGGCTAAACGAAGCGTCCTACGAGATGCATATGTATAACCAACCCCCACTGCTTTGACATTTCCTACCTTCCTTTGATATATCATTTTTCTTTTAATTGAGGTTTTAAAGGTGTGCATTCAAAAGATCGGAAAATTGATAAAATTCAGATTTTGAATTTTTTACGATTTTTCATTCCTAGCGGCTAAACGAAGCGTCCTACGGAGTTCATACGTATGACCGACCCCCATTTTTTTTAAAGTTCCTAACTTTGAATCCCAAGTTAACCAATTTTCTTCCGGTTTGAAGGGTTCTTTTCCCGTAAAAATTTGAATTTTTAACGGTTTTTTGCCCGGAGCGGCTAAACGAAGCGTCCTACGGGATGCATATGTATGACCAACCGCCACTGTTTTGACATTTCCTACCATCCTTTGATACATTATTTTTCTCTAAATTGAGGTTTTAAAGGTGTGCATTTAAAAGATCGGAAAATTGGTAAAATTCAGATTTTGAATTTTTAACGATTTTATGTTACTAGCGTCTAAACGAAGCGTCCTACGGAGTTCATACAAATGGCCGACCCCCATTTTTTTTAAATTTCCTAACTTTGAATCCCAAGGTGACCAATTTTCTTCCGGTTTGAAGGGTTCTTTTGCGGCAAAAATTTGAATTTCATACGGTTTTTTGCCCGTAGCGGCTAAACGAAGCGTCCTACGGGGCTCATAGGTACGACCAACCGCCACTATTTTGACATTTCCTACCTTCCTTTCATACATCATTTTTTTCTACATTAAGGTTTTAAAGGTATGCATTCAAAAGATCAGAAAATTGATAAAATTCAGATTTTGAATTTTTAACCATTTTTTGTTCCTAGCGGTTAAACGAAGCGTCCTACGGAGTTCATACGTATGACCGACACTCATTCTTTTTAAATTTCCTAAATTTTTCAATTCATCTTTTTTCTCTGAATTGAGTTTTTAAAAGTGTGTCCAAACAAAAGTTATGATATATGATAAAATTCAGATTAAAATTCGTAAACGCAAAATCTCGCGTTTTTCGGAAAAATTTTGTAATTTTTTATATATATTGGAAACTCAATTTGTATATTTTTTCATTAAATCAATAAAAAATACTATTACACAGAAAACAGAACTTTTTGAGTAAATTTTACTCTCCAATGGTACACATTTTTGTTTGTGTTTGTTTTGTGCAAATTTCAGAACATCAAAATTGTGTGCATTGTGTGTACATGTACATTGTGTTCCATCCGCGAAATTTTGTTTCAGCCCCTTTTCCTATTATTGTGATCACTCATTCCCTATTTGACAATCAAACATCAACATCAATTCGCGCACTGTTTGTTTTTTAAACGTTAAAGACGGTCAAAGGCGCATACGGCCCATGGATCTTTTGTGTCCATGGATGTTGGAAAAAAATGGGTAGAGAGTCACATGGGATTGCGACATCTGGTAAATTATTTTGTCTGTGATTGAACCATAACTTTTTTTGTAAGTGGAAGAAAGCAATATTTTTCAACAAATTCGCCGAAAATAAATTTACACGGCTAACGTGGGCGTATTGTTGATGTGGCCGATCGGATCGGATTAACCTCTCAAATATTACTGTGCTATAAAAAATTTACATTCGGTACTAATCGAAGTGTATGTAAAAAGTTAACCAGTTCTGTTTGAGTTTCAACCGGCAATCTATAAATCCTTATTTGTTTCATTGTTGCCACCGAACATAGGATAAATTTAGATTTCTTATAACTACTATATTTCAATGTTTTTGTAACTCTAAAATTAATAGGTGCTATAAGGTTAAGTAATAATTCCAAAATTGGCTCTTTTTGAAGGAGTGCTTGAATAGTTGTTTTAAGTTTATTTCTCATTTTCTTATTAAGCACTATTCATACTTTCAATTTATTATCCATTTTACGGCAAAAATTTGTAGCCAAACGTTAATAAAAACATTGTTGAAAAAGTCAAAGATTTTTTGGAAGTTTTTGAACTTATGTTACAATCAAAAGATAACTGCTTAGAATCAAAAATCTATAACTAAAGAAAAACAAAACATATATAGTATCAACATATACAGTATACAAAAAATATGCAGTAATACGTAATGCCCAGCAAAGCGGGCGGGTACAGCTAGTTAATTTTATTACAATTATATTACAATAATATTAATTTTTCATCAAATCTTCCTTTCCGTCAATAACTGGTCCAGTTGTTCTCGCCTCATACTGCTGGTTAGAGTTCCACTGCCTTCAATGTTTTCGGAAGAGCTGACGTGGTTTTCAATATATTCTGTCTCATATTCATCACCATTCTCCAGGCACATGTTGTGTAAGACGCACCCACATATTACTGTGTTACAAACTTAATGTTTGTGAGCTCAGTAAAATGCAGCAGTCTTCTGAATCGGGTCTTCAGAAGACCAAATGCGTGCTCCACAACGACTCTTCCCTGGAGTGAACAGTGTTGAAGTTTTTCTCTATAGTAGACAGTCTACCGTTATCCTGGAAAGGAGTAACCAGCCAATCATACGAGGGATAGGCGCTGTCCCCAAGCAGGAAAGTGTTGTTACGAAAGTATGAATCGACATCTTCATTTAAATTGCGGTGCAACTCAGACCTCCGAAAGACACGGCTATCGTGCAGACTTCCCGGTTCGCCGCAAGATACATTAATGAACTTGTTCTTGTGGTCCACTACTGCCTGTAATGAAATACTACAGTATTTTTTCTATTACAGTAGCTTTCCTTATCTTCTCTTGGCGCTTTAATTGCAATATGAGTTCCATCAATGCATCCAACAACCCCTGGAACTCTAGTCCGTCCCTCGAAGACTGCCGCATTCTGAAGCATTTCGCTTGGATTTGGCCATGAAATATACCTATGGCCAATGGAAATCAACCACATGGTAACTCTTTTTTTTTACTCCAGGCAGTTGATTTGCAAATACCAAATGAATTTGCTATTTCTCTAAATGTATTTGTATTGGCCATGTACCACAGGAATACGTATATTTCCTTTTGTGGAAAGATTTTTGTCAAACCCTTATTTTGATTATTTGCGAAGCGTTCCGATTCCGAGTAAAGATCTGAAAATTCCGAGAAAGATGAAATTTAAAATAAATGAATAATTTGGATAATGTAACACAACGTTTTATTACCTACAAGGGGGACGCCCCATGATCGCTACGCTCGCCAACCCCCGCCGTTCGCTACGCTCATTCTAATAGCTCGCGCATGGCGCTATATATACAGTAGCATTGTAAGTAAAAAGTTTTCTTAGTTCGGACTGTAGTAGCAATCATTTCAGCTCATTTTGCACGTCAAAGTACATCTATATTGAATGAGGCCCTATCTATAATTATCGAAAACCTTGCGGGTGCGGTTGCGGATCTTAAAAGATCTGAAAATTTTCTTATACAAAATACTTTTTGTAAGAATTCTTACATCTTCTGCCTAATGATCTTGGCCTTGTGTTTCAGAAATACATATAGACACGCAATCGATCAAGCGATCTAACTCTACTGGCTACAACATATAATTAACAATGAGAAAATATAGGTAGTTCGAGTAAGATTCCTTCTTTTTGAAACGTTTGGGATTTATGGGATTTATTAATTGTCATCGCAAAAGCCAGAATAACGGGAAATTGAGTTTTTTGAAAGGAAAAAGACAGAAGTGTACTTGTATAATAAAGGATTATTTGTGGTGTCAAACTACGTGCGTTTCGGAAAACTCCTGCTAAAATCTCACAATCCAAACAATTTTCTTTTGCATTTGAACTAAACGAATAGGTGTACCATCGACCAAGCAAGTCATGTCCTGTACTCAAATTACGAATAAGTAAAAGTATGCAATTTGGTTTTGAAAATAAATTTGTGGGATCGGGAAACCACTTTTATCAACTGAGTTTAAAAATTCTACTGGAAAATTATTTTGCTCTCTATAATCATCACTCAAGATGTAATCGGAACTCAAATATATTCGTTTCTCTCCGGGCAGACTGTTAAAGATTTCTGCATCGATGAAAGTGCAGTTTTCTTATTTGGGTGCTAATATAACGGAATTGAAAATATCGTTAGACTTTATGGTTTCAGATACATTGTCATAAGTGTCTGCAATCACGAAGTTGCTAGCTAAATGGGAAGGAATTACAATAACATCTTGGCTGTAATCTGGAAATGTGGGTAAATTTCCATTTACAAGAGATTTGAGAAATTCAATGAATTCAATCTCATGAGGTGAAGCTCTCATATTTTGGGTAAAAGTTATTTTGTGGAATTTTGAAAATTCGGACCATGAAGTAGGCAATTCTTACTAAGTGGTACACGTGTACCGTGAGATATAGCTGGCAATATTCGTCAAAAATCTCCACAGAGTAAAATAGTCTTACCTCCGAAATGTTTAGTTGAAGTACCGAAGGAATCGTTTACTGAACCAAATTTCCTCAATAGCTAATAGAACACGGTTATATGAATCATTTTCCGAAGAATTTCTTAAAAATTTGCTTGAGTTGTATTCTAAAATTCCTTAGAAAAGCTTTTGCTGCATTTACCATCTCTCATACAGACGGGGATACGATTCAATAAACCACATGGACCGTGGATCATATGGTTTTTAACTAAATTATGAAGTTGTGGGAAATACATCTACATATATTGTAAATAAAATATATCTGGAATTTCCGTACAAACGAACCAACTTTTTTTTCCTATGTTAAGGACACAAAAACATCAAAGAAGTACTCACTCAAGAGGAAGGAATATTAAAAATCCAAAGATGCACTCGATAAGTAAAAATCAATCAAAATAGCACACAATTCGAAAGCACTCCAAAGCACACCCTTACCGGTTGACGACCACGCGATAACTAACGGTAATCGGCCTTATCCCCACCAGCCGCCCCCCCCCCTGTTTGACCCACCTGAAAAACTCACGTAACGACCGCATCAGTTCCCACGATAAAAAAATGCTGACACAGCAGTTTCCCACGTGAGGTGACAACGGCACAGACACTTGTATTCCGACACCTGAAAAAACGGAATACACAAAACCGATAAAATGCAAGAAAAGGTATGCATGCACTTCAAGGTCAAGAAATGAAATGGATGAAAAATGCATACACGAAAATTCATGCACTTCAGGGTCATGAAACGAAGTGAATGAAACTGCATGCATGGAAATGTATGCAATTCAAGGCCATGAATGAATGAATGAATGAATGAATGAATCATATGAAAACTTATGCGCTTTCAGGGTCAAGGGAACCAAACGAAGACCAAATGAAATTTTCAGGGTCATCGGCACCGGATGATCACCATTGTCGGCACGTGGAGTGCGAATACATAGGATCGACGGTATAGGGTCAAAGACATGTCACATGCCGACGACTTCGCGGAGTCATCAAGCGTTCGATTGACCAGAACAGCACAAATTATCGAATAAATAGCGGCTGAAAAGTACAAGGAGGGCAGTGTGAATCGAGAGACAGTCAGAAGACAGTCGCCACAGGAGGCCGGCCAGCAGATCAAGTGAAGACGCCAGAGGACCACTGTAGAGAACGCTAGACGCAACCAGTTTTCGACTCCAGAGAAGGAAGACTACTTTGCCCCAGAAGGAAGACCACTTTGCTCCAGTAGGAAGACTACTTTGCTCCAGAAGGAAGACCACTTTGCTCCAACGTAACCTGACCTAGTAGTCAGCTACCTAAAGACCTGAACGGCCCTAGTAGGCAGCAGGCACTCATCTCCACGCGTTTTCTTCTGACAGATGACGGAGCAAACCTCTACTCCCCTAAAGGAGGCACTCCAGGACCCAACGGCGGGACCGCGCCCAATCTCGATAGAGGAGTACCTACGACGTCGTTCGGCTTTGAAGAAAAAGGACGAACCACACACACCCACCCCACCTAAGAAGCAGCGTTCGGGTTCAGAGGCCTACTTCCAAAGAAAACTTCAGGATGCTCAACGCGACTTGATCCTAGCAACTACAAAGGAGAAGAAGAGATCGGCCAGACAGCGAATTGACAGTCTGAAGATGGAGAGAAAGAGTTATCGACTACATAAGAGAGCAGCAAAACCAACTAAAAAGTAAGGGAACGTAGCTGAACAATAAAAGAGAGACTTTGTACTTGAAGAGATATTTAGTTAAGTAATAAGAAAGCAATTGTCGTAATAAGGAATGTACTTTGGGAGTAAGTTAGCTGAAGATTAAAAAAGAGATTTTATATTTGGAGAGAGATTTATTTAAGAAAGAGATTGTTGTAATAAGAAAAGAGAGACTTTATATTTGGAGAGAGATTTAGTCAAGAAATCGTATTGTTGTAATAAGAAAAGAGAGACTTTATATTTGGAGAGAGATTTAGTCAAGAAATCATATTGTTGTAATAAGAAAAGAGAGACTTTATATTTGGAGAGAGATTTAGTTAAGAAAGAGATTGTTGTAATAAGAAAAGAGAGACTTTATATTTGAAGAGAGATTTAGTCAAGAAATCGTATTGTTGTAATAAGAAAAGAGAGACTTTATATTTGGAGAGAGATTTAGTCAAGAAATCATATTGTTGTAATAAGAAAAGAGAGACTTTATATTTGGAGAGAGATTTAGTTAAGAAAGAGATTGTTGTAATAAGGAAAGAGAGACTTTATATTTGGTGAGAGATTTAGTCAAGAAATCGTATTGTTGTAATGAGAAAAGAGAGACTATATATTTGGAGAAAGATTTAGTTAAATAATAAGAAAGAAATTGTTGTAAAGAGAAGTGAACTTTGAATTAGTTGAGGAATAAAAGATACATTTCATGTTACCCAGAAATATTTAGAAACCGTTAGAAAAATAAATAGTCAATTTTGGAATTAAACGGGTCGATGTTCGATTACTAAAGAGAAGAAACCCCCATCAAAACCCAACATAATTTGGCGCAGCCGCAACTCGGACCTATCTCCCAAGCAAAGGAATAGGGAAATAACACCAGAAGTAAAACAAATGAATGGTACATCAACACCGAAGCTCCCGCTCAGCATAAAGCTACAAAGATTTGTGAAATGAATTGACACATTCTCCTTAGATAATAAACCAGAAGCTGAAGAAGAACAACAGAACAATCTAGAGGAGGATCTCCACAGCATTAGCGAGATAACACCAAATCACGAAGAAGCTAACACAGACGAAGGTGCACAACCGGAACAAGCCTGGGAAGCGCTGCTGGAAGAAAAGACCCCCAGCCCAAGTGCATACGATAACAACCAACAGATATTAATGCCAAATTACAATTAAACACAAGACATAGTAATCAAAGAAACACAACAACCATCAATAGAAGAAAGTAGAACAATACAACAACCTTTAAGAAGAGAAATTGTCAAACTAAGACACGGTAGACGGTACATAAGAATAAACTCAGATCCGGAGACATACACCGAACAAATCAAAACAAAGGAACCCGAAAAAACCACAACGGAAAAGAGTGAGTCAGGAGAGCAAGAAGTAACAGAGAACAACAAAATAATGGCGGACATCACATTAGTAAACAACATCCTGTACAACAACGTACCAATACTAACGGGCGAGGACAACCCAAGAAAACAAAGCGAGATAAACGAATTCATAAACTGTGCTAGACTTGGGTACGACACACTTACTGAAATACAGGATAAAGCAGCATTCACCAGACTATTACCAACAAGACTGAGAGGCCGAGCACTGGAAGTAGTACAAACAGGATCAAACGAAACAATAGAAAATATATTCACTACCCTCAGGACGAGTCTAACACAGAATACCCCGTACCTAACTCTAAACACGCAATTGAGAAACGTCCAACAATTGCCCACAGAAACAGTACTAGGATATTTCAATCGAGTACGAGAGCTTATCAACACCTGCAAAAACGCGGCGGCCGTACAGTACGCAAATGGCGGGGACGGCCTGAAAACAGAAATAGAAGAAGTAGGGTTACACTGTTTTAAAATGGGAATTACAAACCCCAACTATAAATTCCATCTGCTACAAGATGGCGATAACACCCTAGAAGGAATAAGAGCCAAAATAATAAGACTAGAACAGACAGAACAATGCATGAGGCAAGGAGCACCAACACAATTTGGCCAAGAAGACAGTATCGAGCAGTGGCGACAAATAAATGAAAGACAAACATACAACCAAACTAGAAATTTTGGGGGAGGACCACAACAAGCCGCACCGCAGAACTACAACCAATACCCACCACGGCGAACATTTAACACACCACAAGACCATCAATCAAATAGACCGAGTTTTAACACTCCACGAGGGAGGCCAGACAGGCGACAAGTGCGCTGTCACTTCTGTAACAAAATGGGACACATAATGGCAGAATGCCGAACAAAACAAATGACCCCTTTTTGTCCTAACTGCAGAGCGTATGGGCACACCAGCCAACACTGTAGCTTCCAAAGACCAAACAATCAACAGGGTCAAAGAAATGGAACCAACACACAAAGGAGAATGGTAAATCACCAGGTAACAGGGGAGGCAATGGCCACACAATGCAACTTCTGTCTGAAGGAAGACCACACCGAAGATAGGTGCTTCCTACGGGAAAGGTGGCAACGACTACAAATGGAAGAAAGTATGAGACAAGCGGAAAACTCCGCAGAGGCGACCGATCGCACCGCGAGTCGCCAGTAACAAATAAAATGGATAGGTGCGACAAAATACCGGCAATCCCCATAGTAACCATACCAACGAATCTCACCGAAATACATAACCCAAGATTTATAATAGACACAGGCTCAGAAGTCAGCCTAATAAAGGAAAACGAAATCAAGAAGAGTAAACACAAAGAAATTAACCGGCTGGAGAGGGTAACACTAAACACAATTTCGGGAGAACTAATGTCAAAAGGAACAATCAAAGGGGAACTGCAAACACCACGACCATATACATGTGAATTCCATGTGGTAGACCATATAAACTCCACAAGCATAGTAGGAATATTAGGAAATGACTTCATAACGAAACACTGTAACGTGGAGGGACCAACCCAACAACTGGTATTCCCAACACACGAAGGGGAAACAATTGAGATTCGAGACAAACGAAAGACACCGAATGGCGAACGAAATAGAAACAGAGATCACAACTTCCATCGAAGGACACTCAAGTAACGGTAGCTCGAATGCTCCGGAGTGTAATTGGCCATCACAAGGGAAGTTCCATAATGAACAGAGAGTTGATGAAACAGCTCCCAACGAAGGACACGCAAGTAACGGAAGCTCGCATGCTCCGAAGCGTAATGGGCCTTCACTTGGGGAGCAACAATACGCCCAAGAGGCGACATGGTTGTCATCCTCTGGAGGACACTCAGAAAACGGCAGCTCGCACGCGCCGGAGTATAACTTGCCTTCACAGGAGGAACATCGAGATACACAGGAAGTGATGGAAATACCGAAAGTCGAAGAAGTACTGCAAGATGTAGCAACTCTATTTGACAGCGAACAACAGAGCGAGTACGAAGAGACTCCACCTAAAGAAGCTGAAAAGAGTAACCACAGTCTAACATGGTGGCATACTGACAAAGATGACAACCACCACCGGACCCTAGACTCGCATATCGGGGAGGGCGATAGCACTTCGACAACGAACCATCACAACGGACAACCAAACCAGCTCAACAAAGATCAATATGTAACATTGATAGAACAAAGAACCATTCATATACCACCAAGGTCAGTACAAGTGGTGGAAATATCTTCACGAATACAAGGGGAACAAATAGTAAGGGGAAAAGAGATAACACCTGGCGTCTACATCGGTAACGCACTGGTACAACCAATAGAGGACAAGGTAAAATTTACGGTGATGAACGCGACCGACAAAATAGTAACACTAAAGGAGCTACAAGTTGAGGTAGAGAAATACAAAGAAAAGAGGACAAGGAAAAGTTATGGGATACAAAAAGGAGTACAGATAACAGATAGAAAAGACGAAGAACAAAGAATAGCAGAAATAATGAAGATAGTAAATATAGGGGATGACCTAAACCTAGAGGAGAAGCAGTCCATAGAAGGTATTATACAAGAGTTCCAGGACATATTTCACTTGCCAGGGGAGAAATTGAAGTACACCACCACGGTACAACACGAAATAAAGACGAAAGAGGAACAAACCCCTATAAAATGCAAGATGTTCCGACTCCCCGAAACGCAGAGACAAATCTTAAACGAAGAAATAGACAGGCTCCTAAAAGAAGACATAGTGGAACCCAGTTGGAGTCAGTGGAACGCACCACTGCTAGTAGTCCCAAAGAAACTGGGACCTGATGGGCAGAAACGCTGGCGAGTAGTAGTTGATTATAGAAAGCTCAACGAAGTGACAGAAGGAGACGCATACCCACTCCCTAGGATAGAGGATATCCTAGACCAGTTGGGGAATTCACGTTACTTCTCCGTATTGGATCTCGCAAGCGGCTACCATCAGATAACGATGAAAGCGGAGGATCGCGACAAAACGGCGTTCAGCACACCCTACGGACACTATGCATTTAAACGAATGCCCTTCGGCCTCAAAAGAGCACCAGCCACATTCCAACGCTTGATGAACCACGTGTTAACTGGACTACAAGGACTGCGTTGCTTCGTCTATCTCGATGACATTGTCGTTTATGGAAAAAACCTAACTGATCACCAAAACAAGCTGAGTGAAATACTACAGCGCCTCAGAAAGCATAGACTACAGGTAAATCCAGAAAAATGCAACTTCCTCAAGAGAGAGATAATCTATCTAGGTCACAAGTGTGGCACCAATGGGGTGGCACCAGACCCATCTCTTCTGGAAAGCGTAAAAAACTTCCCGACACCAAGGACGGTGAGACAAGTCCAATCATTCCTGGGATTGGCTAATTATTACAGAAAATTTATAGAGGGATTCTCAAAGATCGCGGCACCCATAAACAACTTACTAAGAAAGGACGTTAAGTTCGACTGGAACGAGCAATGTGTAAAAGCCTTCGAGACACTCAAGGAGAAGCTTATCACACCACCAGTATTGCGATACCCGAATTTCGAAGAACCATTTAAGTTATACACAGACGCGAGTGGAGAGGCTCTGGGGGCTGTCCTAACTCAGGGCCCAAATAAACAAGAACAACCGATAGCATACGCTAGCAGAACACTTAATGCAGCAGAGAGGAATTATTCCACGATTGAAAGGGAGCTACTCGCAATTGTATGGGCCGTAAAGAATTACAGAAGCTACCTATACGGGAGAAAGTTCACGGTATACACAGACCACAAGCCACTACGAGGTGCGATACGAATCAAAGACCCCACTAGTAGGATAATAAGACTCTGGCACAAGCTCTCGGACTACACATTTGACATAGAATATAAAGAAGGAAAAACCAACAGTCATGCTGACGCGCTAAGCCGCATACCCTACGAGGTAATGGTAATGACACGTAGGCAGGCCAAAGAGGCAGAAAATACAAACGTTGAGGACGCCAACCCGGCGAATGAGGAAACCAAGACCAGGGAGGACGAGGTGCAGGAAATCGTAATTGACGAAAACAGAATCAACAACCAGGTCAGAACACTCACGGATCCACAAGAAATAAAAACTATATTATCCGATTACCACGACGCACCACTGGGGGGATCCATAAAACCTATCGACGCATAAAACGCGAGTTTGTATGGAAAGGCATGAAAAAGGACATTGCCAATTACATTAAACGCTGCAAGAAATGCCAAGTAAATAAACAAACTCGAGAACACCGGGAACCCATGGTTATAACGGATACGGCGAAATTGCCTTTTGACAAGGTATATATGGATATTGTGGGACCCTTACCTGAAACAACAAATGGGAATAAATACATAATAAGCTTTGAGGATGACTTAACCAGATTCATGGATGTGGTACCACTATCAAACATAGAGGCGAAGACAGTGGCCCAAGCATTCGTAGAGGAGATCATCACTAGATACAGAATCCCAAAGAAACTGATCACGGATCAAGGAACAAACTTCACATCGGAGATGTTTCGTCAGATCTGCAAACTATTCAAAGTACGAAAGATAGAAACAACACCCTATCACCCACAAACCAACGGAGCACTGGAAAGATCCCACAGACCATTGGTGGACTACCTAAGAACATTCGTCGATGAAAATCAGGCAACATGGGACGAACACTTACGAGCCGCAATGTTCGTGAAGAATAATAGTGTCCACGCGGCTACCAAGCTAACACCAATGGACTGCCTATATGGATTCTCAGCCACTGTTCCAAACAATCTGAAGAAGGAACCGGAACCAATCTACGACCACGAAAACTACTACTTGAAAATCCGAAACAAATTGCAACGAGCACACCAAATAGCGAGAGACAATATAAAAAGGAGCAAGGAACAATCAAAGGAATATTATGACCGAAAAATGAATCCAATACAAATACACGTTGGGGATCAGGTATTAATGAAAAACGGAGCCAGAAAAAATAAGTTATCGCAGTTTTGGGTAGGACCATATAGAGTAGTAGCCATTAATAGCCCGGTAAATACAACTCTACAAATAGGGAATAAGAAACGACGCGTACACAACAACCGTTTAAAACTGTTCAATTAGAGTCTAAGAGAAAAATCCGTCCTGGGTAAGACGCTAAACTGCAACCAAAATGGCCTACCACGACAAGAAAATAATCAACCAAATCTCTGCCTCTCCCTAGGTACCAACTACTTTTAATCCTGTATTGGCTTACCACGATCAGCGCCAACCCAGAGCCAGTTGAAATACATACTTTGACCCAAAGAGGAATAATATTCGAGCCCATCGGGATCGCACAAACGTTCCACGACCACTGGACCGTGATAACACGCATCAGGAAACCAACATGGAAAATACCACTGAAATTCGTAAAGGAAAGCGAGCGAGCCGTTAAACAAATGTGTAGCAACATAAACGATTTAGCAGGACAAGAAACCTGCCAACATTGGAACTATGTGCTCCGAGGATGAATCACACAAATATACGAACTCATAGAAAAAGTCGACATGGTAGTGAATACTCGACCAAGGAGCAGGAGAGGACTCATAAACCTAGGGGGAAGAGTGATGAAGAAATTATTCGGCACAATGGACGATAATGACTCGAAACAGATATACGAAAAACTGGATGAGTTAGAGAGCGATCATAAACATAGCCTGGACTTAGCCAAACAACAGGTCACGGTAATGCGAGCAACATTAAAGTCGATGAACGAATCCAGTAAAGAGATGACGGACAGATATAATACACTCGTCCAAAAGATAAATCAGATGAGGGTCCAAAGGGAAAATGAGTCACTAAGGTACACGGAGGAATTAAAACACATAAACACCCGTACAGACTTAAACGAGGTAATGTTGATGGTGTTAGGTGAAATACAACAGATCTACCTCGAAATAACGGACTTCTTCATCCTGACGGAAGCCACGAACAAAAGAGAATTAAGCTCGTTACTACTACCATCCCATCAGTTTCAAGCACTCTATGCGAACGTAACGAAGACCCACTATGGAGAGGAGACCCGACTGGACTTCCCAACTCTCCAAAAAATAGCAAAAGTCGATTGTGACGTTGGAGAAGATGGGATACTGGTCCAAGTACGAATCCCACTAATAAACACGGTTTATAATAATAATAATAATACAGCCCTTGCTTCCGAGCAATTGTTTTTGTCTAGCTTGCGTGTTGCTATGTTGGCTCTATTCCCAGTATGTCTCTCCGCTCGGTGTGCCTTAAGGCATAGGCCTCCTCCAATATCTTCCACTGTTTTCTGTCTGCTGCCACTCTTTGCCAGAGGGGACCTAAGGTCATTTTCAACTCGTCCTCCCATCTTCTCACCTTGCGACCTCGGCTCCTGACTCCGTCTCTTGGGTACCAGACTGTCACCCGTTTGCTCCATTTCTCTTCCTTACTACGGAGCAAATGTCCAGTCCATCTCCATTTTAGTTGGTCGATACGTGATAGGATGTCCGTAAGTTTTGTTTTGAGCCTGATGTCTATACTTCTGACTTTATCTTTTAACTTTATCCCTAGTATGCTCCTTTCCATGGCTCTCTGACATTTTGCAAGTTTGTCCCTATGATATTTGGTCAACGCCCAGGTTTCGCAACCATATGTGATGCAAGGGAGGATACAAGTATCAAAAGTCTTTTTCTTTGTCCTGATACCTAGTTCCTTGCTTTTCATGACTTCTTTCAAAGCCCAAAATTTTTTCCACCCAGTAGCAATTCTTTTGTCAATTTCCTTGGACATTTGATCATTCGGTGATATAATCTGGCCTAGGTATACATATTCCATTACATAATTGAGTTTCTCCCCATTGATGGTTATGTCTGCAGCCACAGAGTTTGTCATCATTTTGGTCTTGCTCGAGTTCAGTTCCAGTCCTACTTCTCGGCTTCTGTTCGCTAGACTTTGTAACATGGATTCCAGTACTCTTGGGTTCTCTTCCAATACAACCAGGTCATCAGCAAATCTTAGATGGTTCAGTCGCGCTCCGTTTATGTTTAGACCTAGATGATCCCATTCTAGTTTCCTAAACATTTGCTCAAGTACTGCTGAGAATAGCTTTGGTGAGAGTGGGTCGCCTTGCCTGACGCCCCTTTCGATTGGAAAAGTATCCCCTATAGATTCCAGCTTGATGCTAGCTTTACTTCCGATGTAAATGTTTCTAATGATGTTTACATAAGCCTTTTCAATCCCCTGCTCCGTAAGACTTTGCCATACGAATTCATGTTTGAGGCTGTCGAAGGCTTTGGAATAATCTATGAAGGCTATATAGATGGGTTTGTTGTACTCATTGTATTTTTGTATGAGCTGTTTGATGGTGTGTATGTGGTCTATCGAACTAAAGTTTTTCCTAAAACCTGCCTGTTCAACCGGTTGATTTTCGTCGAGCTTGTTGGATATTCTTTCTAGGATGATTTTTGCAAAAACCTTGTATACGTTTGAAATAATGGATATTGGTCTGTAGTTTCCAATATCTTCTTTTGAACCTTTCTTGTATAGCAGTATAATGTGGGATTCAGCCCATTGGTTTGGGATGATGCCAGTCGATAGTATCTCATTGAAGATCATTGTTAGAACTGGACATAAGTCTTCAAGTGTTCCCCTCATGAGTTCATTTGGAATTCTGTCTGGGCCCGGTGATTTCTCCATCTTTTGACTTTTTATAGCCCTTTCTACTTCCGATTGGAGTATTTCTGGTACGTCGTTGATAACTTCTGCTATATTCTCCAGTCTAGGTCCTCCAACAGGCGACGGTACGTTTGGCGGCTTTGAGTATAGCGAGCGATAGTAATCCGTTGCTATGTTCAGGATTGCACTACGAGAAGTTGTTGGCCACTCTTTACCCCTCAACCTTGGTATCCATTCTTTTCCTTTCTCACAAAGTTCCTTGAAGGCTTTTCGTGTGCCTCCTGTTTTGATAATGTGGTTCTCTAGGGTACTGATTCTCCTACTTTTCCTGTCTTTTCTCATATTTTCCCTGATGCGCTTGCTTAGGCTCGATATTTCTTTAAGGTTTTCCTTCCTATTCTTTTTTGATATTATATTCCTTCTATATTCAATTAATTTAAGGGTTTCTTGGCTTAGATATGATTCCTTGCTTTTATTTGTTAGTGTTCCTATCTGTTCCTTGAGCTTGCTTTCCAACCTGACATATTTTTCGTTCAGATTCCTATTCGAAGTGACAACTTCCATCAAGTCTTCTGTAGAGTCTTTTGGGACCCTCTTGTTACTAACTATTTGTGGGTAGTTCGTTTGGATTGCTTTCGGCCTAGGTTTTTTTGGACCACGTTCGGATAGACAACAACGTACCATACGGTGGTTAGTACTGAAGTTGTGGTTTTTTATTATACTCGTGTCGCTGAACAACATGGCTTTGTTCGTCGTGATGTAGTCTATCTCATTTCGTACCTTTCCATCTGGAGATATCCAAGTCCATTTAGTTTTGTGTTTTTTACGGAATATGGAATTGAGCAGCGTTAAGTTATGTTCGAGCAGAAACTCAACCAGTTTTTCGCCATTTTTGCTTCTTTTGCCGCTTCCAAATTTCCCTATTGCATGCTCCTCTCCGGCCATTTGGGCACCCACTTGAGCATTGAAGTCTCCCATGACTGCTAAATTGTTTTCGGTGTATTTTTCAGTTACTTCACTAAGTTTGTTGTAGAACTCGTCTATTTCTGCTTTGGTGGCTTGCTCCGTCGGTGAATAGATTTGAATAATCGTCCAATGTTTTGTGTACTCTGGTATGTTAATGTGAATTGCTGCTATTCGATCCGATATGCCTTCAAACCCGATAATATGACTTTTGAGTTTTGGCTTTATCAGAAAGCCTACTCCCCTTTGTCCAGCAACTTCTCCTTTGTGGTACATAATATAGTTACTCCTTTCTTCAATACCGTCGCCTATTCTTCGCATCTCGCTTATACCTAAGATGTCCCATTTGATATTTTCGATAGCTAGCTCAAGTTCTTGCAGACTTTCTGGTGTTCTTAGCGTTCGTGTGTTTAGTGTACATATATATAGACAACAGACGTTTCGTTTCGACCTTTTCTGTTTTGGTTCTTTTGTTATATTTATATTTATTGGAGGGTGATGGTCAGCTTCCCCCACGGTGACCAGCCGGCTTGGGGTGTATTTTTCCAAAGTTGGTTTGTATACGGTTGAGGTGTTTGATTTGGTTTGGCTTCTGGTGCCGGCTGTCTTCACAAGTTTTTTGGGGTCTCGGATAGTGAAGCTGGTCTGCCTCGTTCGATATAGTTTAGAATGTTTGGTTTTGAACTTTCTTTTGACGTTCCCTTAGTATTTCGGAGTGTTGAGATGTCTTTCGTGTTTGCTTTTTTCAGGGAGGACGTGGTGGGTGAATCGGTGGGTGAATCTGTCTCTTCCCTCCTTCTTTTGTCTCTGGACTTGTCTGACGGTTTCTTCACTATTACTTGGTCATATTTTAGGAAGGCCAGATTTCCCTTCTTCCTTTCTTCTTCCACTTGGGTTTGTAGCTGCTTCCGCTTTTCTAGGATTTCTTTAGGGAAGTCTTCTTTCACGTGTGTTCCTGGCGGGAGCCTGCTTTTGTTTCTTAGAATGGTATGTTTTTTCCACATAGATGTGATGGACACTACAACAGGCCGATTTTTGCTGTTGTTATCTTTTCCAATCCTATATATGTTTCTGATTTCTTGGCTGTCGAGTTGTGTTCCTGTTTCTACTACTAATTTGGTTATGTGGTCTACCAATTCTGCCTCTGATTTCCCTTTCTCCTCTATTCCGAAAAACACTAGATTGTACTTCCGCTTCTCCTTATCCAGCTCACTGATTTTTCGCTCGAGTGCAGCTATTTTAGTTTTAAGTTGAGTGTTTTCTTCTGACATTGTTTTTAGCCTTTCGTCTAATGCTTCCATAACGCAATTTGTCACTGACACAGTGATTGTTTTGGTTTGTTCGTTTAATTTTTCGTCCAGTTTTGACAACAGCAGATCCATACTTTCCATATTTTTGGATTTTTGTGTTTTGACAGCACTGTTTTCAATTATGGCAATACAAATTGTTATACAAATTATGGCAATACCTTTAAGGTTCTGTGGCTGCCGATGCCAAAGTGACGTTGTTGTTGTTTTTCTCCTGTCGCTTTGTACTTCGTTGGTTAGGTTGTTGTCACTGCTGGTTGGTGTGAAATGTGAAGTGCACTTCTAGGTTATGATGTTGAGTGGAGATTACAGCAGTTTCTACTGCAAACTGCCTTGCTTCGCACTCGAGTCACTTGCTAATTGGCTCCTTCGCTATCTAATCTTTCGGTTTTGGTGGCGAGAAACCCTCGAAAAAGACCCTTTCACTGGTGTGGACAACAACTTGCGGAGGATATCAAACGCGCGTGCTCACTCTATGATCGCCGAAACACGGTTTACTATTCAATAAATCGGGTGTACACGCTACCAGTCGCCACAAACCATAGTAGTTTCTACATATACGACATAGAGTCAGCGTATTTCCTGAACACTAGTCGATCCCAACTTAACTTCGCCATGACCGAAGTAGACTTCCAATTCCAATGTACAGCAGTCAACGAGACATACCTAATATGCCAACATAATCGACCGACACGAACAAACCCCACGGGGACGGACTGCCTCGCAGAGCTATTTAAAAGGGTACAAATAGGGACTGCTTTATGCACATACCGGCTTACAAGGGAACCCAAAGACATCATCGTCCCAATGCACCAGGAAAACGCTTGGTTGTTTTGGTTCCAAGACGCGACCACACTAGTGGCACAGTGTGACAACACCGAACATACGATCCAACTCAAGGACCTCGGCATCCTGGTAACAAAGTTAAGGTGCACCTACCACCTGGGAGGCTATACACTACCATACATATCTGACGAACTACACACCGTACAGATACACCCACCGGCGGACGAACCAATACCACCGATAAACTTTGCCAAATACCAAACCAGGCACAAAAAGGAAAATGCAACCAAACACATAGAACTACTCCCCCGAGTCAGATTTGATGACCATATTAAAGCCAGTAGTAAAACCATAACGGACTTGGAAGAGCAAATCACGAAGGAGGAACAAAGAAGAAGCCTACATACCCATCTCCTAGCAACAATCACCAGCTGCCTCGCAGCAATGGGAGGGGGAACAGTAGTATTCATAATATGGAAGAAGTGCACACCCAGACGCGGGGAGAGCCGGAATGAATGCTACAGACAACAGGGAACAGACATCGCACCAATATCGATTACAATACCTAGAAGAGAACAACTCCTTGGAAGTAGGAGGGGGTCCCTGAACGAGTAACCGGGAACCAGGACACAAACTCTCAAAATTCAAAAAAAAAAAAAAAATAAATAAAAAAAAAAAAAGAATTATTTAAATTTGAATTATTATTTCAAACTGATATATTTGAAAAAAATATATTTAACGGAACAAAGACTTTATTTTGACTCCTTTTGAGCTACTTCCCTCTCTCCCACCCTCAACGCCAAACGGTCCAGAAGGGCCTGGATCTTGGGCCCATAACGAGGAGACTCCCCAGACAATCGGGCAGCATCGGCTTTCGTGTTCAGGACCTTATCAAACTGCCTCCGCACAACATCAGGTGGAAGAGGAGCACGGAGATCCCAACCATCAAGAGGATCGACGGCAGGTGCTACGGATGAGGACACATCTGGAGTAGGTCCGAATTTGAAGTACTTCTCGGCGAAGTAGATGATGTAAGGCGGATGATCCACCTCCACGAAGTCCGGCTCCGGACGCAAACGCTGTTGCTCATCCCAAAGTCGGGCCTCCTCATCTCGCATGCGGCGCTGACTGACTCTTAATTGGGTCCAGTAAGCGACGATCCATACCTTGAGAATCCAAAATTCCAAAATGTTAAGAAAAGAAGAAAACAGACAAACCACGTGACCCAGCATCGTAAACTAGACGTTCAGTACATTAGTTACCTTAACAAATATAAGCATCTCTCTCAATATTTAACAATTATGTTAGAAACAAACAAACATTGTACGGCTCTCTCTCAAAAAATTAGAATCAACTGACTAAAGTTATACAACAGGGAACAAATATGTTAGACAAACCCACGCTCTCTCAATATTTAACAATTAGGTTAGAAACAAACAAACATTACACAATGGCCTCTCAAAAATTAGAAATAATTGACCAAGTGTACAAACCAAAGAACAAATAGGCCGGGCTAAACCACACTATAAAACAATAACCCTCAAACACTCCCTCTTCCAGAAAGGGGGGATCTCTCTTAAGGAGGGAGGAATGTTATGAATGAATGAATCATATGAAAACTTATGCGCTTTCAGAGTCAGGGGAACCAAACGAAGACCAAATGAAATTTTCAGGGTCATCGGCACCGGATGATCACCATCGTCGGCACGTGGAGTGCGAATACATAGGATCGACGGTATAGGGTCAAAGACATGTCACATGCCTACGACTTCGCGGAGTCATCAATCGCGTTCGATTGACCAGAACAGCACAAATTATCGAATAAATAGCGGCTGAAAAGTACAAGGAGGGCAGTGTGAATCGAGAGACAGTCAGAAGACAGTCGCCACAGGAGACCGGCCAGCAGATCAAGTGAAGACGCCAGAGGACCACTGTAGAGAACGCTAGACGCAACCAGTTTTCGACTCCAGAGAAGGAAGACTACTTTGCCCCAGAAGGAAGACCACTTTGCTCCAGTAGGAAGACTCCTTTGCTCCAGAAGGAAGACCACTTTGCTCCAAGGTAACCTGACCTAGTAGTCAGCTACCTAAAGACCTGAACGGCCCTAGTAGGCAGCAGGCACTCATCTCCACGCGTTTTCTTCTGACAGATGACGGAGCAAACCTCTACTCCCCTAAAGGAGGCACTCTAGGACCCAACGGCGGGACCGCGCCCAATCTCGATAGAGGAGTACCTACGACGTCGTTCGGCCTTGAAGAAAAAGGACGAACCACACACACCCACCCCACCTAAGAAGCAGCGTTCGGGTTCAGAGGCCTACTTCCAAAGAAAACTTCAGGATGCTCAACGCGACTTGATCCTAGCAACTACAAAGGAGAAGAAGAGAGCGGCCAGTCAGCGAATTAACAGTCTGAAGATGGAGAGAAAGAGTTATCGACTACATAAGAGAGCAGCAAAACCAACTAAAAAGTAAGGGAACGTAGCTGAACAATAAAAGAGAGACTTTGTACTTGAAGAGATATTTAGTTAAGTAATAAGAAAGCAATTGTTGTAATAAGGAATGTACTTTGGGAGTAAGTTAGCTGAAGATTAAAAAAGAGATTTTATATTTGGAGAGAGATTTATTTAAGAAAGAGATTGTTGTAATAAGAAAAGAGAGACTTTATATTTGGAGAGAGATTTAGTCAAGAAACCATATTGTTGTAATAAGAAAAGAGAGACTTTATATTTGGAGAGAGATTTAGTCAAGAAATCGTATTGTTGTAATAACAAAAGAGAGACTTTATATTTGGAGAGAGATTTAGTCAAGAAATCATATTGTTGTAATAAGAGAAGAGAGACTTTATATTTGGAGAGAGATTTAGTCAAGAAATCGTATTGTTGTAATAAGAAAAGAGAGACTTTATATTTGGAGAGAGATTTAGTCAAGAAATCATATTGTTGTAATAAGAAAAGAGAGACTTTATATTTGGAGAGAGATTTAGTTAAGAAAGAGATTGTTGTAATAAGAAAAGAGAGACTTTATATTTGGAGAGAGATTTAGTCAAGAAATCGTATTGTTGTAATGAGAAAAGAGAGACTATATATTTGGAGAAAGATTTAGTTAAATAATAAGAAAGAAATTGTTGTAAAGAGAAGTGAACTTTGAATGAGTTGAGGAATAAAAGATACATTTCATGTTACCCAGAAATATTTAAAAACCGTTAGAAAAATAAATAGTCAATTTTGGAATTAAACGGGTCGATGTTCGATTACTAAAGAGAAGAAACCCCCATCAAAACCCAACACCTACCTTTTCTTTTTTCTCTAAATTTCAGTTTTAAAGTTGTGCAGACAAAAGTTTGAAAATATGATATAATTTCAGATTTTAAAATTTTAACAGTTTTTTGCTCGTAGCGGCTAAATCAAGCATTCTAGGGTTATATTTTCATATCCCAACATTTGGCCATATATCGTATTTCTCTAAATTATTTTTTTTAATGTGGGTCCATACAAAAGTTGGGATATATGATAAAATTCAGACTTTCGCTCGCTTTCCATAAATATTCGTGAAAGCTAACCTCACGTTTTCTAGAAATAACTGTAAAATTGTGATTTTCAATGTTTTTTTAAATTAAATTTGCATATATTTTGATCAAATTAGCAAAAAACAATGGTATAAATAAACGATGGCTTTGAATTTGTCTGTGGTAATGCATCCATATTATTGTGTGTGGCCAAATGTTCATTGTTTCGGCTTTTGTCTGGAAGAATGCAATTTTATTAGCCAAAGATTGCCTCCTTCCAGGGAAAAAGCAAAAGAATGAACATATGAATATTGTCAGTGATATGGCAGCATTTGCCGCTCATATTATCACTGACATAGATATTAGGTTTGAGTGAAAAGAATGCATGTTTTTGGTTGGTTATTCAGTCGAACGTATGATCTATGCAAATGATAATGTTAGATAAGTATGTTCTATATTTTAATTTTTTCGTAGAGGAATGCCATCACATGCAATTATATGTTAATTCCTTTGGTTTGTGTCCCCAGTAGAAGATTGATCCATTTGGTTTGATTTTCGACTAATTTAGTACTTGCCCATTATCGGGGACACAAACCCAAAAATCACATATGGTTGCATATTTCCAGCCAAAGAGAGAAACAATCACACGCATACATTCCTCCCAACAGCATCATGTACACTATACGTGTGCTCAATTCACACATACTATTCCATTGAATTTTTTAATTTCAATTTAAAATTAAACTAATTTATAATTAAATTTAAGAAAAAAAATTAGGTGATGCACATAGAGGAAAAACTAATCTTTCGAATGGTATAATTTTTATCCTGGTTAGTCCACCTGGTTTCCTGTAAAAGGGATAACAAAAAATCGTGTCGCCTATTTATATATAGATTAAATTATTGGCCGTTGTACGTTCCAATCTCAAATTCTTTTTGAAATCATCGGCATTGTACCTCTCGATGATTTCCAAAAAATTCTCCACTCTTAGATGTTCCTCTTCAAAGGAGCTCATCGAGCAGCTGGAAGAGGAAGAGGAACTACTGTGGCATTCACTCTCACTTTCCAAGAAATCCTATCAATCATCAAGATAGTTTATTATGGGTTTGTTAATTATTAACTTAGTTTATTATTAAAACTCTAATCACCAAAATTGCAGCCTTTGCCATGTTCAGATTATTCTATTATTCAAAATATCTTAATATTTATTTACATTTACACTTAGAGTTCACAGTTGTTATTGTATACACTTTAATATGTTATTTAATACTAATAATATTACAAAATCACTTTTAACTACATGCAAGTTCAAGTTCAAACTATAAAACTTTTAAAAACACTTTTAGTCACTTGAAATTCACAAACAGCTGTTTTCATGTGACTTGTCAAAAGTCACATTGCTGCCAACCTCCGGAAACAATGATCCAGTGTGTTTTATTATGCTGAGCCAGAGCCATATAGATCAGTGCATAATAAAACACGGCTAAAGTGTTGCATTAAAATTCGGCAATTATATTTAAAACTACAATCATTTTCTGGTCCTCCGAGCCGGATGTGAACCAGTGACCTGTGGATTTAAGAACATTTTTGACGAACTCGGGAGTGATACAATTCATAAATTTTAGACAATATAGAGGAAATATTTCTGTTGTGCCGTTTTCAGGACTGCAGTCAAAATTGTTCACCGTTTAACCATAGAACATGAGACGATTGAACTAACGGAATTTTTTTTAAGTGCGTTAAAGTAGTGACTTGCGGAGAAAGCATATGTTTCTCACCATGCATTCAAAAATTGCAGCAAGTGCACGTGGGATATATAACACACTCTGGTTGTGCAATCTTATCTTATCTATACTATGATTAATACGCAAACGCAAATTTTGTGACCCCTCCTACCGGCAAACTACATGTCCGATTTTGATAAAAAATACACAATTTAAACGATTTGTTGTCGAAGAGGTGCATAATATACTTTTGATTAAAATTGGACAAGCAGTTTACCCGTAATTAATAAAAATATTATCAGTGCATTTGTTGTTGCATTGACCTCGCAATGATAAGAGCATGTTCAAGAAAATATTGTCGAAGAGAGTATTGCTCTTATCAGAGCATGAGAAATGCATGTGCGAGAAGGTGAGCCATAAGTGGGTTTGCGTTTGTGGTGTGAAATTCCTTTCAGTGTGACCAGATTAAGATTCAACTTTATGCTAGATGTTATCTGTTTAATTTTGCAAAAGTTTCAGATAGTGGTTTAAATAATTTCTGATATTAGTTTTCAAATTTAATTCTTAATTTTAATTATAATCTTTCTCTGGTTTGTCGGTATTTTGATAAAGAAGCGTTAAGTTTTGGGCTATGTTGATCAGATATTTTAACGCATTCATCCTGGTCTCTTGCTGCCTGTTAGACATGTATGATTTCCGAAACGTGCTCATTCGTAAATTTGTTCGATAGGTAGTTTTCCAAGTTATTCATTCGAGAGAATATTGGATCATAAGCCGTATTGGACATGTAGCTCCAGATGGTTTCGGTGTTGTGCTGCCAGAACTTCATTCCGATTCCTTCCGGTGTAAATGTTTTTGCATGTCATTCGGTGTAAATTTTTTTGCAGGCTCATGTACCGAATTGGGAGATTTTGAAGCTAAAATATCCGAATCCTTCGTTAATAACATTTTACATATCAAGAAATTGCATTTGTTCGAATATTTTACAATGAGGTAATCACGATTTTCAAAATAAAATTAAATCCCGATTTTGAAAAATGTTATTAAAGACCGAATGCTACAAATTTTTCTGCTAAAATCTGCCAAATTTTTCTATTCTGTGACATAATCTGCTAAGTCCTGAATAGGTTGTTAAATTTTTCTAAAATCACAGGTTTCTGTTAAATCTGGGAGCGTGAGTAAGAGAAATTTTCCACTTACACAGCCAAAGGTCATACATCCATAAGGCTCACACTCCCGCATATGCATTACTCACGCTCTGATAAAAGCATGGGCAAAAGAATTACACACTATCTACATATGGCTCTGCGCTATATAAAAGGACAATTTCTCTCCATATGTATAGATGCGTATGTGCTGCAGTGTGACCAGATTTATATTCAAATTATAGATATTATGTATTCAAATCACATTTGATTCGAATGAGATATTATGTTGGTTCGAAGTGTCGAGTTGATTCTAATTGTCACACACGATAGCGGTTTGAGAAAAATATATATATTTTTAGGAGATAAACTTTTTTCAAAATCAAAACGAAACAAACCTGAACGAATCCTCATTGTCTCAAATATAAGTTAAGTTTGCCACGCAATGATAGATTCGAATTTTTGTCGGGTGATTCGAATATTCGTGTTCGATTCGAGTCTCATAACTAATTCAAATCGCTTAATTCTGTTGTATCTGGTCACACTGTTGGACTGTGTAAGGAAACAATTTCTCTTCCTCTCACTCGCGCATACGCAATAAACTCGCGCTGATAAGAAAAGAAATTGCCCAATCAGATACCCCAGAGACATATGTTGATATATCTTTGGGGTGCATACTTCGTTTGCTCATGCTCTTATGAGAGGGCAATGCATATTTGGGGGCGCGAGTAAGAGAACTTATTCACTTACGCAGCCAAAGGTCATACATCCATAAGGCTCACACTCTCGCATATGCATATGCAAAACAATTACACGTCCCAAAGAAATAACTACATATGATTCTGGGGTGTGTAAATAGAAAATTACTTTTCTTTACGCTCACTCTCTGATAGGAGCATGAGCAAAAGAAATTGTCGATTTCTCTCTTCGACCATATTCTTTCGCTATGCTCTTATCAGAGCGAGCTCAATGCAATAACACGATGGTGAAATTCCATACGTTTTGGGGGTGCATATATCCAAAATTATTGATTCAAATTGTTCTCTTACTGCGGTCGGAATTTTGAAATTTTAGCAAATTTTTTGAGAACTGCTTATTTTTGGTGATCATCATTTTGTGACTTTCAACTTTGTGCGCTTTTTCTCAAAACAAAGTGAAAAACGTTCTAACGAAGTGAAATTTTGGTGAAAGAACTATAGGATTTTTGCTTTCAACGCAATTTCTTAGTTATATCTATTTCAGCTACGTAATGTTTTGGTTTTATATATTTCAGTTCACGATGCTTCGCCGAGTTGGAGTATCTGGCAGGGTGCAGTGGCGTAATAGAAGGCATAGTATGAGATCATTGAGAAGTGTAATTGCGAATACGTCAAATGAAAGTGGTCCTCAAAATTTAGTTGATTCATATCAAATTGCGTTGGCTTATCCAATCCGTGATTTTGTGTCTCATTAATGTGACTCTTTAAATTTGTTTTGTTCACTTTGTGGCGCTAAGCATTTTCAATCGGAAGTTACTCTACGTAACACTCAGGTATTTACAACATGTTGCCATAAGGGCAAAGACAATTTACCTACCCTAACTCACAATAAATTTTTTCAGAGCCTTTGTGAATGACTCTACTCTTCTGACGTTGCTATTGAACGGCGTTCGAAAAATTATTTTGAAAATATTCGTTCTTACAATTCTTCATTTGCAATTTTTAGTTCTGAAGCTAAGTTGTCTGATACTACTTACTTTTCGTCCTGATGTTGTTGTCCGTGTCTTCAAATCCAATTTCAGAGGACTTATCGATTCAATATAAATTTTTGGTAAAGTAAAAGCAATAATCTATACTATTGAATTTCAAAAACGTGGTCTCTCCCATGCACATGTGCTGATAACATTGAATAGTGATGATAAAATTGATGGAATAGCTAGCATCAATCAGTTTTTCTGTGCAGAATTAGACAGCACATGATTCATGGACCATGTAGTTTATTAAATCCAAATTCAGTGTGCATGAGAGATTCAAAGTACAAGAAAAGTTTTCCAAAAGATTTCTGTGATAATACGCGGGATAGTGTTAATGGTTACCCTATTTATAAATGACATGATAACGGTGCAAACATTGATGTGCGTGGACATTCAGTAGACAATCGATACGTCGTTCCTTATAATCCATATCTTCTGACAAAGTTCGATTGTTATTTGAATGTCGAAGTATGGACTACTGTCAACAGTGTTAAGTACATATACAAGTATGTGTACAAGGGGTATAATTGTGCGTCACTAGAGTTTGGAGTTGTGAATGCTGAGGTTAATGGTGGTATTCAAATAGATGAAATTCAAAATTTTCTTGGTGGACGTTTTGTTGGTTCCACTGAGGTTGCTTGGCGAATATTTGAATATCCATTGCACTTTCAATCCCGTGCGATTATACGTCTTGACTGTCACTCGCCAAATCGTCAGAATGTTGTTTTCAGAGAAGGAACCAACCGCCAAGCAGTTGAAAATCCTTCAAGGACAAAATTATTGGCATTTTCTGAATTATATAGGAATGATCTTTCGGCTAATGATTTAATTTATAGTCAAATACCTTTATGTTATGTGTGGAATGATTCACGGAAATGTTGGCCCAGGAGACAACGTGGAAGCGGTAAAATCATTCCACGATTATTCAGTTGCCCGGGAGATCTGAGGCGGCGATAAAAAAGAAGATTATCGACATACGGAAAAAAGCCCGCAAGCAAATCAACGAGGTGCGAAAGCCCGTACCGAAACCCTGGACAGATCAAGACGACCGGAAGCTGGCTAATCTCTACGATGAAGCATCGGGAAACACAAAAACAAAGAAAACAAAGACAAAGAGTCCGCGATCCCAACACTACATCACAGAATGACAATAGAGAAACGAAACAACAAAGACCGGACGACAGCAGTAGTGGTGCACACATGACCAGGTCAACGGACCCACTGCCGACTGGAGAAGAACCAGCTGACATCCCCACTGAGACGGTAACGGTAACAGATAGGACCAATGACGAGGAATCTGCGTTCGCCAGTGCACCATTACCAGCGAACACGAGCGCGAGGTTCAACTCTTTGCTTTCGGGTGCAAAGAGTGGCCGAAGGGGGAAAATAAAGAGATTTGTACAGGAACCATCGAAAACCACACTCGAACAGACAAATACACTCCTAGAGCAGAAGAACAGACAAATTACCGAAAGAACAATGAACGAATGCAAAAGGAGAAATCAAATCAAAGCGGCGATCTACGCAGCTGGTGCGGTACTAGCCAGAGAGTCCGACTTAAGGAATGAGACAAAAACCCCAAATCATGTGTTTACAGAGAAAGAAATTAAGAGAACTGCGTTGATGATTGACTTAGCCAAATCTATAAGAGACTGGCAGGAGGGGAAAACTTTCACTAAAAAAAATGAAGTTCCTGAGTAGGAAAAAGAAGAGCTTGCACCAATCCCCGTCCACTTTTATCAAGTTAAATGAGGAAAAATTAATTGCACTGACCAATAAAATGAAAGTGCAACAGGCGAAAGGGGAAATATGGAGAGTGAGAAACAAATTTACTCACACTCCATCTATGAAGGCCATCTCTAGTCTAGATCAGAGAGACAAGGCAATGCCTGACCTTGAAAACACGGAAAGGTTTTTCAAGGATTTATTTGCGGCTCTTCCAAATGAACGCTGGGAAACCCCCGTATTCAACAAATGGCTGGACAACATGAGGGTCTTCAGGAACCAACAAGAACTGGAACCACAGCTACATGAGGGTCACCTACGCGAAAAGATTTTGGAATCATTGAAGAAGGCAGCTCCTTGGAAAACGGCTGGCATCGACGGCATCCCAATGAAAATATATAAAATTCCTCCTTCGGCTCGGGAAGCATTAACAACATTCGTCATTAACATCCTTAGGGGCGAATGCAAACTCATGGAAGCAGATGTCGAAGCACGCGTTGTCCTCATTCACAAATAAGGCGATAAGAAGGATCCAGCAAACTACAGACCGATCGCAGTTCTCAACGCCGACTACAAGATCCTGACCTCCACGATTGCAAGTACACTAACAGGGAGTATACCAGACTGGATGTTGCCAAGGGAGCAATTAGCTCGCCCAGGGATCTAGGGAATCAATTACACAGGCTGCAAGACTCTCGAGGGCAGAACACTTCTCCCTCTGGTTTGATTTTAAAAAGGCGTATGACAGCATCAACCACTGGCAGCTGAAGAGATTCATCGTGGCGCTCCCACTGCATACGGAGATTAGGAAGACCCTCCTGGCGATGACCAGCAAATGGAGGGTAACAATTCAGTTAGGCAGAGAAAGAACAGCTCCGATATACGTCAGGCGTGGAGTCTACCAAGGGGACACTCTGAGCCCACTTATGTTTATACTGATGACGGCGTACATCATACATGATATTAAGTATAACCAGAGAATAGCTAAGAAGGCCAGAGGCAAGCAGCAAGTACTGGCGTACATGGATGATCTCAAAGTCCATGTTCCGTCCCTACAATGCGCTGAATTAGTTACAGACACTCTCAAGAAAACAGCCGGAGAGATAGGTCTCATCCTCAACGTGAGGAAGTGTGGGATTTATGGAGGCATGGAGAGGGTGAGTGAGGACGATGAACGAGAAGAAGAGGTTCCATTCCTCCCCAGGGTACGTGAGGGGTACAAGCACCTTGGACTGACGCAGCTGGAGAGAGATCTTGACATTAATACTACGAAACTCCAGGAAAGAGTTCTCACACAAACAAGACACATACTAGAGAGCAAACTAGCACCCAAACAGAAAGTCACCCTTTTAAACACGACAATTATACCAGGAGCGGTATATATAACAGGAAATCTTTACCTCAGAGAACCACGAGCCTCAACATTAAAAAAATGCGACGACCTTGACAAGGAGATCAGGAAATTACTGGTTGAAACATCCTTACAAGACTATGACGAGAAACGGAGTATATCAACCATTGGACTGGGGAGGCTTGGGACTCAAGTCCATCAGACTAGAAACAGAATTACAACATGTGAGAAAGCACATATATTTGACAAACCACCCGGAGATGGTACCTATATATAATAGGTACAAACGACTGGACAAAGCCGGGTGGAGAAATCCAATATCGGACGCCCAAGCAATATATGACGACTATGAGATAGAAATACCAACCCCAGATGACGGTGAAGACCTACATACATTTAGTAAGAAAACTGCAATTTTAATTGCAAATAGACAGAGGGATGTACTCCGGAGAGGACGAAACCTGTATTATTGCAAACTGGTGGAGGACGTGAAAGAACGTATAAGAATCCCAGCTTTCCACAGCCTGACTATGGAAGACTGGAAATTGACGATTCTCCGCGCTGCAGGTGAAGAACAAATTCACGGACTTGGAGCAGATCCATATTCGAGAAGGAGATGCAGGCGAGGATGCAATGCCTACGAAACTGCATATCATGTGGCTTCCGCGTGTCTGACACCTGATTACACAAGGAGACATGATTCAGTGGTGTACCACCTACTCAAAGTGATACTAGAATCCACCAAAGCACCACTGGATATAACAGCGCAACTGAGATTTGGGAAGGCGAGCATCTGTGTAGAATATGAATGGAGGGGCAGGAGAATAAAAGTGAGAGCCGGGATGAAGTTCCAGACTCATCCAACACTATACCACAACAGACCAGATGTTGTGGTAATATTATCGAACCCCAGTGAAGTTCATATCTACGAGATAGCTGTTGCGCACCTGCAGTCAATACCCCAGAAGGAAAAATTAAAAAAAGTCAGCTACTCAAAGAACTCGGTGATACATGTGACCCCGGAAAATGTTGATGACGTCCCGAGGGATAACAACCTGGTGGAGTCTTTGAGCTTGATGTACGGTGGACCTGCGAATGTTGGGATCTTCGTCGTTGGGGCCTTTGGGGAGCTCACCTTCACGGACAACATGAGACAATGTATCCACAACCTACGACAGCTGGGTGTAAATCCAAGCCGTATTGACGTCCTCTTAAGAAATAGTTCAATGGCAGCGGCAACATACACCGCCAAAATACTGACGAGACGAAGGGCAACGGAGAGCGAGCACCAGATAATTTAAGGCTAGATTAGGAATAGATTGACATTTTTTCATCTTTTGGCTAAAAAATCTTGACTAATTTCTTTTGACTATCTTTAAATTTGACTTCCACACATGTATTTGTAAATTTTTGACCATTTTGTTTTTTGTACGCGTCGCCTGTTAGTTAGTCTTTTAGGTTTAGTGTAGTTAATGCAAACGAATTGCAAATTTTGTACAGAGGCCCTTATGGGCTATGTATTAAATTTATAATAAGCAACAAAGAAGATTTTACGTTGTTCCACCAAAAGACATTGAATTGTTTCACTTACGTTTGCTTTTATTACATGCTTGTAGTCCACAGTCCTTTGACGATTTGCATACGAATGATTCTATTAAAGATAGTGCACGGCGTGAATATTTAAATGAAGCTAAAGAAACAAAAATTTTTCAGTTCGCAAGTTGAACGAGACAGACGTGTTTTTGTAGTGTTTAAAAATAATGTTTTTGGTGTTTGATAAATTTGCAAAAATTCAGAAAGGCGATTTCTTCGATTCCAGTTCGCGTCACCTATAAAAGAAATTTTATATTGAGCTCTGTGAGCTCACATTTAGAAAATAATAATATAATTTCAGGATAACAAAAACAAAAAAAAAAAACACCGTAGTGAATACCAGTGAATTGAACTTTAAACAATACGAAGGAAAAACAATAAACCGTAATATAAGAGACAGTTATTGACATTGAAGTTGGGCAGTTAGTGTTTCTGCATTTTTTCTCTTCAAAACGCTCTTTACCGATTCAACCGAAAAACAGTCATACAACCGCAGCCTGATAGTGCAATCAAGTATATACACCCTTTGTAAAATAGTCTCCATACACATAGACGGCTGACACTACCAGAGACGAGAAAGTGTTGCCATCTTACGCGAATCAAATATATAATACGTTTATGAATACGTTTGGAAACGTCAATTTAAATTGCGGTTCGTACCAATGAAAAAATTTGCGTTTCGTTTTACCACGATGTCTGCCTAGCTGTCACCAGAGATGTCCTTACTCCTTACGAAAATGACGGAACAACTTAATATACAAACAATCGCGATAACGGACAATATCACAACAGCAGTATTAATGAAAGTGGATGAGAAAATTGCACCGATTATAGAAGAAAACGAAAAACTCAAAAAGCAAGTATAGCCACCGCCTTCAGTGGTATAGCCTCTACTATCTTGATTGGTGGCCGAACTTTGCATAATGTTTTCAAGTTACCTATTCCGATCTTAGAAAATTCAGTGTCCAGTGTTACTGCTAACAGTGCTCAGGGCCATTACATTCATTCAGCTGCATTGATTCTTATTGATGAAGCATTTATGTGCCCACTTTATGAAATTAAATTGATTCAGAGGCTGGTGAGAGACTTGAGTGTCAATGCAAATAGAAACAAATTATTTAGACGTAAAACTATTTTCCTATCTGGTGACCCGCGCCAAATTTTACCTGTAGCTCCTCACGGATCACGTGTTAGCATTATTGAGAATTCTATTACATCTTGGACTTAATTTTCTACTTTTCATCACGTTAATTTAACACAAAATATGAGAGCTCTCATATTAATGATATTGAAATTCCAACGCATTTGCATTCTTCTCCTGAAAATGTTATACAAGATATGTTTGGCGATATCTCAGAAACTATTTTATCTTCTGAAGTCTTGGAGTCCGTCATTTTAGCCCCGAAAAATTATGATTGCACTTTCGCCAATTCTGAAATTCTTGGTCGTATGCAAGGAGAAGAAAAAGCATACTTCAGTTTTGATAAAATTATTTGCGATGATGAACAGGAACAAAACAATTGTCCACTTGAATTTTTAAATTCAGTCACTGTTAGCGGTTTGCCGCCACATGTGTAAGTTAGTATTAAAAGATAATTTTATTGTGTTATTAATACGTAATTTAAATACAAAGAATGCATTGTGAAACAGATCCATAGAAATTCCATTGATTGTCAAGTTTTGACAGGTGTTGCACGTAACACAAGAATCTTAATTCCACGTATTCATTTTACCATTTTCATTTCAACGTCCCCAGTTCCCAGTGATTCCTGCTTTTGCAATAACCATCAATAAATCGCAGATACAAACATTCCAAAAAGTTGGGATTTTACTACGACAACCTGTTTTTACTTACGGACAATTATATGTTGCTGCCAGTAGAATTCGTTCCGTTGATGGATTGGGATTTTATATAAAAGAAACTTCCGATCAGGGCCATTTGTCTAACGCCCACAGGGTTTTCACAAGAAATATTGTTTATAAAGTAGTTGTCGGCCCTTAATTCCTTTTTGGGAACCTCTTAAAAGCAAGCTAACTTTAGCATTTCATCTGTTACCGTAACGAGAATGAATTTTCGATTTTATTTATCCTCAAAAGTGAATGGATCTCATACTATCAAAAGTCAGGTGTGCACGTTTTCCTAGAATGAATGGTTTACTGAACGAATGGTTACGGTACCCATCGGATAAGGTTACCGTGCAGTGGCCGATGGGCTTTTTGATCGATACCACACAGCAATTCTAAATGATCAACACCAAATACCTTACTGCTAATC
Source organism: Chrysops caecutiens (assembly GCA_963971475.1). NCBI lineage: Eukaryota > Metazoa > Arthropoda > Insecta > Diptera > Tabanidae > Chrysops > Chrysops caecutiens. The sequence continues at coordinate 26,497,034 of OZ020568.1, read as the reverse complement.
TTCAGCAATTTTTCTATGGCCGTAACCATATATGCATGTGTTCAATTACAATTTTTGCCAAGTTATTATTTTCGTGTGTTATTTTGTTTTAATGTATAAGTATATTGTTCCCGAAAGAAATGGCTGCACGTTATATCCAATGTGACGAATGATGGAAAGAAATTTTTGAAAAATGATTCATACACTAAAAGACCAAATCAGTGAGTGTATTAGATTAAAGTTAACTTGAAATTATATGGATCTTTCAATCATTTTCATAATTGAGAAGTGTGTTAGAAGTGTGTTCTGTAGAATTCTACAGAATGTATCGCCTGAGTGCAATGATTTATATCTGACAAATTCAATCTCCGAAAATTGTAAGTTATTTGAGATTTTGAAATTGTATCAAATTTGTTTATCCACTCAACTTTCCCTGTATTGTTTCTTTCGTAGAATGCCAAAAAATATCTGTAGTCGATGTTAATAGTTAATCGAAGGCAAACGTAAAGAATTTTATTGGCCTTTTCCACAAATATGTTTAATTGCGCGATTTAAGATTCTATGTAATATTAGTTTCAAATTATTCTTTTCAAATGAAAAAAAACAAATTGTTGCTCTTCTATTTTCAATTCTAATTATTATAATAGTTTTAATTGGAATCATTTCAGACTGTTGCATGTTGGTTCACGTCTGCTTAACAAAATTTGGCACCAAGATTACTGTCCGGTAGCAGAGTGTTTGTGTTAGGTTTTAAAATAATTGGTTCTAAACTTTTGGAAATATTTAAGTTTTAAAGTTTTCACGGTTTTCATCTCAAGATAAAGTCGACTTTAGTGTTTAAGCTTAAGATCAATATATGAAGAGAGACCGTGCAATTAAAATATCGCATCGTTAGCCGCTACTCCCTCTCTCTTAAGTACGAGACGTATTCGAGAGAACATTTCGGCATTTTGTTGATTGCACGATCTCTCTTCATTTTTTTCTCTTAAGATGAAAAGTACACTTTCTCTTGATATGAAATCCATCCATGGATTCATACTAGAGATGGATGTGATTTCATGTCATATAGTTTTCAATCATATAGTTTTTATTTTTGGATCTTCTTATTCCCATCTCGAATACGAAAACGTCAACCTTCACTTGCGTATGAGTGAACCATTACTTTTCGCTTTTGCAAATCGGAACGAAAGCTCTCTCTCAAGGAATCTCTATCCTTTGACACTCTGTATTTCCGTAGAGCTGGTTTTAATTGTTTTCTAAAAATTTTGCTCGGGTTATTCAATACAATTTTGATTTATTCAACCCGTAGCAGGTGGATTTGTTCAAATGAGTGAAAAATGGTTAATATTTTTATGAATTTCAGATCATAGGACATCATAGCATCCGGGAATCTCAAGTTGACCAATTTTCTTCCTGTTTTAAGGGTACTTTTCCGGTAAAAAAGTGAATTTCCAACGTTTTTTTGCCCGTAGCGGCTAAACGAAGCGTCCTACGGGATGCATATGTATGACCAACCCCCACTGTTTTGACATTTCCTACCTTCCTTTGATACATCATTTTTCTCTAAATTGAGGTTTTAAAGGTGTGCATTTAAAAGATCGGAAAATTGATAAAATTCAGATTTTGAATTTTTAACGATTTTATGTTACTAGCGGCTAAACGAAACGTCCTACGAAGTTCATACGTATGACCGACCCCCATTTTTTTTTAAATTTCCTAACTTCGAATCCCAAGTTGATCAATTTTCTTCCGGTTTGAAGGGTTCTTTTGCGGCAAAAATTTGAATTTCATACGGTTTTTTGCCCGCAGCGGCTAAACGAAGCGTCCTACGGGATGCATATGTATGACCAACCCCGTTTTATTTTGACATTTCCTACCTTCCCTTCATACATCATTTTTCTCTAAATACAGGTTTTAAAGGTGTGCATTCAAAAGTTCAGAAAATTAATAAAATTCGGATTTTGAATTTTTAATGATTTTTTGTTCTTAGCTGCTAAATGAATCGTCCTACGGAGTTCATACATATGACCGACTCCCATTTTTTTTAAATTTCCTAACTTCAAATTCCAATCTGATTAATTTTCTTCCGGTTTTAAGGGTACTTTTCCGATAAAAATTTGAATTTTCAACGGTTTTTTGCCCGCAACGGCTGAACGAAACGTCCTACGGAGTTCATATGTATGACCTACCCCCATTATTTTAAAATTTCCTAACTTTTTTCAGTAAATTTTTTTTCTCTGAATTTAGTTTTTAAACGTGTGTCCAAACAAAGGTTATTATATATGATAAAACTCAGATTAAAACTCGTGAATGCAAAATCTTGCGTTTTTCGGAAAAATTTTGTATATATTTTTATGTATTGGAAATTCAATTTGTATATTTTTTTCTCAAATAAATAAAAAATACTATTACACACAAAAATTTCCGTTTTCTACACAGAAAACAGAAATTTTTGAGTTTATTTACTTGTACGGGAGTAAATTTTACTTTCCAATGGTACACATATGAATGATTTGTGTTTGTGTTTGTTTTGTGCAAATTTCAGAACATCAAAAGTGGATACATTGTGTGAACATGTACATATTGGTCCATCCGCGTAACTTTGTTTCAGCCCCTTTTCCTATTATTGTGATCACTCATTCCCTATTTGACAATCAAACATCAACTAGAAGAAAAATTCGCACACTGTCTGTTCTTCAAATGTCAAAACCATTTTTTGCATCTTTTGTCTGCTGTTACGTGTGTGATGTTGGAAAAAATTGGGTACAGAGTCACATGGGATCGCAACATTTGGTAAATTATTTTGTCTGTGATTAAACCTTAACTTTTTTTGTAAGTAGAAGAAAGCAATATATTTAAACAAATTCGCCGAAAATAAATTTAGACGTGGGCGTTTTGTTCATGTGGCCGATCGGATCAGGATCGGATTAACTCCTCAAATATTACTGTGCCATAAAAAATTTACATTCACAAAATGTATATAAGCTAAGATAATTTAGATAAGTTGTCGGAACTAATCGAAGTTTAAGTAAATAATTAACCAGTTGTGTTTGAGTTTCAACCGGCAATTCTTCAATCCTTATTGGTTGTCACCGAACAAAGGATAAATTTCGATTTCTTATAACTACTATATTTGAATTTTTATGTAACTTAGAGGATAATAAGTGTTGTGAGGTGTAGTAATATTTTCAAAATTGGCTCTTCTTGAAAGAGTGCTTGGTTAGTTGTTTTAAGTTTATGTCTTATTCTCTTATTGAGCACTATTCATACTTTCAATTTATTATCCATTTTACGGCGAAAATTTGTAGCCAAACGTTAATAAAAACATTTTTGAAATAGCCAAAGATTTTTTTGAAGTTTTTGGACTTATGTTACAATCAAAAGATAACTGCTAAGAATCAAAAATCTATAACTAAAGAAAAACATAAGACATATGTAGTATCAACATATACAGTATTCAAAATATATGCAGTATTACGTAATGCCCAGCAAAGCGGGCGGTTACAGCTAGTACTTAAATAAAACTAAGTGAATCACACAAATAATAACAAATTAACATAATAAATTTAATCGCATACGTATCATCGCCTTCTTATAAAAAATTAATTCAAATATTAAAAACGACTCGAGTACATGATCAATCCAAATACTGTTATTTTGTGTTTGAAAATAGTGTAGATTAAAACGAGGTTGCTTGACAATTTTGAAAGTTGACATAATTCCTTAATTCCAAAATTCAAGTGAAGCATTGTCGCGATTATTATCTCAAGTTAACATCATGGCAACAAGAAAACTATTTCACCTGCCCAATTCGATTATCAGGATCCAGTTAGTGATCAAGAAGGTGACGCAGTCAGTAATTTCGGCCTGCTGTCTCTACACGTGCCTGTAATGTACCACTCGAGGCAACGCAGCAATACGCGAAACAAATAAATTAAAAACACATCGAATAAATTAGAATTAGAACTAGAAAAATGACCCATTCTAAGCCGGACCGGAGAAAAGAGGTTTTATTCCCCTGATTCTCCCACCTCTTTCCATTCCATTCCATTTCGTTTCATTCCATTCCCATTCCATTTCGTGGTTTTCGACGCTGACCACTGTGTGGCTGCGCCTCACTGCAGACTGACTTGACCTCATTAGGTGTTGCCTCATCGAAAAAGTTGCGATGGTAAATTTCGAGGTGTCATCACTTGTATTGCTGCGTTAGCACCCCGAAATACCTATAAGAACCCCGCAGAATTTAGATTGTAAGTAAGTAAGTAACTGAGTGCTGTACCGTTAGTCCAGTTAATAAATATAATTTAAATTTAAAATTCACATAATTTATGCCCAGTATCCCAATTGTTTACCTTGCCTTACCATTCCAACGGTATCTGCTTGATCTGAGCGAAATCCCGCGGAACGGTCCCAGTCGTTTTTAAAGAAACCTTGAAGAGTTTTATATGGCAACCGTGACAAACTACTCATACGTGTAATATAACGAACTGGAGAAATTTAACAACAGATGAAGCAGAAGAGACCTGAATAGACGAGCAAGGAGCAGTTAGTGTTGTTTCCGGCAAAATACCGGATTCCATCAAGGCTAGTTAGAAAAGGAGCAGAAATACAAGGACCTACGTTCGAAGACTCGAGTTGTGGTCCTAAACCATTGGGCATAAAAAGATTTTATAAGATAAACCGAAAGGCCCAGGCAAGGTCCGTGCCGTAGATTTTCACTGAAAACTTGGGGATCAAATTATCATAAGTGTTTCTTATTAGTATGTACTTAGATCAGTGTCTCCTATACAATTGTTTTATAAAGTAATACGGTGACAGAAAAGATAAATCACAAGTTTACACTTTCGCGCCTTTTTTCACTTCTTCCTTAATCCTGCCGTAGTTCTGACATTTACTCGGCACTGGACACTTTAGGTTTTTTTTGTTTTCGATTTGATGCAAGCTCTCTTTGATTTGCGTTTTATTATATTCGGCCCATATTTACGACTCATATGAGCCGATATTTTAAATATTTTTCCAATTCTTACTTATACTTCAGCGAATATTTTTATTGTTTCAGTTTACGTCCTGGTACCTCTTCTCAAACTCCTTACAATGAAAGCCGAACGAACGTCCTACATAATTGCGTTCTCACGCTAATCTGATTTATAATCTTACGCAACGCTTATTAACAACAAACATGCGTAAGTGAACTAGCCCGATGACGTCAAGTGGAAAACCGATGCTGCACGATAAACACGTACAGGAATTCTCTATCCATGACGTCAACAGTTGTTATCGCATTATTAGCCTCGTAGCTATTGACGATTGAAATCTGACTGTATATTGTACCACAAGAAAGTTTGACTGGCTGTCAGTTCACATAACGAGCGAAAAGACGTTTTAACGTCAAATAAATTACAACAAATTTTGCGTCATAATATGTACCTTAATTACCAAACTATTAATTACCTTAATAATTGAGAGTAGTACTGTTAGGGAATAGATAAATCACAAGTTTGTTTTTTCCGTCGTTTTTTTATTTCTTCTTCGATGCCTCCGTAGCTCTCACACTTGCGCCGCACTGAACATTTTTGGTTTTTAATATTCGGTTTGATGCGGGTTCTTTCCGATTTGAGTTTTTTATAATTCGGTGCATATTCACACCTCATATGAGACGATATGTTCCATATTTTTTCGGTTTTCAAATTCATACAGATTTTTACTTATATTTCGGAGAATATATTTATTGTTTTGCTTTAGGTCCTGGTAGCACTTTTCATGCGTTTTACAATGATACCCCAATCAACGTCCTAGTTTAACGCGTTCTCACGCTACACTCATAAATATCCTCACACAACGCTAAGAAACAACAATCTCATGTGGGCGCTTGCACTAGCCCGATGACGTCACGGGAAAAACCAGCACCGCACAAGTAATACGTACAAATATGTTCTACCCACTGTGACCGAAACCGTTGTTATCGCGTTATTAGTCTCGTAGTTATTAGCGACTGAAAAATGACGGTGTTTTGTAAGACAAGATTGTTCGACTGGCTACCAATGTACATACTCAAAGAGAAGAAAGACATTTTCACGTCAATACCTTGGAATTCGTAGTATATTTTATGATGTGAATTTAGCGCAACTTGTTTGGAAGATGATATGTTTGGCTCATTCAGGAGTCTCTTGAAGAGGTTATTGTCGTCGTAGGGATTTTTAAACTATTGTTTAAGGTAAAGTATTCGGGGAGGGGTTCGGTTTCTATTGCAAAGTCGGAAATATTTATATCTCCTTCGTTTGTATTGAGAAGTTTTATGTGGCGAATCCCATGTGAAGGGACCAAAGTATTGCTTAGAAAAACGCCGGGTTGTAGCTCTTTGCTCAGATTGACGCTAACTTCATGTGGTTTTAGCTTAATTGGACAGATTATCTCGGACGTCGCTGGAACATAAATGGAATCAAATTTTAAAGGTGGTGTTTTGATAGGTATCACAATGTCAGTTTCATTTATATTTAATGTGCAAGTGAGAGTTTCATAGTCTATTTTGCAAAGTATTTAGTGAGGAAGTCTCTGCCTAGAATGCCATCTGTTTGGGTGGGAAAATTGGAATTAACTATATGAAAATTATGGTTTTTGGGTTTTTCGGAGAAATCTAAAACAAGATTGATAGTTCCTAATGATCCAAAATCTTCATTAGTTATGCCTGTAAGTTTGCACGTTATTATAAAAGAGTATGTGGTCTCAGGTAGTAATTTGTTCGGCTGTCAGATCGAAATGTCGGCTCCAGTGTTCATTAAGAACCTAAAGGTTGTTATATAATTTGTAACAGATATTAACAGATATGTGAAAAATTTTTACTCTTCTCCCGGAGAGGTTTCGGTCGTCTCGTTGGATATAATGTATTTGTTTATTTTGATGTTAGCTTTGTTTTCTTGCTGCATCGAACGGTGCAGAACTGTCAAATTCCATACATTTATCGGGTGCAATATTTGGTCTCGATTATAAGTGGGTTAGCTTGCACCTCTATATAAATTCTTTGACTAGAAGACAGATGACGACATGATTAATTTTCCTTGCCACGAACCTAAATTTTTCTTTAAATTCCACAAAATTATAATTTCTTCAAAACTGTCAGTTAATTTCATCTGAAAATTTAAATTCAAGTAACATATGAGAAATTTGTTTGATCGAGGGCGCAACAAAATATAAAAAGTTTAAGGTAATTCATACGAATACGAACTGAAGTTGGTTCATTTGTAATCTATCGAGTGCAAATCCGAGCTGTCTTTTTGCTGCCAAAATTTTGCATGTCAAAGTACATCTATATCGAATAAGGCCTTATCTATAATTATCAAAAACCTTGCGAGTTCGGTTGCGAATCTTAAAAGATCTTAAAATTTTCTCAAAAATTTACAAAATACTTTCATCCCTTCCAAATGAGCTTGGTCTTGTATTTCAGAAATATAGACACTCAATCGATCAAACGATCTAACTCTACTGGCTACAACATACAATTGACGGTGAGAAAATACAGGATGTTTGAGTAAGATTCCTTCTTTTTGAAGTGTTTGCTCTTGGGGTTTATTAATTGTCATCGCAAAAGCCAGAATGACGGGAAATTGAGTTTTTTGAAAGGAAAAAGACAGAAGTGTACTTGAAGAGTTAAGGTGTATTTGTGGTGTCAAAATACGTGTGTTTCGAAAAACTCTTGCTAAAATCTCAGATCCCAAACAATTTTTTTGCATTTGAATTAAACGAATAGGTGTGCAATTGACCAAGTAAGTCATGTCCTGTACTCAAATTATGAATAAGTAATAGTTTCCAATTTGGTTTTGAAAATAAATTTGTAGGATCAGGAGCCCACTTACATCAACTGAATTTAAAAATTCTACTGGAAAATTATTTTTCTCTCTATAATCGTCTTTCAAGACGTCATCAGAACTCAAATATATTCATTCCTCCCCGGACAGACTGTTCAAGATTTCTGAATCGATGAAAGTGCAGTTTTCATATTTGGGTGCTAATATAACCGAATTGAGAATATCGTTAGAATTTGTGGTTTCAGATACATTGCCATAAGTATCTGCAATCACGAAGTTGCTGTTAACTAAATGGGAAGGAATTTCAATAACATCTTAGCTGTAATCTGGAAATGTGGGTAAAGTTGCATTACCAAGAGATTTAAGAAATTCAATCTCATGAGGTAAGGCGCTAATGTTTTGGGTAAAAGTTATTTTGTGGAATTTTGAAAATTCGGACCATGAAGTAAGGCAATTCTCAATAAGTCGTACATGTGTACCGTGAGATATAACTGGCAAACAAAAAAATCTCCACAGAGTAAAATAGTCCTACATCCGAAAAGTTTAGTTGAAGTACCGAATGAATCGTTTAAAAAAAAGTCAATTAATTTGAGAGCATTAAGCGGTCACATTGAAATTTCATCAGTGAGGGTGATAGATGCAGACTTTATGAACTGTGTTTGTCCACTGTTTACGGAGAACTTTGATACGGAATTCTCTAAAGTCGGTATAGGTGTTTTGAAAACGTTGTGAAAAGTTCGACTTTGAATTAAAAGACTGGATGCAATATCACTGAAACCGCACACAATACATTGGATTTCCAAATATTTGAATTTATGAAGAATTGCGGTTTGTTATTATAATTTCTGTTGTAATTTTTGTTGTTATAGTTTCTGTTGTGATTGTTGTTATAGTTTCTGTTGTAGTTGTTGTTATTGTACAATAGTTTCTGTTGTAGTTGTTGTTATTGTTTCCTTTGTAGTTGTGATTGTTGTTACCTTTTTTGTTTTAAGGTAAATATTTGGTTTGCTGTTGTCGTATGGCTTCACTGTTCGATCTCAAGACATAAGTTGATGGCTATGGCCAATTGTTTTGGCTGGGCAGCAAAGACAGTGGTTCATACATTGGCTGGGCACTACTGTTCGTTTACTCCATTTTTGAACAAAGTTAACGCAAACTCGTTGCTAATGTTTATTATGGAATCCGCTTTATATTGTGTTAAATTTATTGCCTGTAGGGAGTTTAACTCTCCTATAAGGTTTAATAATTGTTCTTTATATTTTAATTTTGGTAGTTTGTTTTGTTTGCTAATTTGGTATGTATTTGTGGGGCTGATAATGGACTTTCGTATCTTTCTTGTAGTTTTGTTTTGAGTTCTTCGAAAATACTAATTGTGGAAATGGAGGCAATGGATGTTCGCACATTTGCGTTTAGTTTTAGAAAACAGACGAATTCGATTAATGTTTTCTTAGCATCGTTGCTGAGGGTAGTATACATAATTTATTTATTTATTTATTTATTTATTAATTTAAACGGAGAGATTGCACTAACAAATGAAACCAATGAATTCATAAAAAAGCAAAAATAGTCATACATGACAATAATAGTAATAATGATAGCAAAAAGAACAACAACAGTTCCAAGAAAAGCATAATGAGAATAATAGAGACGACATAATAGTGTTATACAGAAAGTCAGAGATAAGCTTAATAAAACGTTGATACAAAAAAATACTTTTAAAAGAGAAAATAATATAAAAGTACTGAAAGAGCAAGGAATATAAAGGACTAATACAATGTAGAAAAGGTTATGTAAGTTGAAAAGCGCAAACAATAGCCAGAAATTGATAATACATCCAGATAAACGAGAGTAAGAAAACGAAAGATAAAATAAAAATATTAAGCCACTTAAATTATAGACCTAGATACCTGTGAAGGAAGAAATAATAATATAACTGCGTTATTATTGGGCTAATGCATATTATGTGTGCGTAAATAGTTTTTGAATTGGCCAATCGAGATGTTGTCACGAAAGTGGGAGGGGATGCGGTTCCACACATGACGGATGCGGTAGAGAGGAGAGAAAAATACAAAGTTAGAGGCAGCGTTATGTTCGAGAACCGGGCGGGAGACCCGGAGATTTTATTGAACTGTGCGAGACGTCAGCTTCTCGCAGAGTGTAGCTGGGGATACAAGTTGATGAGCAAGTTTGAAAGCTGTGAGACGGTCGTAGTAATGGTGAAGGAACTGAATAGATTTAAGATTGAGGTCGCGCATTAGTGGTGTGTAGTCATGATCGTCGAAACTCATTGGACGACCAGTCTCATAGCCAATGTATCTTAATATGTCTACCTTCAAGCTTTCCAGCCGATGAAATAGTCCAGGGTGACCAAATAATACAGCAGTAGGTGAGTTAAGGGATTTCCAGAGTTTTATAAGGGTGGAGAATAGCTGTAGCATTAGAGAAATCACGAGTCATCCTCTTAATAAAACCAACAGTTTTGTACGCGTTCTTGAGAGCAGCATAGCATTGACATTTGAAAGTTAACATTGCATCGAAGATGATTCCCAGATCAGAAATTTCATTGACTCTATTGAGAAAATCTGATTGTAGCATGTATTGGAAGATAAATGGAGATTTACTGAAGGTAAGTACTTTGCATTTTGCTACATTGACTTTAAGACCATTATACTCGGACCAATTTAGGAGATTCTCGAGGTCGCGCTGGAGCCTCGAGGCGTCGAGTGGACTTAGAATGGGCGAGAAGAGTTTTATATCGGCAGCGTATAGTAGGGCGAGTCCCGAACACAGACAGTATTTAAGGTCGTTAATGAATACATTGAAGTGTAGAGGACCGAGATGAGAGCCTTGCGGTACACCTGATGTTACTGCGTAGGACTCAGAGGTAACTTTCTTGATTCGCACCAGTTGGGACCATCCAGTTAGGTATAACGAAATCCAGTTGAGCAGCGTGCCACTGATTCCGAAGTTTCTCAACTTCTCTATAAGTCTTCTGTGGTTGACGTTGTCAAAAGCCTTGGAGAAGTCAATATATATGGAGTCAATCTGCATTGAGCTATTAAGGTTCGAGAAAAGAAAGTCAGCATATAATAGTACATTGGTTAGGGTCGATCGTTGGGGTAGGAAACCGTGTTGCTCAACCATTAAACTGTGGTCTATGAAATCGGATAATTTTGTTGTAACTAGAGCATCCAATAACTTCGGAAGAGTGCTCAGAAGAGGGATAGGGCGGTAATTTTTAACGTCATCTTTGGCGCCGTCTTTGAAGATTGGGCTGACGTATGCAGATTTCCATGCGTTGGGGAGTAAACCAAATTTAAGGGATTTATTAAAGATGGTAACGACAGCATCCCCTATCGCTGGCTAGGTGTTAACAATAAATTTGGCTGGTATATTGTCGGGCCCGCCGCGATTCTTAGGGTCTAGCTTAGAGATCAGAGTATCAAGATCAGAGCGAAGAAAATATATTGAGCTGATAGTTGACGAGGGGTTGAGAAGGGGTAAGATGAGAGGTGAGTCCAGTTGTATACTGATTTTAAGCACGTAAATTATTAAGGCTTTCGTCACAGTTTAAGTTAATTTGGAAATAAGTTGGGGGATGATCTCTTGAAAGTAGGTCGTCTTCTAAGTCGATGTAGGTACTTGATGGATGGTAAGGAGAATAACAAGTTCAGAGTAGATTTTTTTTCGGGGTGAATAGGATGAAGTTGTTGAATGTTGAGAGACTGTGAGCAATTTAGAATGTGGCTGCAGCTAAGTAGAAGGTTTGGAGAGGTAGAAGATTCAAGAACCCTCTCGTAGGACGTTGAAAACCAGACAATGTGGGGAAGATTGAAGTCTCCAATTAACAGAGGTTCCTGTTGTGGTTTTAAACTTCCTTAAAAACGTTTTTGAGATGCTTCTTTCCAAAATGAGTTTTGTCGCTCCAGATTCGTATAACCCGTGGGAAATTGTTGCGGTTTCGGGTTATCTGGAGAACCTCGTCAATGTTCAGACGAGGAAGAAGAGATTAGATTTAGTATATTATTAGCAAAAGAAAAAAACAATTTAAATAGATTAAAAAAGCACAAAAACATGAATGTATCTCAACTGTAAACAAGTTTTTCTCTCAACAAATAAGAGTATGGCTTAAACCGAAGAAAGTAAAATCGTTTGCTACAGTAAATTATATATTGTATTAAACATTGTGCAGAATTAACTTAACATTTTTTGAGAAAAACTTGGTGTCTATATAACTTAAAATGGGAACAACCACTTGAAGACAATCAGATAATACTGGTGAAGATTGTAAGCAATTTAACAATATTGGATACGGTTTCAGTTAAAAATAAGGAATTCCTCTGGTTATTAATAGCCATATTGATTGTACTAATTTTGTACTTATTTTGAGTGTAATAGGCAAATTTTGAGTGAAATAGGCAACACAGACGTGGACATCGTAAGCGTTACCTTGCTTCACCTTCTAGGGTAGCCAAAGTTGGTAGTACTAGTCAAGTATAAAGAAATGCAAGTAAATGGATAACTTAAATGAAATACTAAAGGAATCAAAAAATATTATATGAAACTTTAATAAGTTAGGAACAAGGAAATATACGGACAAAACATTAATAGAAAATGAGGCAAGGGTTGAGGAACTTCTCTCGCGAGCAAAACAGCTAAAACCCATACAAACGATGAGGTACAAGCCCAGGCTATAGTGAAATTCTATTTATTAATATTAGATATAGGGAAGGAAATAAAGTCACTCATTGAAGAACATAGAAATAATAAAAGTATTAAAATGACGTTTGACATAAGGATGGCAACAGCTCTGGTACCGCCGTACAGTGGGAGAGAAGAGGACACAGAATCCTTTTTGGACAGACAGACCAACCATGATTAAATTTATAAAAACGAGAACTACCGGTAGGGCAAAACGTTCAATAACTTCAGACATCCAGACCCTTGATGATATAAAGTCAAAACTACCCCAACAATTTACTACGAAATTTTCATCGGAGACATCCTGGCACAGTTGAAAGCAACGCAGCAGGGTGGTAGGAAACTGACTGATTATATAACTCAAATAGAGAACCTTTCGAGTCAACAAACAAGGGCATTCATTTCAGAGAACGTCGCAAGTGCCGAAACCGGCGAAAATTTAGCAGAGAAATTTGCTAAGCAAGATCTGATAGATAACCTCGCTAATCCAGAGACCTCACTAATATTCAGAGTCACAAATTATACGAAACTAGCAGATGTTACAACCAAGGCAATCGCTGTAGACAAGCCGGTAAAGGCGAACGTATTGTACTTCAACGCACAGAATAATAAAACGCTGGTGAAATTTAGAAATAACAAGTTCCAAAACAACAGATGGCGACCTAATAACCAGAATCGAAGGTATGATCGTCCAACCAATTGGTCCCCACGAAATGCCAATACGCCTGCGCATGGTCAAGATGTGATCAATCCACGAGCACTTGGCAGAACAATGAGAGACGAAATAACCAACGGGCTAACAACCATACTATGTCAAACAACAGAAATAATGGACAAAGAATATATAGCTGTAGTTCGGGAGAATGCCAGCCCCCCCAGCAAGATGCAAACCGGAATCGGTTGGGGGGACAAATATCAATTGGAGAATCTTCAATGTGTATCTAAATTTGACAAATTTTATAGTAGCTTACGTTCAAATGTGCGGTAAGAAGTGTATCTTCTTAGTGGAAACTGGAGCCGATATATCACTCCTCAAACGGCATTTAATTAAAAACGAGCAGATGTACTCCCCTAATAATAGGTCTACGCTACAGGGAATTACAAGTTCTATATAAACTTCAATCGGTTCTACAGAAACTTCCCTGGTATTTAATAATGATATTACCTTGAAGCATACCTTTCACATCGTCAATGACGATGTATCTTTCGAAGCCGATGCAATTCTGGGCATGGACTTCGTAGCAAAATATAAAGCTACTATAAATTACGACACATAGATACTGAAATTATATTCACAAAACGAAATACTAGAAATACTAATTGAAAGTGGGCCAGAAACTAATTCATTGCTCATGTAAAGAATTTCCCTCAACTACAATCCGTTGGGAGAAAGCCTCACACCGGACGCTCCTCTGATCATCAAAAACCAAAATGAATTGTAGACTATTCAGTTAATTCTTAATTTCACATTTATTTACTTCGAATTACATTCTTTTCTTAGCTTAACTTAATACAACCTTAACCTACTTAGACTCGGCCTTAGCCCGTTTCTTGGTTTGTCGGTAATGTAGTCTGTCGCTATAGACCCGTTGTACCTCGATCTCGATGGTTACCCTCTCGGCACGCTCTACTGCCAACAGCAGCCTCCGCTTCAGTTCTCCTAATTTCTTTCTGAGTTGGGCTTCCTGGCCTGTTCGTTTCTTTTGCACGAACTTCGATGGTTCCGATGCCCGAGGTCCCAACGTACCTTTATTTCCGGCCCTGCAAGCCTCCAACATAATTGGTCGGAATCCGGCGTCCGGATTTCTTAAAGCTTCTCTCAGACTTTTCTCTCATTTTTGAAGAGCGTACACACCGTGTCAACTAATACGTTTTAATGCCCGAAGAAGCTCGTGAGAACCGTATTCGGGGCCTTAATGGAGAGGCGGTAGACCTCATCCACTTTGAAATGTCTGTTACTTTGGACCATACTCACTTGTGTGTTGATTCATTCCACTGTTGGGTGACTTGGTCCGTGTAAATGATGTATTCTGGTACTGATCTCTAACGTCCTTCTTGGCGGCTCGGGATCGATTGACTTTTCCTTAATTTTCCCTGTCCATTTATTCATAGTTTTCCCTTACGCCGCAATCCCCACTCTGTAAATTATCCCATGAAATTATTGTCCCAATTTCCCAACTTTCCAATTTCACACTTTGCATTCCCGCACATTCCATTTAATTTCTCCATTCCTCTAAGTGGGTCAGTTCGTCCGTTCCACTCGACATTCCTCGTTCGGTCACATTGAGCACGTTTGATCACGTTTAAGACGCTGCTGGCAACTAGTTTTTAGTACTTTTTTAGTACTGTGTTGTGATCGTGTGTGATGGCGCGCGATCGTGTGAAATGTCGCTGTGACGTGTGACATGTTGACGTTGTTTACGTTTCGTCGTGGTGCACATGTAAGTATTTGGAGGATTTCTTTATCCTTAAATTAATCCTTTTCTCTTTCAGGAAAGGCTCAAGTTGTATTCACCACACTCATCCCACCCAGATGTGAAGTCATACGCAAAATTAATGTTATAGGTACTGATGCAAAAGACTTGGGAGTACACAATTCAGAAATAGATACAGGCGTTTACACAGCGACAGCAATTGTTTCAAAAGCCTACCCATTAGTAAGAATCCTAAATACTATCAATAAACCTATTAAGGTCATGTGCAACAATATAAGATTAACTCCGTTATCAGAATAACGTTTATTTAAATCCACAGCAGAAAGTTACGAAAGAAGTAAATTCCTCATCTCAAAACTTGACTTCGCAAACACCCCGGAATTTGCGCGTGAACATCTAAAAGGTTTATGTACCAAATACCAAGATATTTTCGATTTTGACAATAAGCGACTTACGGTTAATAGCTTTTATGAGCAGTCGATTGAAGTCTCAGATAATGTTCCAGTCTACATAAAAAACTACAGGCTATTAGAAACTCAAAAAGAGGAGATCGATACGCAAATCCAGAAAATGCTAAAGGACGGGATAATCGAAAATTCGGTGTCACAATATAACTCGCCCATACTCCTGGTTCCAAAGAAGAACCAAAAATGGCGGCTAGTGGTAGACTTTAGAAGCCTGAATAAAAAGGAAGTAGGAGATAAATTCCCCTTGCCTAGGATCGAAGAATTTCTGGACGAAATGGGGTGCGCCAAATTTTTCTCAACCTTGGATCTAGTGTCAGGATTTCACCAGATACCAATAGAGTAATCTTCAAGGAAATTCACAGCGTTTTCAACGACCAAGAGTTCATTATCTATACTGTAGAATTCCTTTCGGACTGAACATAAGCCCAAACAGCTTCCAAAGGATGATGACCATAGCAATGACCGGTTTACCACCAGAGGTTGCATTTTTATATATCGACGACATAATAGTCGTTGGATGTTCATTAAATCACCACTTGAAAAACCTCAAAAGTGTATTTGAAAGGCTGAGAGATAGAAATCTTAAACTTAATCCCGAGAAATTCAAATTCTTTCAAAACGAGGTACCTTTCTAGGGACATCAAGTATCGGCACAGGGAATTAAACCAGACTCTTCGAAATATGAATCAATCAAGAACTATCCAATACCGAACAACGCAGATGATACGCGACGATTTGCTGCATTCTGCAACTATTATAGGCTTTTTGTTCCTAATTTTGCGAAACTAGCACTCACATTGAACAAATTATTGCGAAAAAAAGTTAAATTCGAATGGGCAGAATAATAGCAGCACGCATTTGATACGCTAAAAGCTGCGCTGATGTCTCCAACAATACTCCAATACCCAGATTTCCAAAAACAATTCATTGTATCTACCGATGCATCGAATGGGGCTTGCGGAGAAATACTTTCCCAGAAATTCGAGGATAACGATCTCCCCATAGCATATGCAAGCAGGACATTTACACTTGGAGAACGAAACAAGTCAGTCATAGAAAAAGAGTTAGCAGCCATACATTGGGCAATAAAATACTTTGGACTTTACTTGTATGTTCGAAAGTTCGTGGTAAGGACTGGCCACAAGCCGTTAACACATCTCTTCGCAATGAAAAATCCTTCGTCTAAACTAATACGTATGAGGCTAGATATTGAAGAGTATGACTTTACCGTGGAATATGTGAAAGGAAAAGAAAACAGTGGTCCAGACGCATTATCGCACAAAGATGTAGAAGACTTGAAAAAAATCAATATCCTACAAGTGAAGACGAGAGCGATGGCATCCAAGACACAACGAAATAGTGAGAACAAATTCTAATCCCCAGCATCCTGATCAACAGCGGGTGCAAGGGGTATCACCACCTGAAACATTAAAACACGTAAAAAATTAGTCTTCATTGCGAATGACCATGCTACGAATGAACCAGAAATGCTGATAAAAAACAACCAATCAATTCTAATAAAGCGGTTAATTAAAGCAAATTAAAATGAATCAATGGAACCCGCATTAGAACGAAAAATCCAAGGATTTGAAGATTATATATATAGTAAAATTCAGACCGATACTCTGAAGCTTTCTGCAGAAAGTGATGTATTCAAATATATAAACAATAAGAATAGCCAATAAGAATTTACAGAAGTTAGTAATAAAAATATATAAACCACCAATCTTTTTGTCAGATCAAGAAAGGATCAAAGAAGTACTAAAATTATACCGTAACACGCCTACAGGACGACATTTAGGACAAGCAAAATTGTACAGGAAGTTAAAACCATGTTCCTTTGGTAAAGCATGAAAAAGTCAGTAGCAAAGCATGTTAACAGCTACGAGCAGTGCACAAGAAACAAGCACCAAAAGGAAACCCAAGTACCAATGCAAACAACAACAACTCCGGTTAGAGGTTTTGAAGTAGTGTCAATAGATACTGTTGGTCCGTTCACTAAAACTGTGAACAACAATAGACTTGCTCTATCATTGCAATGCGTCCTTAGCAAATACGTTGTGATTATTCCCATCAAGGATAAGGACGCGAACACGGTGGCGGTAGTGAATGACTTCATACTTCGATATGGACTAATGAACTATATCAAAATAGATTTAGGAACCGAATATAAAAACCAAGTGTTCGAGGAGATATGCAAACTACTTCATATAAAACAATTGTTTGCAACGGTTGCTCATCCTGAAACAATCGGAGCATTGGAACGGAACCACAAATGTCTGAACGAATACTTGAGAAGTTTCGTTAACGACAATGGGGACGATTGGGATACATGGATACCTCATTATGCATACTCCTACAACACTACACCGAATACAATACACAATTATACACCATTCGAGTTTATTTTTGGAAAAACCTCTTCCATACCGGCAGAACTTTCCGCTAAACGTCCAGACCCTCTGTATAACCATGAAATGTACGCAAAAGAAATGAAATATAGACTACAAAAAAGCATAGCTAAAGCAAGAAAATACTTACTCGAGTCCAAATCAAAACGGGTAGCTGGTTAAAACCAGAGTCGTAACCCAGTATCGTTGAATATAGGATAGAGTATTTATAAAAATCCAAAAAGGACGTAAATTTGATCCCTTATTCAATGGTCCATGGGAAGTTACAAATATCTCACCAGTAAACTGCACAGTTAAAAACCAGAAATTCATAGACGTTAAGACGAATATAAATTCGTTAAATTCAGCCTAAGGGCAGATATCTTTTTCTCTTATATTATTTCCCAATAATCAAAATAGAAAAAGGAGGAGGATGTAGCATACTCGGTCACTCACCCGGGTCAGCAAACTCTATGCAATTTTAGTCAAATTTCAAAATATTTATTTCACAATATCCGCGAATAAAGAATTTTCCCGTCAACAGAATTATTGCTAAATTGCAATTAACAATATTCTGTTGGAAACTTTATAATGGGGCAATTACCCGACGGCACAGCGGAATATTGCTGGGTTGCAAATGGCAATATTCCGTTGGGAAAGGTTCGAAATGACAAGAATTAAGTAGGTCATCTACTCATACTTTTCATGCCCCTCCACTAGATTTTAAGCTGGAATAAGGTTTTAATTTTGTATAAAAATCTAGCATTTTGAATAAAGAAATTCAGTTGATAGTCGAATACAGAACTCAATTCATTTCTAAAAACTGCCAGTCTCCCAAAATATTTACCTATCTCCTCTGAAGAGTTTAGCTATTGCTCCCAGAACTCAACAAAGGAATCCTTCACCTGTTAGGATTGGAAACTCCACCACCACAGGGAAAACACCACAAGAATGTTAAGCTTATCTTCAATGACGGCCAGCTGTTTTGATTGCTCGTCAATGGTCTTGATTTTATCGTTGTTTGTTAATAGGGAATCTTCAATGGAGTTCAGACGGTTGGAGAGTGAGCCGGCATCGTTGATAATAGAGTCAACCTTTGTGGAAATCCCTTCAATAGACTGTTTATTTCTGCAGATGGTCTCGTGCATAGTACGAAAGTTACTGGCGAGGAGATCAAAAGAGCGTGAAGATTGATCATTACATGCTTTCAGTTCGTTGCGGAGGGATTTGATCTCGCCAAAAAGGGAATTCAAGGTGATCTGCTGAGGTTCCGGGACAGGGACTTGTTGATCAGATTGGGAAGGAATATGAGGTTTAGAGTTAGAGGCTTGCTATCGGTGGTGGGGCGATGTGATGCGGAGATGAAGACATAGGGGAGCAGCATTTGCTAAAAATACCGGGTTGAGGTGTCAGGCATCTTTCCGAGCAGGACTTATGGTAGCAGGTGTTACACTTTACGCATGTAACATCGCCAGAAGTGTTCTTGTTGCAATATGCACAAGTTGTATTCTTTGTTTTCTTTGTCGTTTTATCATCGCCGGCAGCGTTTTTGACCACTGAAGCAGACCTTTTGAATAGGTTGCTGGAGGGTTGACCTGAGTCTCCCATGACGAGAGGTAAAAGTAAGGTAAAAATTCCCAAACTCCCAAATGTGAGAAATTCCCAAGGTGACTGTACTTCTGTGAATGTACTGGATTCGAAAACAAAGACTTAAATGAACACACGAAATACTTTTCCTCATGGCCTTACAATCGATGACGGCATACCAGATATTACTCGAAAATATTTCAAATATTCTCTCTGTATATCTCAATCGATCCCTCTTTCTAACTGCACACTATTGCTATGACTCTGTCTCGCTTCGTTTTGATAAATAATTCTAACAGTGACAACCAAAATTTCCTTGTATTTTCCACAACAAAGCTTGAATCCTTTAATTATTTTTGGCACAAACCTTTTCACACACACATTCGCATTGAAAGTGAATTCGTTAAGTTTCTCCCAAAACCCTCTGTAGTAGTACAATAAATAGGTAATATTATATGCAAAAACTCATAATTCATTCTAATTTTCGATATTTTCGTATTTTAAGTAGAATTCGAATTAACCTCAAAATTGACATGAATGGGGTGGTTGCGTCATGTTGGTGTCACGAACGATGTTGGCCACCTATGTGTGAAAATCAAACCTTGGGTGTTCGAGGCGTCATTCACATATGTTCGGCTACGTTCGTTTTTAAATTTTATATATTAATGTTTCTAATAAAATAAATGTGTATATTATTATATGGAAATGTTTCTAAATTTATACTTTCAACTGTAAGAAAAAAAATATATATATATTATGATAACATTATTCAATTTGTATAATTTTTAGAAATATTTATACGAAGAAAACCCCTTCAATTGTTTGGGGTTTCATATGGAGAAATTATTCTTTCCCGTAAAATATACTTTTACCCTCAGTTAATCTGGAAACAGAAATCAGTCGTTTTCGTTATGTAAAACATCATCGAAGGTAGTAGCCACATAAGCACATAACTATAGCAAAAAACGGTTTGCTGGGTGGGCACCTCTTCTTTTTATATTTAATATTAGAAGGTTTCGATTCTCCTACTGATTTGTCTTATAAACGTATCTGAGACAAAAAGCTTTAAATCAACTACGTTGAAAACTAGATATTATAAACACTTTCCGTATCCCAAAAATAGCTCATTCACTTATTTTTGGAGTGGAAACAAGGTTCCTACATATGCATGTGGAAATGATGCTGTTTCTATGAAACTTTGCAAGGAAAGTCTTCTATTTGTTGGATGTGACGACGGCTTCATTAAGGTTATAAACAAATGAACTGGTGCACGACTAGGAAGATTCCCAGGATCTTGGAAGGTTGTGCCTTCAATATACATCGTAGCTGACAAAGTGAGTGACAGTAGCGTTTTTAATATTAAAACATAATTTTTCTTTGCAGTGAACATCGTCTAGAGATTCTCATATGCAAGTCATGGATATACCAAAGTATACTTTGGCTCTTGTACAGTAAATGTGTCCTTTGAATCAACTCCTTTAATAGGAATTCCAATTCCATGGGCTCCTGTAGCATAACTTGTATACTCCTGTGTACTAATCTACCACATGCCATGTTCAGTAGCACTTTGGGAACAAAAAATGGACATAACATTTTATAACTACTTTTAAAAGCCTGATATAAGGTATATATGTCTACTAAGTCTACCATTCCCATTGCGACACAAACCCATAATCATTCTTTAGTTTGTTCCTTCATAGCTAAGAGCTTTGCTGGCTGCCACAAGAGATTACATAAAAGCAGCAGACATGCATTCCGTTTCACTTTTTAAACATTTTTCACCTAAATTGAGCACATTTCTATTAACTTGGGCAGCAATCTTTGAGGGAAGCCTCTGGTAGCTTTCTTTAGTAAATTTTTGCATGGCACACTAGCTGTTAACAAGATTTTCCCATGAATCTTGAACATTGTTTCCTAGTGGGTTAACAGTCAGTAAGCTAGTCACTTCTACTCGCCGGTTCGATAAACTGTGTTGACATCGCAAGTGGCTTGATATAGGCTGTGGTCTTAAATGTAAAATGAAGCGTTTAATGTTCATTTCTAATCCGAATAGCACCTAAAATAGAATAAAGCTGAAATTAAATTATGATGTCTGGACTCGGACTGTGAATAGTTTCTATTACCTACTCATGACAGCTGATTTTGCAGTTGAGCACTGAACTGTACATCTGAGAGCATTCCTCACCCAATTATTTTTGAAACTTAAACGTATGGATTCCAATTGCTTCCGTCTTCAGGTAACAAATAAATTGTCTTTTGCTGGACAGATCAAAATACCACCGACCAATTGCTTGTATTTGCACAATGACATTAAGTTCCGACCAGCATTTGGAGCTCGTATAATCACTCACTTTGAAAAATTAACACCAGCTGCTAAGAATGATGTTCAACTTATCACACATAACGTTCCCAGCCTGTAAGCTATTTCGTAGGCTATTTCCAAAAGTTTTCGTTCATCTGTCATCTGAATGATGATCCGCCATGCCACGGGGAATGACTTTTTCCAAAACTGGACTCAAATTCCCACACACATCTTCGAAAGCTTTCACCAATGTATTCTTATACTTTCTCTTATGCTCGGTGTAAAAATTTTACAGATACCATTCATTAGAAGTAACTTCCGACACAAGTCCAGCTAGATGATCTGGATCAGCCCTGGTCATTTCCGTACTGTACTAAAATTATAAAAAGAATGAAACAAAATATGACACACATAATATGTGTAGAAATACTATATATATCCTACCCATTTGAATTGATTTCTAAAATAACTTTTCCACACTTTAGATACTCTCTCAGCTCTACCAAACGGAAGCCACTAGAAAATATTTCTGGTAAGTTTCCCATGGTTGCACTCATCCCGACAAATAGAATTCCAGCTAGTGTCAGAAAAATGTTTAATATAATATATTTTAACTGCTTATAAGAAATACCTTTGATATTCATGACATTAGTCAAAAAAGTTATAAATGTAGCGCCACGACCCATATCGCCTAACGAGTGCACTTCGTTGACAACTACTTAACCAATTTCTTTTCAGAGCTCTTTTTGCCTCTATTACGCTACCACATACTATTATTGAAGCTTCTTTAAAAGCAGCTATATACCTATTAAGATTTATTTGTCCTTCACCGTCTTTTTCATGCTGTGCACTCTTCAACAAGGAAATTAAAATTCAAAGCAAAAAGCGCCATTGCACTGACCTGAAACAAAGATACTCAAACTATGTACTCGTATATGTAAATTATAATACTGACTGGTGCTCTTGTTACCTTTTTCTGGACAATTGAAACAAAACGACATATTAGTTCACATAGCATTAGTATTTCCGCCACTAGCGTTTTACCACCACTTGTTATTAGTGAATAAACTAAGTTTTCTCTATTTTCAATAGCTGGTAGCAGCTAAAACCATTTTGTTGACAACCTAAAATGAACAATTTATTGACATAAGTTTTGCACCAGATTAAACTTCATCTTACCGTACAAACTTTTAATGTCCTTAAGATCTTCAATCAGTTTTTCTTAACTTTCCGACAAGCCGTAGAAACGTCCCTTCCTTTCAGTTCATTCCATCAAAGTGATTAAGGTGCGTACAGACGATCATATTTTTCGTCCTATTTCAAAAACATGTGTGTACAGTTCTTCAATATGTCATAGATATAATGTATTTTTCTATGATCGTCTGTAGGCGTCTCGACTCTCTTATAGTGTGGAAAATAGCAATGAATGCCAAAATTTCTAACAGAAAAATTATCAATTCAAAAATCATAAATCGCAAACAATTGAAGGGTTTTCTTCGTATATATATTTCCAAATATTATACAAATTGAAAAATGTTCTCATAATATATATTTATTTATTTTCTTACAGTTGAAAGTATAAATTTAGAAACATTTCCATTTAATAATATACACATTTATTTTATTAGAAACATTAATATATAAAATTTAAAAACAAACGTAGCCGAACATATGTGAATCACGTCTCGAACACACAAAGTTAGATTTTCACACATAGGTGGCCAGCATCGTTCGTGACACGAACATGCCGCAACCAGCCCATTTATGTCATTTTTGAGGTTAATTCGAATTATATTTAATATACGAAAATATCGAAAATTAGATCGAATTATGAGTTTTTGCATATAATATTAATTGTTTATTCTTGAGTGTTGATTTGTAATGCAAATACTTTATTGCAGTAGGATCCGTTAATTTTATGAAAACGCCGAAAAACACGTTCACGTAATATCATAAAAATATCGAAAACGAGGCAAATTCGAGGATTTTTCCTTTAAGTATTTAATTTTTATTTTTAAATATAGATTATATTTGTACAGGTTTCATGTCGATTAAGTGCGCGCCTTCCGAGACCTAACTAACTGTACTCTTGCCAAAATCTTTTTCGGTTTGCTGTATTTCTTAAGTGAAGTCCTTGTTTTCGTTACTAAGAATAAATTTAGCCTGTGTTTTAGAAATTCTAAATCTTCGAACTTGGATGTAATGGTTTCCTGTTTGTATGGTTTGGTTATAGATTTTTTGCAGTCTCTAAAATTCTTTTGAGGGAGTTTAGTATTTCATCCATATCTCCCTAATAACCCAATATAGTTAGTCTTATATAAAATTTATTAAACAGATGAACAATTTATCCTATTCATTTTTGTGTTTACACATTTCTTAATATAATCGTTTAGTGATTTTGAAACATATATTATTAGTGCTGTTTGTACTATCGAACTGCACACTATATCAAAACTAAGTTTCCTATGCTAAATCCATTGTTATTGACGCTGCTGTTCAGGTTTTCATTTATGTTGATTTGTTCCTTGGACTCCTATAGTTTGAATTTTTACGTTAGAGGAACTTCTTTGGGTGATCTAGGTGGAGTTTGTCAATTTTCTTATATATTTTAGTGCTCTGGTCCCAAGTTAATGTGGTGTTGTCGTCTCTTACTAGAGCGTAGAGTGCTGTTGGCTCTCGTCGCTGCTTGACCAGTTTGTCGCCTCTTTCTCGTTGTTGTTTGTTGTCGCTGGAAGTGGTGGTTGTGGTTGGTTTGTGTTTCTCTACGGTTTGGTTAATGCTCCTTGGTCGTGGTCCTACCGTTGGATGTTCCGTTAATTTTCCCACGATTTCCCTTTTCTTCCGCTTGTAATATTCGTCCAGTGAAATTTTTCGGTTGATAGATTTTGTGAAGTATGGAGGTGCTGTTTCGGCTTTTTCGCTTTTATGGTATTCTTCCTGTATTTACGGGCTGCTAGTAGTTAAATAAAATTCCGAAAAATTTTGTGTAGATGGCTCGAAGGTTGGTGGTGATATGCCATCTTAGTACGACGTGGGCTGGATCTTAGACGAAAGAGATAAGGACAGGCCCTGACGTACATGTAAAGGGAATTTTCGCGACCCGTTTTATGAAACTGGTCTAAATTCCCTATATCAACGTAGGCTTGGGTTTTGAAAATTTTAGAGATTTGGTCTAAGTTCGACCTAACTTTGACCAAAAAGTATTTTCTAAAATCGCATAAGACGTTTGTACGAAAAACGACAATGCGTAGAAAACATACATTTTAAATGTATATGATTTTCTAAACATTGTTTTTCTTCGAAAATGTTCTATTTAATCGACGTCTAAATTATTAGCGTAGCAAGTTCCCAAACGTCTCCAGTCTAAGATAGAAACCACGACAGTACGCTGTCGGTGGCAGTAACTGAAATTAACTCCCTATGCCTCAAAGATCTCTTGTTTACATTTTCAGTAAGTGACGTTCAAATAAGGAAATCAGCTGTTTGGCGAGGGACGTCGGCGAATTTTTATTTTTTAAATTATTATTTAAGAAAAAATTCTCAATCCCATTCTTGATTCCTTTGTAATTTTTGTGCTTAACGTAATATGACAGTTTTTTGTGAATTATTTATTTTATTATCATAGTTTATTGCTATTTTTTTAGATTTTTTTAATTATTCATTCCAAATACCAAACAGATTGAATTTCTGGGACTTTTTGTTTTGAATTTCACACCTTACTATTTATTCAAGTTGATAATAATTAAATTTTTACTAATTCAACTTTTTAAAATTTTAACATTTAATGAATGAAACGACGTCACTGGGTAATTCACATGTTTGGGTTAGTTTTTGCGTTTGTGGTGGTGCGATTCCTTAAATCGAGTCGCTTTTCGACCAATGATGGCCTGTCCTTATCTCTTTGGTCGAAAGGCTGGATCGCCATGTAATTTATGGTTAACACGTGATGGGTCGAGGCGAGGTATAAGCCGTCAAGTTTACCGTTCTTGTATTTGTATTTGTGTTTTCTAAGGCGAGGCAAGGTGCCGTCACATTCGCTGTTTCAGAATAAAACTCTTCTACCTCTGATTCCAAAATGAAACTGACTATTTTATCGAACTTTCGTCATTTTTATACAACAATAATGCAACTTAAGCAGTATAGTTTCCTTAAATCAATGCATAAATTGCATTTAAAAAAAAAGGAACGAAACATCGAGTTTCAACATAATTTCATGAGCATACAATTTAAAAGGGTCAAATTGCAAATTTGAATGCAATTTAACACTCAAGTGAAAATTTAAATTGATCGAGAATGCAAGATCATCAATTTGATAGTTCATTCAAGTTCAATGAAGGTTTATGTTCGATGAAGGGTGCATGACCTGTCGGGTGTTCATTAGGTTCAAGGTTTATTGACCTGTACAATAGAACTTTTTATGAATATGGTCTATAAGATATACATGAATCACTGTAGAGTTCTTCGAAAGCCTTACTTGAGTTCGCCAGCTAATGTAGCTATAGTAGCTAGCACAGCATAAGTCAAATGGAGAAATTAGAACCAATAAAAGCAAAACAAGAAGCTATATTAATAAATTTTAAGGAGGAAGCGTCTGCAGAGTATACTATTGAAACATTAACAGAAAAGGAAAACAAAGTAGAGGAATTACTCACAGAAGCAGCATCATTGAAACCTACGGAAACTACTCTAGGTAAAGCACAAGAGCTGGAGAAAATGTATGTAACCATAAGAAATTTAGGAAAAGAGATTTAAGAGTTCATAAATATTCAAAAGTACCTTCATATGGTAAATACCAGAAACAGCATGTCTTTCAATATTAACACGGCAACCGCCTTGATCCCACAGTACAGTGGCAAGCAGGATGAAACCGAATCCTTCCTCGATGCGGTTAGTCTACTGGATGAACTTACAGAAACGGCGCATAAGACAATAATAGTTAAATTTATAAAGACTAGAATAACAGGACGGGCAAAACTGGCAATAACTGAAGACCTCACGACAGTGGAAGCGATTAAGCGAAAAATTCGTCTAAAATTTTCGGTAAAATTCTCATCAGATCAATACTGGCACAGTTGAGGGCAACCCAGCTGGGAAATAAAAAACTCGTTGATTATATAAGCCAGACTGAAAATTTAGCAAATCAGCTCACGAAAGCCTTCATTTCAGAGAACATAGCAAGTGGTGAATTTGTCGAGAATCTTGCTGAAAAATTCGCAAAGCAAGCGTTGGTGGAAAATATTTTGAATCCTGAAACGTCTTTTCTAAGGCAATAAGTTACAAGAAGCTTTCCGAATTTGCAGCTAAGGCAATAGCTATAGACAAGCCGGTAAAAGCTAATGTGTTACATTTTAATGCTCCAGCAAGTCAAAATACACCGAAATTTCGGAATAATGGCGGAAGATGGAGTAGGCAGAGTAATTTGCGGCAAAGACAAAACAATTTCAATTATCGAAATACGGGCACACAAAATGTAAATAGAGATGACTATTTACCCTAAGGTGGTGGATGGCAGACGAATAGTAGATACAAAATCAACGTAAAGGACAAAATAATAACAACAGACGGAACTTTAACGGCAATGAAGGGCAGAATAACCAAAGGATAGACTACTTTAATTCGGGGAAAGATCAAGCCCCTCAGCAAGAGGCCGACCCAAGTCAGTTCGGGGTATAGGAACAAATGGGAGAATATACAATATAAGTCTTATTCTGCCAATCTTCATAATTGGTGACGTCGAGATGTGTGACAAGAAGTGTACTTATCTTGCAGACACTGGTGCATATAATGTATATTACAAGGAATAGTGGACACTGCTCAAGTTTCTATGGGATCCACAGAAACTAACTTGATATTTGATGGTGACACCACGACCAAGCACACGTTCCATGTTGTTGATAATAACGAATCGTTCGAAGCTGATGCCATATTAGGTGGAATATAAGGCCCAGATAAACTATGATACGTGGCTGTTAACGTTATATCTACCAAATAAAGTTTTGGATATTCCAATTCAGAACAGTCCAGAAAAGGACGCATTGTTGATACCAGCTAGGTGTTAAGTTATGCGTGTCTTTAAATTACCGGAAATATTTCCAAAGCCTTATACAGCAGTATCAATAATTTCAGGAGCTAATGCTTTTGTCAGCATATTGAACACAACAGACCAGACAGTAAAAATTTATACAAGTGAATTAAAATTGAGTTTACTGTCGGAATATAAAGCATTAAGGTGGATTTACTGGTCCGTTCGGCGCGTGCGGAACTGTTTTTTTTGTATTGAGCTTTGACAACTCTCATGCCGTACTCATTTTGCGGCGAATTCAGTTCTCTCTCTGCCAAAGTTGAACCAACTTCAACTTTCGTGCGGAAGTTTTTTGTTTTCACCGTGAATGTGTTCCGCGTCGCGTCGTTCAATCTGTGGATTGTTCTAAAAAGTGCGGCAGATTCATGACGAACGAATGAATCATGACCGAAGACAATCTTTTCGCGACGAATTAGTTCTGCACGCGCCGAACTTACCAGTGAATCCAGCATTAAGATGTAAAACAAAGACAGAGCGAGCACATAAAGTAATATCAAAAATTTACTTGTCGAATACCCCAGAGTTTGCAAGGAAACAATTAGAAGAATTATATTCCGAGTATGAAGATGTCTTCGCTCAGGATGATGAGCCATTGTCAGTGAACAATTTCTATGAGCAATCAATACAAATTTCGGACAATATACCCGTCTACATTGAAAATTATAGACTTCCTGAAGCTCATAAGGAAGAATTTAAGTACAGTCAAGTACAGAAAATGTTAGAGGACGGAATCATCGAAAATTCATTGTCGCAATACAATTCGCCAATTCTGTTAGTACCAAAGAGGTCCAAATATGTAAAAAAAAATGGATGCTGGTAGTCGACTTTAGAAACCTGAACAAAAAAGTAATTGGAGATAATTTTCCTTTACCCAGAATAGAAGAATTTTTAGATCAGATGGGGCGAGCCAAATTCTTTCCAACCCTTGATCTTATGTCTGGTGTCCATCAAATTCCAATAGAGGAAGCCTCACGAAAGTAAACAGTGTTTTCAACGAATTCAGGCCATAACCTATATTGTAGATTGCCCTTCTGTCTAAAAATTAATCCAAATAGTTTCCGGAGAATGATGAACATAGCAATGGCAGCTTTGCCTCCGGACATTGCTTTTCTCTATAGTGATGATATAATCGTCGTTGGATGTTTGCTCAAGCATCATCTCAAAAATCTTAAAGGCGTATTTGAGAGACTAAAAGACAAAAATCTCAAATCAAATACCGAAAAATGCAAATTTTTCCAGATAGAAGAAACTTTTCTGGGTCATCAAGTCAGCTCAAGGGATTTAGCCCGACGCTTCGAGGTATGAAGCTATTAAGAACTATCCCATTCTCAAAACCACTGACGATACTCGACGATTCGTTGCATTTTGCAACTATTATAGAAGATTTGTTTCCAACCTTGCGAACATTGCTTTACCACTTAACAAATTGTTGCGGAAAAAGGCTTAATTTGAATGGACAAAGCGCCAACAAGAGGCATTCGATAAACTAAAAGCGTCGCTCATGTTACCTTAAATTCTCCAATACTCAGACTTTGGAAAACAAATTATAATTTCGACAGATGCATCGAATGAAATTGTGTTTAAGGACCTCCCAATAGCTTTCGCAATCGGATCTTTCACACATGGGGAAAGAAACAAGTCTGTTATTGAAAAGAAACAAGCAGCCATATATTGGGAGATAAATCATTTCGGGCCTTACATCATTGGGCGAAAATTTGTGGTACGAACAGACCACCGGCCACTCACTTATCTATTTGCTATGAAGAATCCATCATCCAAGCTAACATGAATGAGACAAGATATTGAAGAATATGATTTTACGGTGGAATTTATGAAAGGGAAGCATAAGAGTGGACCAGATTCATTATATGTAATAGATCTAGAGGATTTAAAGAACGTTAATGTTCTACCAGTTAAAACAAGGGCGATGACGTTAAAATCGAAAGAGTAAACCAGACACTCAGAAATGTCGGATTCGGAGTCACAGCAGCCTGATCAACTGCGAGTGCTAGAAGCATCACCATCCGAGTCATTAAAAAATGTAGTGGAATTAAAGTTCATGGCGAACAGCTGCGCAAACAATGAACTAAACACCAAAATTCAAGATGGCAAGTTTATACTAACGGAGCGGTTATTAAGAAGAAATATAAATCAATCCATGGAATCCGCATTAGAGCGGGAAATCCGAATATTGGATGAAGATTTTTATTATAAAATTCAGAATGGAACTCCGAAACTTTCTGCAGAAAGTTAGATTTTTAATTATGTAAATGTTGCTATATTCAAGGATATATGCAACCGTAATCTAAGAAACGTTTCAATAAAACTATGTAAACCGCTCATACATAGATCATATACAGAAAAAATTGTCGACATTTTGAATCAATATTATAATACCCCCACAGGAGGACATTTAGGACAGTACCGAATGTATAAAAAACTAAAAACTGTATATCTTTGGAGAAATATGAAAAAGTCTATAGCGAAACACGTAAATAATTGCAAAAAATGCTCAAGGAACAAGCATCAGGTCAAGACGAAAGAACCTATGCAGCTAACAACCGCACCGGTTAAGGTATTTGCGGTATTATCAATAGACACTGCAGGACCTTTCACCAAAAGTGCTAATAATAATAGATATGCAGTAAGATTACAATGTGATCTAAGCAAATATGTAGTAGTGATACCCATAAAGGACACAGAAGCAAATACTGTAGCAAAGGCTGTAGTAAATGAATTAATTCTCAAATATGGGCCAATGAGCTACATTAAGTCTGACTTGGGAACGGAGAATCAAAATCAGTTATTTAATGAAATATGTGAGTACCTACATATCAACCAACTCTTTGCAACTGCGGCACACCCAGAAACAATAGGGGCTTTAGAACGCAATCACAAATGCCTGAATGAATATCCGAGATGTTTTGTGAATGAAAATCACGACAAAATCATCACAAACATTTACAACATAAGTGAAGGTAGGGTTGCCATCTCTAAAATCTTAAAACCAGGACAAAAACAATGAAAACCCCGGATTTTGATGCGTAAAACCCGGACGTGTATGCGGTGTTTTTTTGACGTGAATACGTCTTTAAATTTGCTACCATACGGGGGCAATCCAAAAAAACTAATGACAAAATCGGGGGATACAGTTTGGCGTTGTAGCTTCGAATCGATGCACTACATCCGAAATTAAATTATACCACTGGATAGATAAAGAATCAAAGAAATCACTAGGATAATTGAGATCAGTGATGCATCGCGCGCGGCGAAGGGGGTACTAATGCTTTTGTCAGCATATTGAACACAACAGACCAGACAGTAAAAATTTATACAAGTGAATTAAAATTGAGTTTACTGTCGGAATATAAAGCATTAAGGTGGATTTACTGGTCCGTTCGGCGCGTGCGGAACTGTTTTTTTTGTATTGAGCTTTGACAACTCTCATGCCGTACTCATTTTGCGGCGAATTCAGTTCTCTCTCTGCCAAAGTTGAACCAACTTCAACTTTCGTGCGGAAGTTTTTTGTTTTCACCGTGAATGTGTTCCGCGTCGCGTCGTTCAATCTGTGGATTGTTCTAAAAAGTGCGGCAGATTCATGACGAACGAATGAATCATGACCGAAGACAATCTTTTCGCGACGAATTAGTTCTGCACGCGCCGAACTTACCAGTGAATCCAGCATTAAGATGTAAAACAAAGACAGAGCGAGCACATAAAGTAATATCAAAAATTTACTTGTCGAATACCCCAGAGTTTGCAAGGAAACAATTAGAAGAATTATATTCCGAGTATGAAGATGTCTTCGCTCAGGATGATGAGCCATTGTCAGTGAACAATTTCTATGAGCAATCAATACAAATTTCGGACAATATACCCGTCTACATTGAAAATTATAGACTTCCTGAAGCTCATAAGGAAGAATTTAAGTACAGTCAAGTACAGAAAATGTTAGAGGACGGAATCATCGAAAATTCATTGTCGCAATACAATTCGCCAATTCTGTTAGTACCAAAGAGGTCCAAATATGTAAAAAAAAATGGATGCTGGTAGTCGACTTTAGAAACCTGAACAAAAAAGTAATTGGAGATAATTTTCCTTTACCCAGAATAGAAGAATTTTTAGATCAGATGGGGCGAGCCAAATTCTTTCCAACCCTTGATCTTATGTCTGGTGTCCATCAAATTCCAATAGAGGAAGCCTCACGAAAGTAAACAGTGTTTTCAACGAATTCAGGCCATAACCTATATTGTAGATTGCCCTTCTGTCTAAAAATTAATCCAAATAGTTTCCGGAGAATGATGAACATAGCAATGGCAGCTTTGCCTCCGGACATTGCTTTTCTCTATAGTGATGATATAATCGTCGTTGGATGTTTGCTCAAGCATCATCTCAAAAATCTTAAAGGCGTATTTGAGAGACTAAAAGACAAAAATCTCAAATCAAATACCGAAAAATGCAAATTTTTCCAGATAGAAGAAACTTTTCTGGGTCATCAAGTCAGCTCAAGGGATTTAGCCCGACGCTTCGAGGTATGAAGCTATTAAGAACTATCCCATTCTCAAAACCACTGACGATACTCGACGATTCGTTGCATTTTGCAACTATTATAGAAGATTTGTTTCCAACCTTGCGAACATTGCTTTACCACTTAACAAATTGTTGCGGAAAAAGGCTTAATTTGAATGGACAAAGCGCCAACAAGAGGCATTCGATAAACTAAAAGCGTCGCTCATGTTACCTTAAATTCTCCAATACTCAGACTTTGGAAAACAAATTATAATTTCGACAGATGCATCGAATGAAATTGTGTTTAAGGACCTCCCAATAGCTTTCGCAATCGGATCTTTCACACATGGGGAAAGAAACAAGTCTGTTATTGAAAAGAAACAAGCAGCCATATATTGGGAGATAAATCATTTCGGGCCTTACATCATTGGGCGAAAATTTGTGGTACGAACAGACCACCGGCCACTCACTTATCTATTTGCTATGAAGAATCCATCATCCAAGCTAACATGAATGAGACAAGATATTGAAGAATATGATTTTACGGTGGAATTTATGAAAGGGAAGCATAAGAGTGGACCAGATTCATTATATGTAATAGATCTAGAGGATTTAAAGAACGTTAATGTTCTACCAGTTAAAACAAGGGCGATGACGTTAAAATCGAAAGAGTAAACCAGACACTCAGAAATGTCGGATTCGGAGTCACAGCAGCCTGATCAACTGCGAGTGCTAGAAGCATCACCATCCGAGTCATTAAAAAATGTAGTGGAATTAAAGTTCATGGCGAACAGCTGCGCAAACAATGAACTAAACACCAAAATTCAAGATGGCAAGTTTATACTAACGGAGCGGTTATTAAGAAGAAATATAAATCAATCCATGGAATCCGCATTAGAGCGGGAAATCCGAATATTGGATGAAGATTTTTATTATAAAATTCAGAATGGAACTCCGAAACTTTCTGCAGAAAGTTAGATTTTTAATTATGTAAATGTTGCTATATTCAAGGATATATGCAACCGTAATCTAAGAAACGTTTCAATAAAACTATGTAAACCGCTCATACATAGATCATATACAGAAAAAATTGTCGACATTTTGAATCAATATTATAATACCCCCACAGGAGGACATTTAGGACAGTACCGAATGTATAAAAAACTAAAAACTGTATATCTTTGGAGAAATATGAAAAAGTCTATAGCGAAACACGTAAATAATTGCAAAAAATGCTCAAGGAACAAGCATCAGGTCAAGACGAAAGAACCTATGCAGCTAACAACCGCACCGGTTAAGGTATTTGCGGTATTATCAATAGACACTGCAGGACCTTTCACCAAAAGTGCTAATAATAATAGATATGCAGTAAGATTACAATGTGATCTAAGCAAATATGTAGTAGTGATACCCATAAAGGACACAGAAGCAAATACTGTAGCAAAGGCTGTAGTGAATGAATTAATTCTCAAATATGGGCCAATGAGCTACATTAAGTCTGACTTGGGAACGGAGAATCAAAATCAGTTATTTAATGAAATATGTGAGTACCTACATATCAACCAACTCTTTGCAACTGCGGCACACCCAGAAACAATAGGGGCTTTAGAACGCAATCACAAATGCCTGAATGAATATCCGAGATGTTTTGTGAATGAAAATCACGACAAAATCATCACAAACATTTACAACATAAGTGAAGGTAGGGTTGCCATCTCTAAAATCTTAAAACCAGGACAAAAACAATGAAAACCCCGGATTTTGATGCGTAAAACCCGGACGTGTATGCGGTGTTTTTTTGACGTGAATACGTCTTTAAATTTGCTACCATACGGGGGCAATCCAAAAAAACTAATGACAAAATCGGGGGATACAGTTTGGCGTTGTAGCTTCGAATCGATGCACTACATCCGAAATTAAATTATACCACTGGATAGATAAAGAATCAAAGAAATCACTAGGATAATTGAGATCAGTGATGCATCGCGCGCGGCGGAGGGGGAAGCGCCGAAAAATGGGGTTATTTTGTACTAAATTTTGCCGATTTTGAATTGC
Source organism: Chrysops caecutiens (assembly GCA_963971475.1). Classification (NCBI taxonomy): domain Eukaryota; kingdom Metazoa; phylum Arthropoda; class Insecta; order Diptera; family Tabanidae; genus Chrysops; species Chrysops caecutiens. The sequence continues at coordinate 26,462,725 of OZ020568.1, read as the reverse complement.
AAAATCGAATTCAAACAACCAGGCTGGCAGAATCGCCAGCAACACAAAAATTTCGCCAGTACATGTGATTGTGCAACCGAACGGCAACGATCGGTGTCACCCCACCGAGAGAGTGTGTGTGGCGCCCGCATGCGTTTGGTTCTCATCGAAACAAACACATGCGAGCGTCACACACGCTCCCTTTGTAGGGTGTCACCGTATGGTCAATGTTTTTTGCACAATTTTGTGCCGTGGCGAAGTTTTTGTGTTGCTGGCGATTCTGCCAGCCTGGTTGATTGAATTCGATTTTGAAATTCAAAATCGGCAAAATTTGGTGAAAAATCCCCATTTTTCGGTGCCTGGCCTGGATTTGACTTCATATTGTAAAACCGCTAAGAACAGACAAATTGCTACTACTTTATCGGTAGCGGTATCATCATCATCAAGTCAAAGCCGGTGGAGTCGCCATATATCGCAACATCAATAGCTTTACTGATTGTAATAGAGTTGACATTGATATTTCGGAAATTTATTTGGAAATTAAAGACCCAAAAGCAGGTGATGTCTGTCTAGTCTGTAAAGGACAATGGCATCTTCAACGTTAGCGTCAACAGCGTTAGCAGATATTAAACTCTTAATGACACGATCGTTGTTAAAATATTCCAAAAACATCGCTAAAATTATACCCTATTACGAGCCTGATCTTACTACACCAGTTATGATGGTTGGAGACTCTAATGTTGATGTCTCACAAAACTGTTCATTGCCTGACTTCATGCTCAGCGAGTTCGATTTGTTTTATATTGAAACTTCTCCAACAACGTTAGGTAGTACCTGTATTGATTTAACGTTTACCAGAAATCTGGATATATCTTGTATGCCATTTGTGTCGTACTTTTCGTATCACATACCTATAATTAATAAAGTTATATTGTAACAAAATACTGATTTGTTTCCTTGCTTTTGTCCTAAATACATAAATGCAAAATTTTTATTCAAGAAATATTACCCGTTACATAAACGTATTCACGTACAACACACGGCCGTGTCCATGACACAGCCACACCCCAGCTTTTTTTTGTAAAGTTAAATTTAAAATAATACAGGGCTTTAATTAGTATAATTCAACTATTTATTTATTTTTATACAGTTTTTAACTAAATTCGGTCTTCTTAAGAACAAAACAGACTTTTACATTTCTTATTTAAAACAAATAACTCTTTTAACAAAACAAAACCTTTTTAAAGTTATAAAAAATTATGCTAGTCTCACATTTTTAATTTCTTCAAATACAACGAAAAGGCAGAAAAATAATCTTTACTTGTCAGGTTTTTGATATTTATCAGTCTTTCCGATAGCATTTCGAATATGTTCCTTACTTAATTGAAATTTATAAAAATCAGTACAGTTATAGTCTTTAAAATTGTATTTTATTTTAATCACTGACGCCACTGTTTCTGTGTTTAATGCATTTCTTTCTTTCGTCCATTGTTGTGCAATTAATGAAAATATCCTTTCGACATTAGCATTATGAGCAGGAATGCAAACGAAATATTGCGCAATTTTCAGTAATTCCGAGTATAAATGAGCATTTGGTGTTCTGAAAATTTTTAACCAAAGTTGATTGGCATTTAAAAGATGATCTTGCTGGCTCAGGTTTTGACTGTGAGATTTTAAATTCACCCACTCATCTATCAATTTTGTATCATCAATTTCTATGTTCCTGTCAGTGTTCAAAGAACAGTGGCTTCAATAACAGTCCATTGAGTATTCTCATTTATGTTTGGCTAAAACATCCAGTCAAATTTATCAAATTGTTTCAAAGGCCTTATTCATTCTTCCACGTATGTTTTAATTTCATTATAGAAATTCAGAGAACGTTTTGTAAACTCTTTTTTCGTGTTCTCATCTCTTTTATTTATAATATTCGGAACGTTAAACGGCAAGAAACTTTCTTTAATTCGGTCGTCCAAGCTTTTTGTGATAGATGCAAGTGTGTTTCTTGTTTCAAGGACAGAATTATCACTTTTTTCTCATTTCTCTGTTTTTGAGTGAACGATATGCATAATAGAGTGAATAAGAAACAAATAGGCTTCCGAGAGAGGATTTTCAAAAAACTGTTTAATTAAAACAGGTGGCCTTTCTAAGCGTTCGAAATAATCCTTTGATGGACGGTAGAGCTTCAGAAGTCGTTCGATAGCTGGGTACAGATTTAACCAGCGCGAATTAGATTTTTATTATTTTTGGAAAATTTAAAATAAACTCAAAAGCCTTATTTTCCGATAAAATATACTTTATTTGATAAAATTTTATGAATTTTACAAATTGGACGACTCTTGGGAGTAACGTCTGGACAACTTAAATTCGGTTTTAATACTAAATTCTATATTTTCCTTACTTGATAATCTAAACTGTGGAATCCGTTAAAAGATAAAACTATGGGAAAGTATAACTATGGGAAAGAATTTCTTAAGATTGATAAGCGGTCGTGGGACCGTGACAATTTTCTTATCAAAACTTAAATTTCAGAATCCAGCGAAATTTTCTGGGAACATTATGGTTATTTGATACTTACTTTAATGTTTCCCATATCCAGAGAATTTCGCTTGGGCTGTATCGAATTTTCAGCCTCGTGACCGGATGTAACTCCTCCCCCGCTAAAATTAGTATTCTCCTGAATCCTTATGGATGTTTTGTTCTTAGACTTTCTTTTTATAACAAGGAGAAGTACTATCACTAGAATTACAGCTATCCATATTCCATATTATCGAGAAAGATCCTAAACCAATCGTAACATATTTGTGAAACTTTAGTTCTTCAATTTGTTTAATGTTTTGTTCCTGTTTAAACACAATATCGTCAAAAATTAATTGGTTTCTTTTTGGCTGCAATGTTTCGTCGAATGGAATGGAAAATTTGCTTAAAAATTTATTGACTATGTTACTGTAAATTTTTTCATTAATTTGGATAGTGCAATTTTGAAAATTTATGAGATAATTTCCATTTAAAGTGGAAGATCTTTCATCACATGAGCTATTCATTTTTCTGTTCTTAATATTATTTAAAACTAACAAATCGTTGTCAATTTCAATGAACTCTTCTTCGGCATTTGTTACATATTTACATTTGTTTTTAAAAATACAATGTTTACTTATTCTAAGTTCTTTTAATGCCTTTTCTGGTTCGTACATGTATGATTTGTTCCTATATTCTATTACAAATTCCATTTCCTGATCTATTTGTTTAAAATTCGAATTTACAATTGGTATCAAAAGTTTTTTATGAAATTTTTGAAATGATTTCGGTATTTTAATTGCAAAAATAATCGATTCGTTATAATAGCTGGCTACTGCCAGCCGAATATGTGTTAGTTTTTTGAAGTCGATGTCATAAGTCATGAGTTCGTCTCTAGTCAGTATGCTTGGATGTACTATACCCAGTCTTGCTGATGCGATATTGTCTTGTATATTGTCGACTTGTCTTTTAACATAGTCAAGTTTAATTAACAGTTCCAAAAACATGCTTTCCGAATATGTTCGTTTTTCGATTTCGTTTAACTGGTTAATGACTTTAATTCGGTCGTCTTTGATTGAGTTTTTGATCAAAGTAAAAGATTGATTAAAGTTGTTATTAATTTTGACCTGTTGGTTGATAGCTTGAATAATTTGTCTATTGTTTTGATCGACCGTATTCAAATGTCCTTCTACATCTTTTCTGTCGTCTTCGTCTAGTGTACCAAAGGCCCATTTCAAGACCTTTCCCCCTAAATTAATTAGACCTCTTCTAAATCTGTGTGGGATAAGTGTATTTACCTGTGTCCTAATGCTTTCTATTTGGTGAATTACGAGGTTTTTCTTATTTCCAATTTTTATTGAATTTATTGTTTGCCCCAATGTTTCAATTATTGCCAGGATCTCCTTTGGATTTATAATGTGGAAGACTATGTGGAATTGGCTAGCTACTTCTATTTCCTCGAGTTGTATTTTTGCATAACCCGTTTCTGAAGATAGTTTTTCAACCAGTAATGTTTGGTTCGCGAGAGGTGCCATCAGGATTAAAATCCCCAATACCAGTGTCAGCTAAGAATTTAAAAGGTCTCTTAATATTGTTCTCATGAATACCTTGTAGTTTATGTTTTCTAAATTTAGGTTGCTCCTTATGCCTAACTGACTTATAATTTTTAATAAATCCTTCTTCTCTATTTTCAGTATAATCTTCCCTATCCCTATTTCTTTTATTTATTATCTTGGCTTTCACATTTTCTAATCTTTCGCGAATAATCTCTTGGTTTACCTTGTGCTCCTGTACTTCTAAAGGCGTTGCCCTAATTGTTGAGTGGAAGGTGTTATTGTAAAACATAACAGCCCTCAACATTTGTGTCTTGATTGGTAATTTTTCTTCGATATTAAGAGTCCTAATTCGTTCTGTGATTGTATTATTAAAACGTTCTACATCGGAGTTCCCGGTCTGATTATTTGGTTTCGTTATATGATACTCAATGTTTTCTTGTTTGCAAAATTGTGCTATATTTTTGGTGTTAAATTCGTTGTCAAAAACAAATTTTTTTATTTTTCCTTTTATTGCCAAATATTTTCTAAGGTTTTCAATTATTGTTTGACTATTACGGTCTTCAAGATAAAAGCTAATTACGTGTTTTGAGAATTTATCGAGAAAATTTATGAAGGAGTGTTTACTATTTACGTAAGTGTCGATGTGAATTATTTCGTTAGTAGTGAAAGGAGTCTCTGTTAAATTGAATTTCTTCTTTATAGGATTACGATCGTACTTTCCTGCTGCACAAATTTCACAATTATTAATTATTTCGTGAACCGTAGTTTTGAGGGTTGGATTGTAAATCTTGTTTTTCATCCCCTCATACGTTGCTACAATCCCGGAGTGTCCTGACTCATTTTTATGGTAGAGTGATATGTTACGTTTAAGCTTGGCCTCGTCTTCAATATCCATAGCGAAGTAACTACATCGCACAAATTTTACGTTTTCTTTTTTTGAGAATAAATTGTTGATTATCTGCTGCAATTTATTGTATTCGTGATCATCAAGCTCCGAAAAAATGCCTACTTTTCCTTTTAAAATATATCTTCTTAGTATGTCATTGGCGATTAGATTGACTACGTCTTGTTGGTCTATAAAAATTCTTTTATTTTGGAAAATGGTCTCGAATTCTTTTTCTTTTGATGCTTTTAGTATAATCTGTGTCTTAAACCTATTGACTACTGTTTCCAAAATTGGAATATGATCGTCCAGATTTTCTTCCTGGGAGTGAATGGTTTGATTGCTTTCTTCCTCAATGTTATTTTGCAGGGAGGTATTTGTACTTCCTTCCGATTCTTCTGTATTTTCATTTCTATTTTCTTCCAATGCATACTCTTCGAAATTTTTCGTGTCTTCAGCTACGGCGTTTTCTTCCATTGTATAAATCGTCCTCAAATTTTCAGCTTCGTTGGATTCTACATGACTGGAACTCAAATTTTCAGTCCCGGGTAAATATATTTCGTTTATGTTATTTAATGAATTTATTTCATTAGTTTCTGCATTTAATCTGCTCAGAAAATCGGCTATTTTGTTGTCCTTCCCCTTAATGTATTCAATTTTAATATTGTACTCTCCCGAAGAAATAAGCCAACGTTGCAATCTGGGATTGATATCTTTTCCCGAGTATTTTGCATGGAGCCATTTTATTGGTTCATGGTCTGTTTGCAAATCAAATTCCTCTCCAAAAAGGTAGGGTCTAAAATATTTGGTACCCCAAACAATAGCTAATAACTCTTTCTCTATGGTAGAGTAATTTTTTTCGTTGTCGTTTAGGGTTCTAGATGCATAACTAATTGGATGGCCATCTTGTGTTAACACAGCGCCTAAGGCGAAACTGCTAGCATCTGTGACTAATTTGAATTTTTTCTTAAAATCTGGGTATTTAAGTATTGGATAGTTAGTGATTATCTCCTTTAATTTTTCGAAGGCGCTGATGTAGTTAGGGTCATTTTTATTTATTGTCATTCCTTTCTTTAAGTATCTTGTCATTGGATAGGCCATCTTGGAGTAATCTTTAATAAATTTCTTATAAAAACCAGTCATCCCTAAAAAAGCCTTGATTTGTTTCTGAGTAGTCGGGAGTTTTATATCTTGTATGATTTTTATTTTACGAAGGTTAGGTTTAGCACCTTCTTGGGTCAATATATGCCCTAAATATTCTGTCTCTTTTTTGAGAAAATTGCATTTATCAATTTGAATTTTAAGGCCTGCTTCTCGCAATCTATTGAATACCTTTCTGAGACTGTTAATATGTTCTTTTAGAGAGGTGCTGAAGATTAGTATATCGTCTAAATATACTACACAGACTTTATTGATCAGATCTCGTAGGACTGAATTCATCAGTCTCTGGAAAGTTGCCGGGGCGTTTTTAAGCCCGAAAGGCATCCTCAGGTATTCGTTATGCCCAAATGGTGTTGAGAATGCTGTTTTCTTCCTATCCTCTGGTCTTACTAATATTTGGTGGAATCCCTTGGCTAAATCAAGTGTGGTAAAATATTGTGCCCTTCCTAGCTTATCAAGGATACTTTCAATGTTGGGAATCGGAAATTTATCGCTGACGGTGACTTCATTTAATTTCCTATAATCAATTACTATCCTCCATTTTTGCTCACCTGAATTATCTAGCTTTTTTGGCATAATCCACAAAGGGCTATTGTAGGGTGAGTTACTGGGTCTTATTATATTTTGTTCCAACATCTCTTTTATTTGTGTTTCTATCTCCTGTTCATGGACATGGGGATATCGGAAGATTTTTGAGTATATTGGATTGTTTGTATTAGTTATAATTTCGTGCCTCACCTCATGAGTTGAGGTCAACTTGTCTCCTTCTTTATAAAATAACTCTCCGTACTGTTTTAAAATCTTATTAATGTTGCATTTTTCCTCGGAATTAAGGTGATCGAGATTCAATTTATCGGGGTGGCTTCCTTCGAGATTACAAATTTCGCTTATAATGAAGTACCGATCTTTATTTTTGAAATATATTTCATAACCGTTTATTTGAATATATTCGCGTTGTAAGTCTATTTTAGCTTTAAAAGGGGTCAGAAAATTTTGGCCAATTATAGCGTCGTATTTACGACTAGGCAACTCCATTACTTTCCACGATAACGTACCTGAGACACCAATTTCATCTGGGATGGGAGTGACGATTTTTGTTTCTATTTTTGTCACTCCATTAAGGGTAGAGAAATAAAGGGGTTTTTCCAATTTTTCAACGGAATAATTTGGTAGTATGTTTGAGTTTAAAATACTAGTCTCAGAACCAGTATCAATCAAGCAATCTATCTTGACGTTGTCAATAGTGAATGATACTATTGGTAGTGGTCGTTCCGAGGCTTGTTGGTAAAATTTACGTCGCTGTGTTGAATATTATCCACTTCCATGGGTTCTACACTACTTGAATTATTATTATTTCTAACACCTTGCCTACTTTTTCCTGACCTGTTATTCCCTGAATTAAAATATCTTCGATGTCTAAAATTTTGCGAATATGTCTCATTTCGTCTGTACTGTTCGGATCTATTATTGTCAAAAGTATTTCTTTCGCGTTCAAAGTTTTCGTTTCTTCTAAATTGTCCCGAAGATTGTCCGAAGTTATTTCTTTTGGGGGCCAGATTTCGATTTTGATTTGAATATGAATTGTTATACGAATTTTCTTTGTGTCCCTGATGTCGAAAGTCTCTATTAAATTTTCTAAAATCAGGGTGGATTACATCCATTTCATCTAGTAGACTTAAATCGTCAAAAGAATTGTAAACTTCGTTTAGAGACATGTTAATTCTAATATTTATACGATAACTTCCAGTTATCATATCCTTAACTATATCTACTAAATTTTTATCATTGTTTTCTGGGCTATAGTTGGTTGGCTTATTACTATCAAATTCATAGATTTCATTAAGGTCGTTATTTATTCTTCTTATCTATATATAAATAGGCGACATGTTTTTTTATTATCCCTTTTATGAGAGACCAAATCGACTTACCAGGATAAAAATTATATCAGTCGAAAGTTTCTATCTTCCTCTACCTGCAGCAATTATTTTTTTTTCTTAAATTTAATTATAATTACGTTTAATTTTAAATTGAAATTAAAAAATTCAATGGGATAGTATGTGTGAATTGAGCACACGTATAGCGTAGATGATGCTTTTGGGGAGGAATGTGTGCGTGTGAATGTTTTACTTTTTGCCTGGAAATATGCAACCATATGTGAATTTTTGGTTTGTGTCCCCGATACATAACAAGTACTAAATTAGTCGAAAATCAAACCAAATGGATCAATCTTCTACTGGTGACACAAACCAAAAGAATTAACATATAATTGCATTCCTCTACGAAAAAATTAAAATATAGAACATACTTATTTAACATTATCATTTGCATAGATCATACGTTCGACTGAATAAACAACCATTTATGCCAAAAACGTGCATTCTTTTCACTCAAACCTAATATCTATGCCAATGATAATGTGAGGGGCAAATGCAGCCATGTTACAGACAATATTCACATGTTCATTCTTTTGTTTTTTGCCTGGAAGAAGGCAACCGTTGGCTAATAAAATTGCATTCTTCCAGACAAAAGCCAAAACAATGAACATATGGCCACAGACAATAATATGGATGCATTACCACAGACAAATTTAAAGCCATCGTTTACTTATACCATTGGTTTTTGCTAATTTGATAAAAATATAAGCAAATTTTGTTTCAAAAAATATGGAAAATCACAATTTTACAGTTATTTCTAGGAAACGCGAAGTTATCTTTCACGAATATTTATGGAGAGCGAACGAAAGTCTGAATTTTATCATGTTTCCCAACTTTTGTATGGACCCACATTTAAAACATAATTTAGAGAAATATGATATATGACCAAAAGTTGGGAAATGAAAAAATAAAAGGGGTTGGTCATACCTCCTAGAATGCTTTATTTAGCCGCTACGAGCAAAGAACTGTTTAAAATTGAAAATCTGAAATTTTATCATATTTCCAAACTTTTGTCTGCTCGCCCTTAAAACCGCAATTTAGAGAAAAAAGAAAAGGTAGGAAATGAAGGTTGGTACGTTTGTACGAAAATTCCAGGTATATTTTATTTACAATATACAATGTATTTCCCACAACTTCATAATTTAGTTAAAAACCACATGATCCACGGTTCATGTGGTTTATTGAATCGTATCCCCGTCTGTATCAGAGATGGTAAATGCAGCAAAAGCTTTTCTAAGGACTTTTACAATACAACTCTAGCCACTGTTAGATGCGTCGTGTTAATGGTATAACAGTTGACTTTCGTGGCCACTCTGTTGACAACCGTTATGCTGTTCCTTAAAATCCATATCTTTTAGCGAAATTTGATTGCTACTTAAATGTGGAAGTTCTTGGCATAGATAAGAGCCTAAAGTATATGCACAAATATGTTAACAAGGGATACGACTGTGCCTCATTACAGTTTGGAAGAGTTTGAGGTGGAGTTGAGGGCAAAGTTTATATAGATGAAATCAATAGCTTTTTGTCCGGTCACTATGTTGGATCTACGGAAGCTAATTGGCGCATGAATGAGTATCCAATGCATTACCAGTCACGTAATATATTATAGTTCGACTTGAATGTTACTTGCCTCACCGGCAAAATGTAGTCTTTAGGGAAGGAAATGTTCAGCAAGCTCTTACAAATCACAGAAGAACAAAATTGACTGCATTCTATGAAATCAATCGAATTAGTTCTTCCGAGTTTCTATATACAGAGACGCCGATACATTATGTTTAGGTAGATAAAGAAAAGAAATCGAAAAACCTCAAAGAGGAAGTAGTAGAGCTATTGCTACATTATTTTATGTTTTCTGTTGAGATGTTCCATTTGAGACTATTTAGCTTCATGTTCGAGGTCCCATCAGGATTTGGGTACTGTTGGGAACATTATTTACTGCACATTTTCAGCACATGCAAGACGTATCGCATGAAATTACGGAGAGTGGCGTGAATATTTATTAGAAGTAAAAGAGTGTTAGTCCTCTCAGCAGTTAAGAGAGTTATTTGCCATATCCTATTTGTCGTATGAACGTTCCTACAAATGCATTAGATTTGTGGAATGAATTCAAAATATTCATGTGTGTAGACGTTTTAAGAAATTCTTCAGAAAATGATTCATATAACCGTGCTTTATTAGCTATATAGGAAATTTTTTTCAGTAAACGATTCATTCGGTACTCCAACTAAACTTTTCGGATATAAGACTATTTTACTCTGTATAGATTTTTGACGAATATTGCCACCTACATCTCACGGTACACGTGTACCACTTATTGAGATACCACTTATTGCCTTACTTCATGGTCCAAATTTTCAAAATTCCACAAAATAACTTTTACTCAAAACATGAGAACTTTACCTCATGAGATTGAATTTGTTGAATTTCTTAAATTTCTTGGTAATGGAACCTTACCCACATTTCCAGATTACAGCCAAGATGTTATTGAAATTCCTACCCATTTAGGTAGCTGCAGCTTCGTGATTCCAGATACTTATGGCAATGTATCTGAAACCATAAAGTCTAACGATATTCTCAATTCGGTTATATTAGCACCCAAATATGAAGGCTGTACTTTCATTGATGCAGAAATATTTAACAGCCTGGCCGGAGAGAAACGAATATATTTGAGTTCCGATAAAATCTTGAGTGATGATTATAGAGAGCAAAATAATTTTCCAGTAGAATTTTTAAACTCAGTTGATGTAAGTTGGCTCCCGATCCCACAAATTTATTTTAAAAACCAAATTACATACTTTCACTTATTCGTAATTTGTGTACAGGACATGACTTGCTTGGTCAATGGTACACCTATTCGTTTAGTTCAAATGCAAAAGAAAATTTTTTGGATTGTGAGATTTTAGCAGGAGTTTTCGAAACACACGTATTTTGACACGTGTGACGTATTTTTGCCTTTTTCCTTTCAAGAAACTCAACTTCCCGTCCTTCTGGCTTTTGCGATGACAATTAATAAAGCCCAGGGGCAAACGTTTCAAAAATCAGGAATTGTATGTTGTAGCCAGTAGAGTTAGATCGTTTAACCGATTGCGTGTTTATATGTATTTCTGAAACGCAAAGCCAAGGTCATTTGGCAGAAGATGAAAGAATTTTTACAAAAAGTATTTTGTATGAGAAAATTTTAAGATCTTTTAAGATCCGCAACCGCACCCGCAAGGTTTTTGATAATTATAGATAGGGCCTCATTCAATATAGATGTACTTTGACGTGCAAAATGAGCTGAAATGATTGCTACTACAGTCTGAACTAAATAACCTTTTTACTTACAATGCTACTGTATATATAGCTCCATGCGCGAGCTATTAGAGTGAGCGGAGCGAACGGCGGGGAGTGGCGAGCGTAGCGAGCAGGGGGCGCCCCCCTAGTAACATTAAATAGTTCTCTTAATGTCTTTACCTTTATGTTGCGGCACTCATCCATTAACTTTTTGTAACTTTTTCTTGGCCTGAACTGCGTCGTCAATTCTCGTTTCACTTCCTCCCAAGTCAAATTTTGTCCGAGTCGTTGAACCCACCTTTTAGCATCCCCTTGAATTTTCTCCGTGAAAATGATTTGGAGGCCATGACGTAGAAGTTCTGCATTATTTCTGCATAATAGTCCTACGTTCTCGACTGCACTGATGAACTCTTGAAGACTGAAGTCCTCTTTGCCGCGAAATTTTTTCACATGTTGGAACTTCGTTATTATTTGGTCAGGTGATAAATCGATGGCTCTTACAGGTTGATCAATACGTTGCCTTAGTGCCTCAATTTCCTGTTGGTGTTGATCCCTCAATTGTTGCAGCATTTCTTGCAACTGTTGTACGGTTGGCTCTACCATGTTTGTTTGATTGTCCTGAATTCGACGATTTCTATCAAATATTTTTTGTCTAATTTTGTTCATAAATTTCACTATCGGAAAAGTAATTTCGCCACTATTTGAAAATTGTTTTTTTTTTTTTTTTTTTTTGTGTTTGAGTTAAAAAAAATTATTTATTTACCACTTTTTTTTTTTTAAAAAACAAAAAATTGTTTACTATGATACACAACTATTAAACTTTTAGCTCGAAGCACGGTTTTTCACTCTCATATGTTATTATTTCACTGAATTATTTGTATTTTGGTTCATTTATGGGGAAAAAAAAAAATTTGATAAATTTTTGGTTTTTTTTTTTTGAATCACAGTTACTTTTAATTTATCATTTTTGTTACACTTTTTTGTATATTTCTGTTTACTTCTGGAAACACTTGAAATTTTCAATAAGGTCAGTTCTTTCTCAGTTTTTTGTATTTGATTTATGTTTTTTTTTTCTTTCACAATTGTTTAAATTATTTTCATTCACGAAGAATAACCCAATGCCAGCCTCAGCATCAGAAAAGGGATTAAGGCTTTTCCCGTTATTCCGAATGAAAATTCGCGAGAGCTAAGTGCTCGTTTCACTAGTTTGCCAATCTTTAGATAGCAATCCTACCGACTGCGCCAATTAGATTTTTATTATTTTTGGAAAATTTAAAATAAACTCAAAAGCTTTATTTTCCGATAAAATATACTTTATTTGATAAAATTTTATGAATTTTACAAATTGGACGACTCTTGGGAGTAACGTCTGGACAACTTAAATTCGGTCTTAAGACTAAATTCTATATTTTCCTTACTTGATAATCTAAACTGTGGAATCCGTTAAAAGATAAAACTATGGGAAAGTATAACTATTGGAAAGAATTTTTTAAGATTGATAAGCGGTCGTGGGACCGTGACAATTTTCTTATCAAAACTTAAATTTCAGAATCCAGCGAAATTCTCTGGGAACATTATGGTTATTTGATACTTACTTTAATGTTTCCCATATCCAGAGAATTTCGCTGGGGCTGTATCGAATTTTCAGCCTCGTGACCGGATGTAACTCGCGTCTTGGAATGATAACGAAGCTGTTTGTATTCGACATCACCTGTGTCACAGAATTCTTTAAGAGATTCGGTTCGTACTGTGTGAGTAGCAAAAAAATTGTAAACTTTTAAGATGATATATTCAGCATCTCCTGGCAATAAATCATATCCGTGGTGCACTGCGTTGTTAATGACGTGTGCTGAGCAACCCACGCCGATTACGTTGGGGTTTACACTTTGTTTGAGCTTATGAAAAACATTTTTGGTTCCACGTCGCTCTATTCTACCGAAGTTTGTGTTGCAGTTGTCTCCAGAGAACGCAATGCACTTTGACAAGTGATCATGTTGGCGAAGTTGTTTTATAATCAGTTCAGTAATTGTGTCAGATGTCTCATTTTTCGTGCTTTCGATTTCCAGCAGCCTTGTAGTGATTCCGTTATTTTTGGCATCAAAATATTGAATAACTTTCGGAAACAACTTTGTGCTTCCATGATTGCTAGCATCAGTTGCTATGCTGATGAATGGTACATCTTGCAAATTACTTTTGAGTTCGTCAACCGACAAAGGGCTTAGCACTCCGGTGGCTATTGTAGTAGCTTTCGTTCGATTGAATGAAACTTTTTGTGCAATGTCTAACCCCAAAAATATTTGACGGTTGAGGAGAGCACAAGTGCAATCTAGAGAAATAAAGGACATGTGATGGCTTACTGTATGATAGACGAGTGCGCCTTCAGCTGCACGAATGAGGAGGTCTTCCGAACTCGATCTTCCAAAATATGAAATTATATTTGAAGTACTGGCTTGGTTTTTTAAATTTGTTGCGTGTTTCTGCGTACTCAAATGTTCATTAATGTCTGTAACACCCTTGTTAGCAATGAAGATCCTTGTAGAACAAACGGTACAAAAAGCTTCCCAGCCATTTTTACTTTTTTCCAACACTGGAAACTTTTGTTGCAACTCGCTCTTGATTAAGCATTTGCGTTTAGGCACTTTGATATCGGATCTGAAAACAAAACTTCGAAGTAAAAACGTTTATCACAATTCGTAAAGTATAGTTACGCACTATCGCACTGTGCTTACGCGCCTTCATTGATTAATGCACGATGATTGATGATTGATGCACTTGTTGCATTAAGTTCACTCAATTATGTAAATTAAAACAAATTTAGAATTAAAACTCACAACTGTTGTTGTCAAATGAATATGAAACTAATTTTGTTGAAAAACGAATGGCTCGAACTAGACGGAATTCAGGACGAGACTAGCTCATCATCCAAGATTCGAAGCCGAAAATTATATCCTCGGCACGAAAGTGGAAGGAAAAATCCTGACAAACCAAATATCCGATAAGGATATTCCATTGTTCTTTTCATTTCATTACATGCTGAAATTATTATATTCTCCGCATCAGGCGACACTAGGGAATCACGCGTTGGGTTGCCTGATAAGTTTTCTTAGGATTTTTCCTTTGTTTAACTTTAAGGACGCTTGCACCACGCCAGGCGACATTCAACCAGAACATAGTTTGAATGAAACCCCGCCCGGACGCTCCTCGGACGCTGTCAAAACTAGGACAAATCCGGGGAAACCTGGACGGATGGCAACCCTAAGTGAAGGCAGCATAAGAATTGAAACAACAGAAAAGCCATTCCTCATAGACAGAGGCTGTTACGTTTGCAATGTATCCTACCAATCGGCGAACTACGCTAATTTACGCGTTAAATTTCGTTCGTTGTCACCTTTGTAGCGAAACACGCCTTAATAAACCGCCAAGAGTTAGGCAATCGTCAATCGAATCGAAATTACGAAAAATCGGACGGCTGCCTACCTCAAGGCGTTGAAAAACAGCAAAAATAACATCCATTCTACTTAGGATCGTCCAAGCAACTGATCGTCTCACCAGTTATCAATCAAGGAGGATCAGATCGATAGTGAGGCCACAATGCACATTTTCGGACTGCTGCTGGGAGTTGGAACACGGTGTCGGTAGGCGCGCCGTGGTCAACAATCGACGTGGGAATTCGATCGTTGACCTCGTCCCAATACTCATCAGGGCGGATCAGGAGAAAAATGTGACTCCTCTCAGCGTGTGGGTGTCTTATCCCAACGCTTTTGTTTTTGGGGAAGGAACTATGGAAAGTTCACTTGCACCCAGAGTAAATGTAGTATCAATAAAGAAAAATCCGTGTCATTTTCTGAAATCTCGTTTGTTGAAGTATATCCATAACACCTTGTGGCTTGATTGACTTAATTAAACTCAACACGGGAAGAATGAAATATGTTCTCAAGATTCAAAACTCAATTGCTCTCTAAATTAAAAATTCAATCGTTCTCGTTTAGTTCAAAATTTGCTTACGTCAGCATTTTGGGTTGGGAACGATGGGGCACCCATGAAAAATTGTTTACAGCAGGGGTGTAAGAAAGGAAAGAGGGGAATAGAGCAAGTATGACTAGGCCTAGGCTCAGTCACAACATTCCACCCCTTTTGGAAAAACAAAACTTCCCGGGTAAATTTTTGTTGTTGTGGCGGTTGGACGAATTTGAACGGACGTGAAATTTAAAAAGTTTAAAATAAATTGAAAATTGAATGTGAAACCGGGATCGTTTTCCCTTCTTCTGTTTTTTTTATACAGTTTAATATCCTCTTGATTTTGAAATTCAAAATTATTTATTAAATATATATAAATCTTTCTTATATACTACCACTTGTTAATATTAGAATCGTATATGTATCCCTTTTACCTGTCATTTATGGTACATATATACACATATATATATGTCCTTTACTATTGTGCCGTGAAAACGTCTTTCTTCTCGTTGAGTAAATACATTGGTAGCCAGTCTAACATTCTTTTGTTACAGAACACCGTAATTTTTCAATCGCTAATAACTACGAGACAAATAATGCGATAACAACGGCTAAGGTCGCAGGTGCTGGAACATATTTGTATGTATTTACTGTGTGGCGCTTGATTTTCCAGCGACGTCATCGGGCAAGTGTAAGTGCCAATGCGTGCTTGTTGTTTTTAGCGTTGCGTAAAGATATTTATGAGTAGAGCGTGACAATGCACTCAGCTACGATGATGATTCTGGTTTCATTGCAAAAAGCATGCAAAAAGCTACTAGCTCCCAAAGTTCAACAATTAGAATATTCTACGAAATATGAGCAAAAATATTTCGTGAATTTGAAAACGGAAAAAAATTGACGATATCGTCTCATATGAGTCGTAAATATGCACCGAATTGTGAAAGCTCAAACCGGAGAAGACACGCATAAGAACGAATATTAAAAACCAAAAATGTCTAGTGCCGAGCAAGTGTCAGAACTGCGGCGGCATCGAAGAAGAACTAAAAACACGGCGCAAAATAATGAACTTGTGATTTATCTATTATGTTACCTTACTACTCTCCATAATCCTTGTAATTAATAGTTTGATAATTAAAGTACAAATTAGTACGAAAATTTTATTGTAATTTTTTTGACGTTAACACGCATTTTCTCTTGTTAAGTATATTGATAGCCAGTCAAATTTTCTTGCAGTACAATATACCGCCAAAATTCAATCGTTTATAGTTACGAGGCTAATAATGCGATAACAACGGTTGAGGTCACAATGGATATCGTGCCTCATTTGTTTTGCGTATGACGTCGTCGGGCTAGTACATCGTAGGTACGCTTGATTGTTGTTAATAAGCGTTGTGTAAAATTATAAATCAGTTTACCGTGAGAACTCTATCAGGTAGGACGTTCGTTCAGGTGTCATTGTAATGTTTGGGAAGAACCTAAAGTGAAACAATAAAAATATTCGCCAAATATAAGTAAAAATCGAAATATAATTTAAAAAAACCTAAAATGTCCAGTGCCGAGTAAATGTCAAAGCTGTGGCAACAACATAGGAGAAATGAAAGTAGGCGCATGAAATAAACTTGTGATTTTTCTTTTCTGTCACCGTACCACTCTATATAACCATTGTATAAGTGATGTCGATTTTTGTACATGCTAATAAGAAACACTCATTGTAATTTTATCCCGAAGTTTTCACGGAAATTGTACGGTGTGGGCCTTGACTGGGCCTTTCAGTTTTTTTCTTATGTAATATATGTATATGTTTATATCTGCTTCACCTTTTGGATTTACATGCTCTTCTTTATTACTATGGTTTCTTATTATAACATGTATTTTATTTTGATGTGAAAACGTGTTTCTTCTCGTTGAGTATGTTCATTGGTAGCCAGTCTAACATTCTTGTGTTACAAAACACCGTAATTTTTCAATCGCTAATAACTACGAGACTAATAACGCGATAACAACGGTTGAGGTCACAGTGAATAGAACATATTTCTACCTATTACTTGTATTACTTCTAATGATGCGATACAAAGTTTTCAGGTCACAATGGAAAGAGAATTTCTGTACGTGTTTATCGTGCGGCATCGGTTTTGCGCGTGAAGTCATCGGGCTAGTTCACTTACGCTTAATTGTTGTTAATAAGCGTTGCGTAAAATTATAAATCAGTGTAGCGTTAGAACGCGATTTTGTAGAACGTTCGTTCGGGTGTCATTATAAGGCGTTTTAGAACAGCTCCAAGGACCTGAATTGACACAGGAAAAATATTCCCTGAGGTACGAAATTAAAAAAACCTAAAGTGTCCAGTGCCGAGGAAATGTCAAAGCTACGGCAGCATTAAAGGGGAAATGAAAAAAGGCGCGAAAATATAAACTTGTGATTTATCTTTTCTGTCACCGTATTACTCTATATAACTATTGTATAAGAGACATTGATTTAAGTACATACTAATGAGAAACACTTATTATAATATTATCCCCAAGTTTTCACGGAAAATCTACGGCGCGGACCTTGACTGAGCCTGCCGGTTTTTTATTCTCTTTTCTCATATTTATGCCAAATGATACTTTTATTGACCAAATACTTCTCTGATTGTGCCATAACTACCATTTCTTGTGTTTTTACAATGTTCATGGATAATGATTTGAATGTAAATGAAAACCTGATATCTGAAGCTGACTTTAATAATTTAGAATCACTGAATCAAGCAATCAAAGATTTAGAGTGATTAATATTACAAGTTAATATTAGAAGACTTAATGTGAACATAGGTTCCCTTGAAACTTTTATAGCAGAGCTTGCATTAATACCACAAATAATTATTTGCAATGAAACGTGGAACCTAATGTATTATGGTTTATACATATATGATAGAAAATTATCAATTATGTTATAAGAATGGAAATATTAATATGGTCAATGGCGTTGTGATTTATTTCAGGAATGTAATACTTTAAATACTCGTAATAAATTTAAAAAACAAACTTTTATTCTAAACTTGGAATAAGTAGACTATCCTAACAAAAACAAGTGAAATGCAAAAAACTTTAAAATAGAACCCGAGTCCAATCCACGCATGTTTTTCGGTCCAGATCACAGTCACCTGAAATGATTAAAACCACTCTGAACATTCTGTTTTTCGTTTTCATCTTAAATTCCTCTCACCAAGAACACTAGGGGAACCACACAGGTGAACTCGAAGTCAACACAATGTCGACACTTCCGACAAGAACATAGTGCTCGCACAACCCATAATGGTGGATTCGCACTTTAACAAAACTGAGTTATTGGCAGGAATGCCACATCCAATAACTCGCACCTGTGCACACGCACCCAGGGTTCAAGGGAGACCTTACAAACCTTCAACCGAAACACACAGCTCACCAATCACACAAGAATATGTAAGAAAAACATATATGCTCAGTGAGAAACTCACCTGTAATACACCAATTTTCCCCTAAATCGAACAAACACTTTAAACAATATGGATTTTTAACTTCACTTAGCTTCACGTTTACTTTCTTCAAACGTTGACTGACAACTGACGCCCTAATCCAACTATTTCCTAAATCTTACAAATCCCCCCTTTAAAATCCTTCTAATCTACTGTAAACAAATGCCCTAGCCATCATAAACAAATGCCCTAGCCATCATAAGCAAATGCCCTAGCCATCATAAGCAAATGCCCTAGCCATCATAAATCTGAAGCCCTCAAAATCGCATAAAACTAACAGAAAACTAACGAACAAAGAAAATTCTAACGTCACCCAGAAAACCTCTTCAGATCCAAAATCTCCACCAAAACTAAAATAATAAACCCAACCATCATCAACTAGAAATTTGATTTTAGAAGAAATTAAAATCTTTATTACTTACAGGAATGATATACAACATAAGGTTAATACTGTCGAATATGATGTTTTTAAGGTACTCAAGTGTGATGTGAGTTTGAGTAATTGTAAACACTTATACATTACTGCACTGTATAGAATATTTCTATAAGTTGAATTATAATAAACTTCTTGAAACTGCTGAAAACACAGACTTGTCTCCATGTAATGAACTTGAAGATCCTGAAGAAGCAATGAATCTATTTATTAACAATATTAAAATATTTATTGAAGTAGCTAAAAGTGCTAAAAATCGATATATTTACTTAGAAAGCCTTGGATGACACCAGCAATTTTCAAATTTATTGAACGTAAAGAATATTTATACAACTCATGGAAAATCAACATAAAATGTGAATATCATAAGCAATTATACAGGGAATATGAAAACCAATTACAAGAAACAGAGAGTCAGGCAAAAAAATTCTAAGGACACAAAAAAACTCTGGAAATATGATATTCAAACAAGCTGAAATTGTTCCAATTTTTAAGAGTGGTGAACAAACTTATGTAAATAATTATCAACCGATATCATTGACATCAAATATTGCAAAAGTTTTTGAAAAATTAATCTACTCTAGAATTTATTAATTTGTAATGAAACATGGAATAATTAATAAAAAACTATTCGGGTTTCTAAAAAGTATTAGCACGACAAATGCAGTAGAAAATGTTCTAGATATGACCTACAGCTCTTATCTTGATCGGAGCAGTTATTGCTACCTTCATAGACCTAAGTAAGGCTTTCGATACTGTGCAGCACGGTGTATTGTTATACGCTTCTTAAAAGTTATTTAACTCATAGGATTTAAAAAGGAAAAATTGGAACAACTTACAGTCGAGCAAAATCTGTGAAAATAGGAGTACCGCAGTTTTCAATTAATGATTCATTCAAAACTTGTTGTAGGAGGAGGAAAAAATTTAGTTTTTTGAGAAAAAATTAGGAAAACAGCGTTATTTTTCAGTCGGAGTCTGTCAGAAACAATCACAGTGATTTAGTGATTTAGTCACTGTGACATGAGATCACTTCCATCTCCATGTCGGACAAAAAGAAAAGACGGCGATAAAGAATACTGTCTATTCAGCGAGGAAATTCACAAGCTTGGTCAGCGGAGGAAGATAGATACTTGTGGAATAAGAGTCCTATTAAGAGAGATAGTGGAATTGGACGATGCGAAGCAAGGAGTTCCTTCTTTAACAAGGGAAAACTGTCGAGAAATGGACTGAATATTCCAACAATGGATTTTTTTTAATCAAAGCGCAGTAAAGTCTTATGCAAACTTGAATAGAACGTAACGGACACAAGTGCTGTTTCCAGAAAATTTACTTTAAAAAATAGCGGCCATTATTTCGGTGTCGAATTAGGATGAGTAAAATCTGGAAGGAACTAGGAAAATGATCAACCATCTCTTTTAATGTAGAATCCAGGTAGTACTGAATGTGTACCTCGTCCATGACCACATGCTTGGTTTCCACATGAATTCTTTCAAAAGGGGAAGAGACAGCGTAGGACGGAGGAGAATAAAAACAAATTATCGTATGTGAGAGAAAGGACTCGAAGATAGTGCAGTTTCACGTCATGCCGACGAGAGTGAAAATATTGAGCTGCTTACGGTTTGATAGGAATCAAGAGGCCAGTTAGGGGACTATTACAAAATGACATATCAAGAGAACGAGACGACTTACTTGACCTCAAGCAATATACAGTGCTACAGACTTCAAAAAGTTTTCGCTAAATTGGGGAAAGAAAAAAAAATTGGGAGAGCAGTTTAACGCCATGCCTAGGACGAACAAAAATGTCGAAGCGGAGGTGGTATATGGATTAGGTGTGGGTGAAACGAGGTTTCTGGATTCTGTCATTCCTTGAAGTTTCGGTGAGGTTCGTTGGCGTCCTCCTTTATATAAATGACCGATTCCAATTATGAGGATAAGGGAGAAAACTATATATAGCATAGTATAGTGGTGAATGTGGTGGTTGTCTAAATTCAGGAGGGGTGCTATTTCGTCCTCCTTTTGTTGTGAGATTTGGGTTGCCAGGTCGTCCAGTTCATCTTCGTGTTTTTGTGGAGCACTGTAAAATTTTAATATTTTGTATAAGGTAATTTAACAAGTACTCTAAGTTATTCTAAGTATTTCTAAGTAGACTAGTATTTATTTTTTTTTTTTATGGTAGTAGGCCATTAAAATTAAGGTTAGGAGTTACATGGCAGTTGTAAAGATATAATTGTTGCAGCTAGTTAACAATAAAATTAAAAAAATATAATATTATAAAATAATAATTAAATAATTATAAATGTTAAATATCATATATATTAAAATAAATAAAAATTTAATTGTGTATTTAAAAGGCACCCTTCGATATTAGGGGATTCAGAGGTAGAGGGAATATTGGTTCTAGGATCGGGCTTGGTCGCCAAGAGTGCTGTGACGTTTATATTACGCATGGTGTGAGGGAAAATAGAACTCTGGCTCTCGTTTTGGCCATGTATGATTAAGTTACTAGTTCTCAGATGGCAAGTGGGTTAAATATGAAG
This sequence comes from Chrysops caecutiens, assembly GCA_963971475.1. NCBI lineage: Eukaryota > Metazoa > Arthropoda > Insecta > Diptera > Tabanidae > Chrysops > Chrysops caecutiens. The sequence goes on along the minus strand of OZ020568.1, from coordinate 26,441,005 downwards.
TAACGCTGTTTGTTTCCGTTCCACTGAATGAACCGAGTTGTTGCACACAATATATGCGATTTGGGATATCTTGGTGGCGTAGAGCCAAGTGTTAGTGCTAGGCAGAGGAATCCAGTGAGAGGTACGCTTGGTACAAGCAAGTTGGCACTGAGATGTATCTACGCCACTCCTTATGAGGGCGATTACACATTTGAAACGGCTTGACTGAGCATTGAAAATAGGGAATTTCGCTCGACAGAAGTACTGAGAAGCGCCTGAGGATATGCTCTCACGAAAATCGGTAATACTCATCTCATAAAAATGTTACCGATTAATATCGATCAAGAGGACTTCGGAAGAAGGATGAATACAAAGAATCGTTGTAAGTTGCAGGTAATGGGAGAATCCTGAAGGTTTGGTATACATCTCTGAGAGGTAAAGGTGATTTCAACTCGATGATTGATTTGAAGTTGATTTTTGTAGCAGACATAGTGGAGACCTTATAAATTTCCCAGATTACTTTGGAAAGATAGTCGAATGGAAAAATCTTTTCGAGGTCCATTTCCTGCCGAATGGTAGAAAGAAAATTTTCCAGCCGGGTGGAATTTGCCATGTTTTACATCTGCTAAGAGTTCTATCAGGTCCGATTGAGTGGATTGGTATTGCTTTATAACTAAAAGAACTAACGAGAAAAGAGAGTTTATTTCGGTAGCCCATTCATTTATACGAGGCTAATGATACGATAACAACTGTTGAGGTGACAATGGATAGAGAATTTCTGTACGTATTTATCGTGCGGCATAGCTTTTGCGCGTTATGTCATCGGGCTAGTTCACTTACGCATGATTGTTGTTAATAAGCGTTGCGTAAAATTATAAATCAGTGTAGCGTGAGAACGCGATTATGTAGGATGTTCGTTCGGGTGCCATTGTAAGGAAGTTGAAATGAGCTACCTGGACCTGAATTGAAACAATAAAAATATTCGCTGAAGTATAAGTAAAAATCAGTATTAAGTTGAAAATTTAAAAAAAAATTCAAAATATCGGCTCATATGAGTCGTAAATATGGGCCGAATTGAATAAAACGCAAATCAAAGAGAGCTTGCATGAAACCGAAATGAAAAAAACTCAACGTGTCCAGTGCCGAGTAAATGGCACAGCTACGGCAGCATTAAAGCGAAAAGGAAAAAAGGCACGAGAAAATACACTTGTGATTTATATTTTCTGTCAATGTATTACTCTATATAACCATTGTATAAGAGACACTGATTTAAGCACATACTCATAAGAAACACTTAGTATTATAATTTTATTCCCAAGTTTTCACGGAAAATCTACGGCGCGGACTTTGACTGGACCTTTCGGTTTTTCTCAAAATTGAGGTTTTATAGGTGTGCAGACAAAAGTTTGGAAATATTTTATAATTTCAGATTTCGAATTTTCAACAGTTTTTTGCTCGAAGCGGCTAAACTAAGGTGTCTAGGGTGTTTATACGTATGACTAACCCCTATTATTTTGTCATTTTCCAAGTTTCGGCCATATGTCGTATTTCTCTAAATTATGTTTTTAAATGTGGGTCCATACCCAAGTTGGGAAATATGGTAAAATTCAGACTCTCGCTCGCTTTCCATAAATATTCGCGAAAGTTAACCTCGCGTTTTCTATAAATCACTCTAAAAGTGTGATTTTTCATATTTTATTAAATTAAATTTGCATATATGCATTAAATTTGCCAGATTAGCAAAAAATAATAGTATAAGTAAACGATGGCTATAAATTTGTCTGTGGTAATGCATCCATATTATTGTATGTGGCCATATATTCATTGGTTTAGCTTTTGTCTGGAAGGATGCAATTTTATTAGCCAGAGATTGCCTTCTTCGAGGCAAAAAGCAAAAGAATGAACATATGACTATTGTATGTGATATGGCTGCATTTTCTCCTCACATTATCATTGTCTGTGATAATAAGTTTGAGGATTGTCTGTGGTTTGAGTGAAAAGAATGCACGTATTCTGGCATTAATGGTAGGTTATTCAGTCGAACGTATGAGCCAATGTATGTGTTTTATCCCATGTATGGGAAGGAACAGGGAGTGCTTTCCCGAATGGAGAAGTTCACCTGTACCCAAGGACTAATCCCGCCTTTGGAGAGAGGATTCTTTAATATTTGCTTTTACGTGCCCAAATTCACAACAAGTAAAAAAAAAAAATCAAACATAAGTTTATTTGAATCGATTATTCACATTATTAGTTTTTTTTTTTTGAATTGATTATTCATATTTTATTAAAAGTGTCCAAATTCACAAAAAGTATTTAGAAAAAGAAACATGCATTAGTCTATTTAAATCGATTTTTCACATTATTAGTTTTTTTTTTTTTTGAATTGATTATTCATATTTTATTAGAAGTGTCCAAATTCACAAAAAGTATTTATAAAAAACATACATTAGTCTATTTAAATCGATTTTTCACATTATTAGTTTTTTTTTTTGAATTGATTATTCATATTTTATTAAAAGTGTCCAAATTCACAAAAAGTATTTAAAAAACCATACATTAGTCTTTTAACACGTATTAAAAAAAAAAAAAAAAAATCATACATTTTTCTATATAAACCGACTATTCACTTTTTATTTAAAATGCCCAAATTCGAAAACACGTAAATATTACTTTTTTCTTCTTGCGAGCCGGGGTTTGCCCAGTGACTCCGTAAATAATAAATACTGAAGCGACCACTTAAGTCACCGGCCAAAGCGCGACTGAAAATGCGCGTCAGCTTGGAGCCCTTAAATCTGGACCCAAAATGCTGATGCGCACTTTCAATAGGTCGCGCATGGCGACCGAGAATGTGCTCAATTAGCACTTCATTTGGATTTAAAGAACTTACGCGATCGGATTTCATCACGACGGTGATGAAATCCGATCGCGACAGTTCGTCGCGATCCCATGATTGGGTTGCGATCAAGTTCTATCAAAGTGATAAAACTTGATCGCAACAGGAAATTTGTCGCGCATGGGTTTTATTCTGTCGCGATCAGGTTACATCTTAGTGATAAGACTTGATCGCGACAGAATTTCGCGCATGGGAACCCAAAATGCAACGTCAGCATTTTGGGTTGGGAATGGACGTGTTCCCATGGTGGCTGTTCTTACGGCAGGGGATAAAAAAGGGGGGGGGGGGAGAACATGTGTGGCTGAGCCTAGGCTCAGTCACAACATTCCACCCCCCTTGGAAAAACAAAAATTTCGGGGAAATTTTTGTTGTTGAGGTGGCTAAATGTTGCGCATTAGAGAGAGAAATGAAAGTTCTGAACTTGTGCGAAACCGGGACTGTTCTATGGTATGATTTTTTTTTTTTTCTTCTTTTTTTTTTTTCTTGTTAAATAATAATTTTTTTGTGTGAAATTGTTTACTATGTGTGTAACTTATCATGTTAAGTTATTTATTCTTAATGCTAGGTAAATACATGTGTCT
>OZ020568.1:25711234-25728734 GCA_963971475.1 Chrysops caecutiens | reverse complement strand
TATAAACTTTGCCATCAACTCCACCTCAAACTCCTCCAAACTGTAATGAGGCACAGGCGTAACCCTTATAAACTTATTTGTACATATATTTTAGGCTCTTAACTGTGCCAAGAACTTCCACATTTAAGTAGCAATCAAATTTCGCTAAAAGATATGGATTTTAAGGAACAGCATAACGGTTGGCAACAGAGTGGCCACGAAAGTCAACTGTTATACCATTTACACGACGCATCTAACATTGGTTTGAGTTGTATTGTAAAAGTCCTTAGAAAAGCTTTTGCTGCATTTACCATCTCTCATGCAGACGGGAATACGATTCAATAAACCACATGGACCGTGAATCATATGGTTTTTAACTAAATTATGAAGTTGTAAATAAACTATACCTGGAATAAACTATAAATTGAGGTTTTAAAGGTGTGCAGACTAAAGTTTGGAAATATGATATAGTTGCAGATTTTGAATTTTCAACACTTTTTTGCTCGTAGCGGCTAAATCAAGCATTCTACGGGGTATGTCCAACCCCCATTATTTTTTCATTTCTCAATTTTTGGCCATATATCATATTTCTCTAAATTATATTTTTAAATAAGGGTCCATACAAAAGTTGGGAAATATGATAAAATTCAGACATTCGCTCGCTTTCCATAAATATTCGTGAAAGCTAACATCGCGTTTTCTAGAAATAACTGTAAAATTGTGATTTTCTATATTCTTTAAAATAAAATTTGCATATATGTATTTTAATCAAATTAGCAAAAAACAGTGGTATAAATTAACGATCCATATTATAGGCTGATTTGGTAAAAATATATCCAAGTTTTATGTTAAAAAATATGGAAAATCACAACTTTACAGTTATTTCTAGGAAACGCGAGGTTAACTTTCACGAATATTTATGGAAAGCGAGCGAAAGTCCGAATTTTATCATATTTCCCAGCTTTTGTATGGACTCACATTCAAAAACATAATTTAGAGAAATATGATATATGGCCAAAAGTTGGGAAATGAAAAAATAATGGGGGTTGGAAATACCCCCTAGAATGCTTGATTTAGCCGCTACGAGCAAAAAGCTGTTAAAAGCTCAAAATCTGAAATTATATCATATTTCCAAACTTTTGTCTGCACACCTTTAAAACCTCAATTCAAAGAAAACAGAAGAGGTAGAAAATGAAAGTTGGTTCGTTTGTACATAAATTCCAGATATATTTTACTTACAATATATAGTGGGTGGCCAAATTATTATGAACACATTTATTGCTTAGGTTTTTCGAAGCTTTTAAGCTTTGGGTGGGGCTACGATTTCTGACATTTTCTTAAGGTAATTATGGATCCCTGTATTACTATATAAACCTACATCCGATGTATTCCGACCAACTTTATGTGATAAGAACATTGTTCAATCATTGGGATATGAGGATATACAAAATTCTATTCCGTAAGATACGGGTTTGCCTCCAGAGAAAGAGCTTTTATGGATAGCTTTTAGGATATTAAAGAAAATAGGGTAACCGTATCCTAATCATTGATGCATTTCTAAGTTTAAATATCAATGATTTTGAACATCTTACAACGAGCTCATATTTCTAGATTAACCTTAGTATATAAGATTTAGTTACTATTACATATTTGCGAGTAAATATAGTAGCATTCAATCATAAAGCCTGTTTCTACTAGGACTGCGGGTATCCCACAAGACATCTCCTCTATGTTAAAAAAAGTGCAACTGTTCATAATAATATGGTCACCCACTGTATATGTATTTCCCACAACTTCATAATTTAGTTAAAAACCATATGATCCGAGTTTCTTCATATATACAGAGACGCCGATGCATTATATTTAGGTAGATAAAGAAAAGAAATGGAAAAAACCTCAAAGAGTAAGTAGTAGAGCTATTGCTAGATTATTTGATGTTTTATGTTGAGTTGTTCCATTTGAGACTATTTTGCTTCGTGTTCGAGGTCCCATCAGGATTTGGGTACTGTTGGGAACATTATTTACTGCACATTTTCAGCACATGCACGGCGTATCGCATGAAGTAATGGAGAGTGGCGTGAATATTTATAAGAAGAAAAAGAGTGTTAGTCCTCTCAACGGTTAAGAGATTTATTTGCCATATCCTAATTGTGGTATGAATTTTCCTACAAATGCTTTAGATTTGTGGAATGAATTCAAAATTTTCAAGTGTGAAGAATTTTTTAAGAAATTCTTCAGAAAATGATTCATATAACCGTGCTTTCTTAGCTATTGAGGAAATTTTGTTCAGTAAACGATTCATTCGGTACTTCAACTTACCTTATTGGAGGTAAGAATATTTTCCTCTGTGGAAATTTTTGACGAATATTGCCAGCTATATTTCACGGTACACGTGTATCACTTATTGAGAAATGCCTTACTTCATGGTCCGAATTTTCCAAATTCCGCAAAATAACTTTTACCCAAAACATGAGAGCTTCACCTCATGAGATTGAATTCGTTGAATTTCTTAAATCTCTTGGTAATGGAAGTTAACCCACATTTCCAGATTACAGCCAAGATGTTATTGAAATTCCTTCCCATTTAGTTAGAAATTTCGTGATTGCAGATACTTATGGCAATGTATCTGAAACCTTAAAGTCTAACGATATTCTCAATTCGGTTATATTAGCACCCAAATATGAAAACTGCACTTTCATCGATGCAGAAATCTTTAACAGTCTGTCCGGAGAGGAACGAATATAATTTCTTGAGCGATGATTATATAGAGGAAAATAATTTTCCAGCCGAATTTTTAAACTCAGTTGATGTAACTGGGCTCCCGATTCCACAAATTTATTTTCAAATCCAAATTGCATGCTTTCACTTATTCGTAATTTGAGTACAGGACATGACTTGCTTGATCAATGGTACACCTATTCGTTTAGTTAAAATGCAAAAGTAAATTGTTTGGATTGTGAGATTTTAGCAGGAGTTTTCCGAAACACACGTATTTTGACACCACAAATTAACCTTGATTATACAAGTACACTTCAGTCTTTTTCCTTTCAAAAAACTAAATTTCCCCTCATTCTGGCTTTTGCGATGACAATTAATAAATCCCATAAATCCCAAAAGTTTCAAAAAGAAGGAATCTTACTCAAACGACCAATATTTTCTCACCGTAAATTGTATGTTGTAGCCAGTAGAGTTAGATCGTTTGATCGATGGCGTATCTATATGTATTTCTGAAACACAAGGCCTAGGTCATGAAATGAGTGCTACTACAGTCTTACTACAGTCTTACTCAAAATGCTGCTGTATATATAGCGCCATGCGCGAGCTATTAGAGTGCGCGTAGCGAACGGCGGGGGTTGGCGAGCGTAGCGAGAAGGGAGCGTCTCCCTAGTAATAATAATAATAATAGTAATAATAATAATAATAATAATAATAATAATAATAATAATAATAATAATAGTAATAATAATAATAAAAATAATAATAATAATAATAATAATAATAATAATAATAATAGTAATAATAATAATAATAATAATAATAATAATAATAATAATAATAATAATAATAATAATAATAATAATAATAATAATAATAATAATAATAATAATAATAATAATAATAATAATAATAATAATAATAATAATAATAATAATAATAATAATAATAATAATAATAATAATAATAATAATAATAATAATAATAATAATAATAATAATAATAATAATAATAATAATAATAATAATAATAATAATAATAATAATAATAATAATAATAATAATAATAATAATAATAATAATAATAATAATAATAATAATAATAATAATAATAATAATAATAATAATAATAATAATAATAATAATAATAATAATAATAATAATAATAATAATAATAATAATAATAATAATAATAATAATAATAATAATAATAATAATAATAATAATAATAATAATAATAATAATAATAATAATAATAATAATAATAATAATAATAATAATAATAATAATAATAATAATAATAATAATAATAATAATAATAATAATAATAATAATAATAATAATAATAATAATAATAATAATAATAATAATAATAATAATAATAATAATAATAATAATAATAATAATAATAATAATAATAATAATAATAATAATAATAATAATAATAATAATAATAATAATAATAATAATAATAATAATAATAATAATAATAATAATAATAATAATAATAAATAATAATAATAATAATAATAATAATAATAATAATAATAATAATAATAATAATAATAATAATAATAATAATAATAATAATAATAATAATAATAATAATAATAATAATAATAATAATAATAATAATAATAATAATAATAATAATAATAATAATAATAATAATAATAATAATAATAATAATAATAATAATAATAATAATAATAATAATAATAATAATAATAATAATAATAATAATAATAATAATAATAATAATAATAATAATAATAATAATAATAATAATAATAATAATAATAATAATAATAATAATAATAATAATAATAATAATAATAATAATAATAATAATAATAATAATAATAATAATAATAATAATAATAATAATAATAATAATAATAATAATAATAATAATAATAATAATAATAATAATAATAATAATAATAATAATAATAATAATAATAATAATAATAATAATAATAATAATAATAATAATAATAATAATAATAATAATAATAATAATAATAATAATAATAATAATAATAATAATAATAATAATAATAATAATAATAATAATAATAATAATAATAATAATAATAATAATAATAATAATAATAATAATAATAATAATAATAATAATAATAATAATAATAATAATAATAATAATAATAATAATAATAATAATAATAATAATAATAATAATAATAATAATAATAATAATAATAATAATAATAATAATAATAATAATAATAATAATAATAATAATAATAATAATAATAATAATAATAATAATAATAATAATAATAATAATAATAATAATAATAATAATAATAATAATAATAATAATAATAATAATAATAATAATAATAATAATAATAATAATAATAATAATAATAATAATAATAATAATAATAATAATAATAATAATAATAATAATAATAATAATAATAATAATAATAATAATAATAATAATAATAATAATAATAATAATAATAATAATAATAATAATAATAATAATAATAATAATAATAATAATAATAATAATAATAATAATAATAATAATAATAATAATAATAATAATAATAATAATAATAATAATAATAATAATAATAATAATAATAATAATAATAATAATAATAATAATAATAATAATAATAATAATAATAATAATAATAATAATAATAATAATAATAATAATAATAATAATAATAATAATAATAATAATAATAATAATAATAATAATAATAATAATAATAATAATAATAATAATAATAATAATAATAATAATAATAATAATAATAATAATAATAATAATAATAATAATAATAATAATAATAATAATAATAATAATAATAATAATAATAATAATAATAATAATAATAATAATAATAATAATAATAATAATAATAATAATAATAATAATAATAATAATAATAATAATAATAATAATAATAATAATAATAATAATAATAATAATAATAATAATAATAATAATAATAATAATAATAATAATAATAATAATAATAATAATAATAATAATAATAATAATAATAATAATAATAATAATAATAATAATAATAATAATAATAATAATAATAATAATAATAATAATAATAATAATAATAATAATAATAATAATAATAATAATAATAATAATAATAATAATAATAATAATAATAATAATAATAATAATAATAATAATAATAATAATAATAATAATAATAATAATAATAATAATAATAATAATAATAATAATAATAATAATAATAATAATAATAATAATAATAATAATAATAATAATAATAATAATAATAATAATAATAATAATAATAATAATAATAATAATAATAATAATAATAATAATAATAATAATAATAATAATAATAATAATAATAATAATAATAATAATAATAATAATAATAATAATAATAATAATAATAATAATAATAATAATAATAATAATAATAATAATAATAATAATAATAATAATAATAATAATAATAATAATAATAATAATAATAATAATAATAATAATAATAATAATAATAATAATAATAATAATAATAATAATAATAATAATAATAATAATAATAATAATAATAATAATAATAATAATAATAATAATAATAATAATAATAATAATAATAATAATAATAATAATAATAATAATAATAATAATAATAATAATAATAATAATAATAATAATAATAATAATAATAATAATAATAATAATAATAATAATAATAATAATAATAATAATAATAATAATAATAATAATAATAATAATAATAATAATAATAATAATAATAATAATAATAATAATAATAATAATAATAATAATAATAATAATAATAATAATAATAATAATAATAATAATAATAATAATAATAATAATAATAATAATAATAATAATAATAATAATAATAATAATAATAATAATAATAATAATAATAATAATAATAATAATAATAATAATAATAATAATAATAATAATAATAATAATAATAATAATAATAATAATAATAATAATAATAATAATAATAATAATAATAATAATAATAATAATAATAATAATAATAATAATAATAATAATAATAATAATAATAATAATAATAATAATAATAATAATAATAATAATAATAATAATAATAATAATAATAATAATAATAATAATAATAATAATAATAATAATAATAATAATAATAATAATAATAATAATAATAATAATAATAATAATAATAATAATAATAATAATAATAATAATAATAATAATAATAATAATAATAATAATAATAATAATAATAATAATAATAATAATAATAATAATAATAATAATAATAATAATAATAATAATAATAATAATAATAATAATAATAATAATAATAATAATAATAATAATAATAATAATAATAATAATAATAATAATAATAATAATAATAATAATAATAATAATAATAATAATAATAATAATAATAATAATAATAATAATAATAATAATAATAATAATAATAATAATAATAATAATAATAATAATAATAATAATAATAATAATAATAATAATAATAATAATAATAATAATAATAATAATAATAATAATAATAATAATAATAATAATAATAATAATAATAATAATAATAATAATAATAATAATAATAATAATAATAATAATAATAATAATAATAATAATAATAATAATAATAATAATAATAATAATAATAATAATAATAATAATAATAATAATAATAATAATAATAATAATAATAATAATAATAATAATAATAATAATAATAATAATAATAATAATAATAATAATAATAATAATAATAATAATAATAATAATAATAATAATAATAATAATAATAATAATAATAATAATAATAATAATAATAATAATAATAATAATAATAATAATAATAATAATAATAATAATAATAATAATAATAATAATAATAATAATAATAATAATAATAATAATAATAATAATAATAATAATAATAATAATAATAATAATAATAATAATAATAATAATAATAATAATAATAATAATAATAATAATAATAATAATAATAATAATCATAATAATAATAATAATAATAATAATAATAATAATAATAATAATAATAATAATAATAATAATAATAATAATAATAATAATAATAATAATAATAATAATAATAATAATAATAATAATAATAATAATAATAATAATAATAATAATAATAATAATAATAATAATAATAATAATAATAATAATAATAATAATAATAATAATAATAATAATAATAATAATAATAATAATAATAATAATAATAATAATAATAATAATAATAATAATAATAATAATAATAATAATAATAATAATAATAATAATAATAATAATAATAATAATAATAATAATAATAATAATAATAATAATAATAATAATAATAATAATAATAATAATAATAATAATAATAATAATAATAATAATAATAATAATAATAATAATAATAATAATAATAATAATAATAATAATAATAATAATAATAATAATAATAATAATAATAATAATAATAATAATAATAATAATAATAATAATAATAATAATAATAATAATAATAATAATAATAATAATAATAATAATAATAATAATAATAATAATAATAATAATAATAATAATAATAATAATAATAATAATAATAATAATAATAATAATAATAATAATAATAATAATAATAATAATAATAATAATAATAATAATAATAATAATAATAATAATAATAATAATAATAATAATAATAATAATAATAATAATAATAATAATAATAATAATAATAATAATAATAATAATAATAATAATAATAATAATAATAATAATAATAATAATAATAATAATAATAATAATAATAATAATAATAATAATAATAATAATAATAATAATAATAATAATAATAATAATAATAATAATAATAATAATAATAATAATAATAATAATAATAATAATAATAATAATAATAATAATAATAATAATAATAATAATAATAATAATAATAATAATAATAATAATAATAATAATAATAATAATAATAATAATAATAATAATAATAATAATAATAATAATAATAATAATAATAATAATAATAATAATAATAATAATAATAATAATAATAATAATAATAATAATAATAATAATAATAATAATAATAATAATAATAATAATAATAATAATAATAATAATAATAATAATAATAATAATAATAATAATAATAATAATAATAATAATAATAATAATAATAATAATAATAATAATAATAATAATAATAATAATAATAATAATAATAATAATAATAATAATAATAATAATAATAATAATAATAATAATAATAATAATAATAATAATAATAATAATAATAATAATAATAATAATAATAATAATAATAATAATAATAATAATAATAATAATAATAATAATAATAATAATAATAATAATAATAATAATAATAATAATAATAATAATAATAATAATAATAATAATAATAATAATAATAATAATAATAATAATAATAATAATAATAATAATAATAATAATAATAATAATAATAATAATAATAATAATAATAATAATAATAATAATAATAATAATAATAATAATAATAATAATAATAATAATAATAATAATAATAATAATAATAATAATAATAATAATAATAATAATAATAATAATAATAATAATAATAATAATAATAATAATAATAATAATAATAATAATAATAATAATAATAATAATAATAATAATAATAATAATAATAATAATAATAATAATAATAATAATAATTTTTTTTTTTTTTTTTACGAGGGAGGGGAAATCCGTTTACGGACGTTGTGTCGGACTCCTATGCGACTACCGACTAAAACCCCTCCCTCGGACTCCAAGGACACCAACCCGGAACCGTTTACCACATTACTTCAGGTTGGGCCTTGCCCTGAGACCCCAGGTTGGGCCTTGCCCTGAGACCCCTTTTTTTGTGGGTCTTTCCACCGTTGTTTGTTAAATCTATTGTTAATTTTTTTTGTGGGTCTTTCCACCGTTGTTTGTTAAATTTATTGTTAAATCTATGCTACTTATGTTCTATTATATGTCATTCGACTATTCACCTATTACTCTTTGTCCTATTGCGATTGTGTATTATTTTACTCCTATACCTATACACTCCCCTTATAATTGTACCCTATTAATACTATCCTACCTTATTTATACTAAATAATAAAAACTTTAATTTAAACGTAAGTTGCTGTCGGTGCGAGGTGAGTATCCTCCTCCTTTGTGCCTGAGGTTCTTTTCGGGCACTTCTTTATCACGTCCCGGCCAGGCGGAAGAAGCGCTCTAGTCTAAGCCTAAGTCACAAGACACCGAGCATTATTTGCCGGTGTTTTACAACTGAGGTTTTTTCAAGCACTTCTTTATCACGCGCCAGACAGGCGGAAGAACCACCCTAATCTTAACCTCTGCAACAAGCCGTCAGATATCATCTCGCCATGACATCTACAATCCATGTATCGCCTTAAACTACTGCTACCACACATCTGCTATTTATGGGCTTACATCTATTGAAATTCCTAAGCTCTAACCTCTAATGGCTGATGGTCCCTCTGCATTTCACCCTCTCTGTGCTTTGTGCGGAGGACATCTTCAATGTATCCTTGTATCATTCTCCACCTGTGCTCCGTCATAAGCATGTGGCCCACTATATTTTCGGCCGTCAGTCTACCGACCTCGGCTTCAATCTCTTCTCTTCGCTGCACCCATCGTTCACAGTAAAACAGCGTGTGCTCTGCGTCGTCTTTTTCCACCCCGCAGTACTGGCATTCTGGTGAATCAGCCCTGCCCATGTTATGTAGGTATGATCTAAAACACCCATGACCGCTGAGGAACTGCGTCATGTAGTACGACACTTCTCCATGCGCGCGTCCCACCCATGGTTCAATCTGCGGGATAAGTCGGGCCGTCCATCTGCCTCTAGACTCCGTGCTCCATAAGTCTTGCCATTTTCTCAAGGTGTGGGCTCTCTCTTCTGTACTTGCCCGGGCTCTTCCCACCTCGCTTTTCCTTCTATAGATCGCCTTTCGCTCTAATGCTAGTAGACCTACGGGTATGACTCCAGCAATGACAAGGACTGCCGGCTCAGAGACTGTGCGGTAAGCACAAGTTACTCTAAGAGCCCCCCTCCTTTGTACGGAGGCCAGGCGCTTCCTGTAGCGTTCGATTTTCATTCTGGCGCCCCATATCTCAGCGCCGTATAGAAGTATGGACTGCACCGTGCTCATCAATAGTCGCCGTTTCGCCGGCATTGGACCATGGGTGTTAGCCATTATCCTGCTCAAATATGTTGTTATTAACGCCGCCTTGTCTGCCGTCCGCCGAATGTGTTCTCCGAAGGTGAGCTTAGTGTCCATTGTCACCCCCAGATACTTAGCGGCAGGCTTTGTCTGCATATGCTCATCTCCCACTACAATGGGCAGAGCCTTCTCGATCCTCCTTTTCGTGAGGATTACGATTTCCGTCTTGGCTGCAGCTAACGAAAGTCCATGCTCGCTCATCCAGCTGTTCACCCTCCGCATGACTTGGTTGAGTTTAAGTTGCGCCAACTCGTAGGTGCGCGCAGCAATCAACGCTACGACATCGTCCGCGTAGCCAACCAAGCGCGTCTCTTCTGGCATCTCTAGTCGCAAGAGGCTATCGTAGGAAATATTCCACAGATCCGGGCCGAGAATAGACCCTTGCGCCGCCCCCGCTGTTATAGTCTTTCTGCGGATGCCTTCCACAGTCTCATACTCCAGCGCTCGATCACTCAGATAGTCCTTCATCATACGGAGTAGGTATCCCGGCACTTGGAAAGTTTTCTCCAACGCATCGAGAATGTCGCACCACCTTGCCGAGTTGAATGCATTCTTAACATCTAGTGTCACTAATAAGACCATTCGGCGTGAATGGTGATTACCCCTCTCAGCTCTATGAACCGCTTCTACGACCTCATTTATCGCATCAATAGTGCACCGTCCCCGGCGGAAGCCATATTGACGTTCGCATAGGTCCCCTGCTGTCCGGATTGCCGATAATAGACGGGGCTGCAGCAGTTTTTCAAGGACTTTACCCGCGGTGTCTAGCATGCATAGTGGGCGGTACGATGATGGTGCCAGTACATCTCCTTTGCCCTTGTTAATCAGCACAAGTCTTCCTATCTTCCAGGGGGAATAAAACAGTCCTGCCTTCAAACACGTGTTGTACATTCCCAGCAGGATTTCGGGGCACGCCCCGAGCGCCTTCTTTAGCGCTTCGCTGGGAATTCCGTCTGGTCCTGGGGCTTTCCCGTTGCGGAGGGAATTTATTGCTACCATCAGCTCCTCCTCGGTAAACAAAGGTATGTTTCCGACGTCTTCCACTTCTCTCTCTCTGATTGGGTGCGTCGGGAAGAGCGCGTTCACGATATGGGCCATGACTTCTGCCTCCATGGTGGGTCTTGGTGCCATCGCTCCCAGTTTCTTAGTCACAATCTTGTACCCAAGTCCCCAGGGGTCCGTATTTACTTCCTCCGCCAGCCTCCGCCATTGTGCTACCTTGCTGCGCCTTATGGTGGATCGTAGCACCTTTTTAGCGGTTTTGTACTCGAGGGAGAGGGCACTTGCCTCCCCCCGGTTCTTGGCCCTTTGCGCTTTCCGTCTCACGCGCAGGCAAGTTCTCCGTAGTTCAGCTATTTCGGTCGTCCACCAGTACACGGGGCGTTTGCTATGCCTGGGTCTCCTGCGTGGCATCGCCGCTTCGCATGCCCTATGAAGAAGGTTCATGGAATCCTTAACGGCTTTCTCCGCCAGCGACCTGTCCTCTGTCGTATGTGGATGTTTCACACTGGCCAGGCCCGCGAGGAGTACTGTTTTGAACTTATCTTCGTCAAAGCTTCGCACATTCCACAGTCTTTTACCACTCAGCCCGGCCGTCGGTGCTACATGGCCATCATAAACTCTGAACGTGATGTATTGGTGGTCACTTCCTGTGTATTCCTCGAGCACACTCCATTCTTTTACTGCTGCTACCATTCCCTCTGAAGCAAGTGAGATATCAGGAATGGTTCCTCTATATCCGGGACGGCGAAAAGTTGGAGTGTTACCGATATTCAATATGGCGAGACCTGTTCGGGCAACCATTTCCAATAGATATCTGCCCCGCCAATCGGTCTCGGGCATGCCCCACTCTACGCCTCTTGCGTTGAAATCACCCGCAACCACCACTCTTCCTCCCGTTTGGCGGATTTTGTCCTCAAGGGCGTCCACTTTGTCCCTGTAGTATCGAATAGGTTCGTTCGGGGTAAAATAGCAACTGAAATAGGTTACTCCAGAGCTCTTTACACAAACGTAATCCCGGCCGCTCCCATGCGCTGCCACCCGCACCTTGGTTGGTTCTCTTACCCATATTGCAGCCGTCCCAAGCTCATCCAGGTACCAACCTGGAGAGTGGTAGTTCTTATATTGCTCGCTTATGAGTAGAAGGTCCACCTTTTTCTCGTTTCCTATTTGGTGCAGCAAATTATTCGCTGTTAAACTCCGATTCATATTAGCTTGTAAGATACGGATCATCTCATAAGCTTTTTGCTTTTTTCTAGGGCATCTGCGAATACCCTACACCGTTTTGACCCAGGCGCGTGGTCGAGCCCTTCCGGACCTTTGCCTGTTTCTTCACATATTGTACAGTGATCCGGAGCCGAGCACTGCTTGGCCTTGTGCTCCGCTTTCATGCACTTGAAGCATAGGCGACTCCTTTCTGGCCCTTTACAAGTGCTGGCGTAATGCCCGTAGCTGAGACAACGGAAGCACCGTGGAACATTACATTTTTGTTGGACCCTGCAGCTCACCCAGCCAATTTTGATATGCTGGGCCTTCAGGAGTTGGCTTGCCCCCTTCGTGTTGAGCGTGACCGTGGCCTTTTTCTGCCCCCTGCTGTTACTGTTTGAGATGGAGACGGTAGGGTTTTCAGCGAGCCCGCTTGTAGCTCTTATAACCGCCGCCAGCACCTCCTCTTCTGTAGTGAGATCATCTAGGTCCCTGATCTCCACAGATTCCTTGGGCTCGAGACTGCGTACCGTGGCGCCGTCTCCTAGCGAGCGCTTCAGGGCATCACTAAATGCCGCTTTATCGCCCATCTCCTTTCCTAGTTCCACCAGCAGTTCCCCGGAACGGGTTCGGCGAATGGATCTTACATCCGTGTTGGTTTCTGCAGGATTAACTTTTGCCCGGATCATGCCTAGGACCTCTGCGTAAGATTTCCCTTGCAGCGGTTTTATCACGAAGGCTTCTCTTCGAGGCCTGCGTTTCTTCTCCTTATTTTTTTGCCTCTGGTGGACAGACGTCTCTTGCCCGGGGCAGGGGACATCTGGCTCTTTTTGTTTATTTCTGACGGCCTTGGTTCTGCCTTTCTTCGTATGAACTTGCCATTCTTCCTCCTCCGGCACTCCTTCACATAGCTTTTTCCCCGCTTCTTGCTCGATCGGGCTCGTAGCAGCCCTCTTGCTAGTGATGGGTGTTTGTGCGCCTAAGTTCTGTGTCCGCGTTGCCAATTTTTGGTCCTGCAACTCGGCTTTTCGCCAAGACTTCCGACAGGTCTCGATAATATCTATCAATTCAGTCATTTCATCGGCCCTGTCTTGGACAGTCTTTGAGATATTTTTCTGTTTTTTAATTGCTGCTTTGATGTCTCGCAGTGCACTTTTGCATTTTGCAAGTGCCGCATCCTCCTCCTTTTTCATTCGTTCGATGAAGTTGTGTCGCGGTGATCCTCCTCTTTCCTCCTGTCTGCTACTTTGGATCGATTCATTAGCGTTTTCCGCTTCTTGGGCGTCTGCGTTTGCTGGTACATACCCGTTTGTCGGGCTGGGCAGACCACCCGTTGGTGCACAGGCCACTTTGTCTGGTGGCGTGCGCATCAACGAACTGCTTGGTTTAGGTGTATCTTTGCTTGGTGGTGTCCTTGCCACCTTCGCGCTTCGGCTAAAGGCTCCTGGAAGGATTCTTTCATCTGTCCTTCCGTGATACAGTTCATCATTGTGCAGCGCATTAATGCCTTCTTGGGCCTCTACACTTGCCTTTCTCTCTCTGTTTTGCGTATTGTTTGTGTTTTTCCCAATAGTATCCATCATTGTTGATCACCAGCGCATCGTGTGCAGGGGAGCGGGCCGTAATAGTCAGGAACGGGTATACCCTCGGGGACATTAGCCCCTACCCCAGTCCTCTGAGGCCTGACCTACGCTTAACAAGTCCCGGAATACACGGACGGACCTGCGCTCGCTCGGAGCAATGCAGACTTCTACTTCTGCATCCAATGCACACTCCCTGACCAGGGACCGAAGGGGCTGGCTCCTGATACACGTCACGGCTACCACCTCAGCTGAATTAACAGCAGCCCTTCCACACCGCCGGCGGGACACCAGCGACATCTCCGGGCACTCCCAGTGTGCCGCAACGTGTACCGGTCGCAAACATTATGGCAGCCGCACCTGACATGGTGACAGACGCTGACCAGCGCACCGCCCACCTTGGGAACAGACGTGCGTTGGATTTTTTCGCCTAATCTCCGTTTTGGTCCGCGAGTGGAAAGTACCTGCTCTGCATATCTACAGAGCGTTCCCCTATCCGCCACCTGGGGACGCGTCCGATGGGGGACGGAAAACCCCACACGGAAATAATAATAATAATAATAATAATAATAATAATAATAATAATAATAATAATAATAATAATAATAATAATAATAATAATAATAATAATAATAATAATAATAATAATAATAATAATAATAATAATAATAATAATAATAATAATAATAATAATAATAATAATAATAATAATAATAATAATAATAATAATAATAATAATAATAATAATAATAATAATAATAATAATAATAATAATAATAATAATAATAATAATAATAATAATAATAATAATAATAATAATAATAATAATAATAATAATAATAATAATAATAATAATAATAATAATAATAATAATAATAATAATAATAATAATAATAATAATAATAATAATAATAATAATAATAATAATAATAATAATAATAATAATAATAATAATAATAATAATAATAATAATAATAATAATAATAATAATAATAATAATAATAATAATAATAATAATAATAATAATAATAATAATAATAATAATAATAATAATAATAATAATAATAATAATAATAATAATAATAATAATAATAATAATAATAATAATAATAATAATAATAATAATAATAATAATAATAATAATAATAATAATAATAATAATAATAATAATAATAATAATAATAATAATAATAATAATAATAATAATAATAATAATAATAATAATAATAATAATAATAATAATAATAATAATAATAATAATAATAATAATAATAATAATAATAATAATAATAATAATAATAATAATAATAATAATAATAATAATAATAATAATAATAATAATAATAATAATAATAATAATAATAATAATAATAATAATAATAATAATAATAATAATAATAATAATAATAATAATAATAATAATTTTTTTTTTTTTTTTTTTTTTTTTTTTTTTTTTTGGGGTTGTGAAAAATCCTTTATGGACACTCAGCAGCATATCTGCTCCTGAGTAGTGTGGGAGTCTCTATACTCATAGCATACCCACTAAAAACACAAAAACCCAATCTAGACATAGGCCCATCCTGGAACCGTTTGCACATTACTTCAGGATGGTGTCTGTCGTTGCCCATTTAGAGGGTCTCGTCCGTTTTATTTTCTTCTCTTTTTTTCGTCGTCAGAATTTCCCTTGCGAAAACTGTCACCTTTTGCCAACGGACTTCATTCTCAAGCATAAGTCCGATTATGTTGTCGGGGCTTATGCTTCCAAGATCTTTCTTCAGGTTGGTCCTTTGCGCGCTCCATCGATCACACGTAAAGAAAGTGTGCTCCGCGTCATCTTCTACTTCAGGGCAGTAGGTGCATCCTGGGGTCTCTACTTTTCCCATTCGGTGGAGGTACTTCTGGAAGTACCCATGGCCCGTCAAGAATTGTGTGAGATAATAAGACACTTCTCCGTGTTTCCGGTTGATCCATGGCTCGAGTCGGGGGATTAGTCTAGCTGTCCATCGGCCTCTTCTTTCCTGTTCCCAACTTTCCTGCCATTTGCTCAAAGTGTCGCGCCTAGTCGCAATGCGAAGATTTTTGGTTCTCTGCTCCGGCATGGTACCATAGATAAGTTGTCTCTCCCTCGCGAGCAGATGAATTGGTACAACACCTGCGACCACCAACACTGCTGGTTCTGAAACTGTTCTGTACGAACTAGCTATTCTCATGGCTCCTCTCTTTTGAGTGGCGGCGTAGTATCGTCTGTAGCACTCTTTGTTAAGAGCTTCAGCCCATATTTCCGCTCCAAACAGCAGTATGGATTGTGCTACATTCATGAGGAGTCGCCGCTGGTTCTGTCGTGGACCTCTTATGTTTCCCATTAGTCGGCTTATCATTTCGGTGACTTTGGTGGCTTTCTCTGCCGCACTCTTTATATGTTTTCCAAAATAGAGTTTAGTGTCAAGGGTAATCCCGAGATATTTCACAGTAGGTTTGGTCTCCATTGGCTCATTATTAATTTGCATTGGGAGGATAGCTGGTATTCTTTTCCCGGTAAGCATTATGAGCTCCGTTTTGTGTGTGGCTAGCTTGAGTCCATGGTTGCTCATCCATTCCATCACCCGTCTCATTAACTGGTTGAGTTTCCACTGGGCCTGCTCCGTG